>OY796663.1:13273541-13757665 GCA_963680705.1 Rhagium mordax
GTCAAGATACCTGCTGGAAGAGGAAGGGGTCGTCACTATAACAGCTTCGAAGAGGAATGCAATATGCGTAGAGGGATCATAACCATAAATAACAAAGACTCATTTTGTCTTCCTAGAGCATTAATCGTCTCTATTGCATACGTAAACAAGGACCCTATGTGGAATAAGGTTCGTCGTGATATTGGAGGCGTTCAAACAGAGAGAGCCCTCAACCTATTGGAGGAATCGGGTGTTATTGTACCAGAGGAAGGATGTGGTAATAAGGAACTGGAACAGTTTCAACGTAATCTACAAAATTATAAAATTGTAGTTTATACGTATGGTAACAAAGGCAGAGATGTTATTTTTGACGGGCGTAGTGATGGAAAGAAACTTAATCTACTATATCACAAAGGACATTACAATGCCATAACCTCATTAACGTCTGCTTTTTGTGCGAAATATTATTGCGAAGAATGTCACGTACCCTATGAACACAAAAACAACCATCTTTGTGGAGGTACCTGCTTTTGTTGTCAGAGGTCGCCCAAATGTCCCAAAGCAATAAATGTAAAATGTACAGAGTGTAAAAGGTCGTTCCGAGGGCAGAGCTGCTACGATAATCACAAACGCCCCGGTTCCCTAGGAAAAGGCAATGTTTGTGAGCAGATTAAACTTTGTACAGAGTGTTTAAAAACAATTAAAGGTAATAGGAAACATACCTGTGGGGAAATATTTTGTAAAATTTGTAACACACACGTGCCTCAAGACCATCTTTGTTATATACAACCCGATAAAAGAACCCCGAAAACAGCAGATACTCTGTTTGTCTTTTATGATTTTGAAACAAGACAGGAAAAGGTTTTGGAGAACGGATCTCTTCTCCATGAACCAAATTTATGTGTCTATAGTCAGTGCTGTGATGAGTGTATTCAAACGGATATAAAAATTTGTAAAAAGTGTGGTCTAAGACAACAGGTGATAAAAGAAAATCCTGTTAAGGTCTTCATGCAGTGTATTCTTGATCTGCGAAAACTATTTAAACACGTAGTATGTTTGGCCCATAATTCTCAGGCATTTGATGGACAGTTCATCCTCAGCTATATATTGACGCAGACGGACTTGACCCCAGATTTAATTATGAAAGGAACTAAAATAATTTCTCTGGTTGTTGGAAATGTAAAATTTTTGGACTCCCTAAATTATCTTCCCATGGCTCTCTCCAAATTACCAAAAGCCTTTGACTTGGAACCAGAACTGAGAAAAGGATATTTTCCACACCGTTTTAACACATTGGAAAATGAAAATTATATCGGACTTCTACCAGCCTTAGAATACTACGATCCTGATAATATGAAAGGAGACGCCCGAGAAAAATTTCTACATTGGTATGAGGAACATAAAGGCAATGTTTTCGATATGCAGCGTGATTTGATAGAATATTGTATATCTGATGTAAAAATATTGAAAGATGCTTGCTTAAAATTTCGTCAACAGTTGCTTGAAACCTCCAATGTCTGTCCGTTTACCGAAGCGTGTACGATTGCTTCCGCTTGTAACAAAGTGTTTAGGAGAAATTTCCTGAAACCAAACACTATAGGAATTATCCCTAAAAACGGTTACAGATGGCGGGATAATCAGAGTAAAATTGCTATCCAATGGCTTGTTTGGGAGGAACATCAAAGGGAAATTAATATTAAACACGCGGGCAAACAGCAAGAAACCTTAGTTCGCGGGGTCAAAGTAGACGGGTATTGTGCGGAAACTAATCAAATTTTTGAGTTCCAAGGGTGTTTTTATCACGGATGTCTTACTTGCTTTAAATATAACAGAGACAGTCCTCTGCATGCCAATCCCTCAGAGACTCTAACTGGGCGATATGAGTCTACAACTACTAAGACTGAAAGACTTAGAGAATTGGGGTACGAAGTCATTGAGATATGGGAGTGCCAATTTCGAAAAATGTTGAAAGAAAACGATGAGCTCAGAAATTATACTGAAAAACACCCTCTGGTTGCCTTGGCTCCAATTAACGCCCGTGACAGTTTTTACGGAGGTAGAACTGGAAATACTTGTGAATATTACAAGTGTGGTCCTAGTGAAAAAATAAAATATATCGATGTATGCTCTCTATACCCATACGTTTGCAAATACGGAAAATTTCCCATAGGACACCCTAAGGTCTACGTGGGTGAAGAATGCAACCAGCTAGACTTAGAAAAAGTATGTGGAGCGATCAAGTGTAACATATTACCGCCGACAGATTTGTACCACCCTGTATTACCCGTAAAAATGAACAACAAGCTATTATTCGTTCTCTGCCAAGTTTGTGGATTAACAATGAGTCAGACTATCTGTAACCACACAGATGAAGAGAGAACACTAACGGGGACATGGATTATTGATGAAGTGATAAAAGCCGTGCAAATGGGGTACAAAATACTAGAAGTATATGAGGTCTGGAGTTATCAGAGTGACCAATTTAATAAGTCTAAAAAGATGGGAGGCCTGTTCACCGAAATGATGAATAAATTTATTAAAATCAAACAACAGGCCTCAGGGTGGCCCCATCAATGCACTACCGATGAGCAAAGAAATGCATATATTGAAGAATTTTTTGAAATGGAAGACGTTAAATTAGAGTTTGCGGAAATTTTGAATAACCCCGGATTGAGAGCCCTTGCTAAGCTAATGCTTAACAGTTTTTGGGAAAAATTCGGTCAAAGAGAGAATCAGCGCAAAACTAAGATTATTAGAGAGCCTTGTGAGCTATTTGATATGTTTACAGACCCTGGAATTCATATTAACACATTGCTACCTATAGGTGAAGAAGCGGTCGTTGTTAACTATGAGCATAGAGAAGAAACATACCAGCCTCTATCTACAGTCAATGTAGTAATAGCAGCATTTGTTACAAGTCAAGCCAGGTTAAAACTATATAGTTACCTCGAGAAATTGGGAGACAGAGTTTTGTATTATGATACAGATTCTGTAATTTACGTCTCTAGACCCGGAGAGTTTGAAGTACCCACAGGTGAATTTATTGGGGATATGACTGATGAACTAGAATCGTACGGTGCTGGCTCCTATATTACGGAGTTTGTGTCTGGTGGACCTAAAAATTACGCATATAAAGTGCATTCTACTTTGGATGGCGAAGAAAAAGTGGTGTGCAAGGTGAAAGGTTTTTCAATTAATTACGCAACATCTCGGCTAATAAATTTTGAAAGCATAAAAAACATGATTCTCGAAAATCCAGAACCTGTCTACATAGTATCCAATAATATTCGTAGAACAAAAGAGCATGAAGTGGTTACAAAAACAGAGACTAAAATATATAGGCCTAATTCAACAAAAAGAAAGTTCTTTGAGGATCATGGCTCTGCACCTTACGGCTATAGGAAATTAAAAAGTTTAGATTGATATTTCCTGTGTAATTGTAATTATCATGTATATTTTCTGTAAATTAACTTTTCCTGTAATTGGTATATTCCTCTAATAAAAATATTTCTAAAAAGTTTTCTTATTTTATTAATGAATAAACTAATAGGCCCTTTATAAATTGAGTAGCTTGTTTTGTGAAAATTTAAGTTTTGTCTTATTTATGATATTTTTTTTTTAAAAGTTTGGGGTTGCACAGGTGCGCATTCATAAAATAAACAAGCAATAATAAAACGTCGTGACATAGATACAGGGGTCTTTCGAAGTTAGGGGTGGTCTGAAATTTAAACACAACAATTTAAATTTAAAATAAACTTTATGTCTTCGGCGAATAATGCATGTTCCAGGTTTATGCGACATTACTTCGGTATATAAAATATTCGTTTAATCATGCTTTATTTATTTAAATATTACGATTTACAACTATTTGTGCAAAAGTGTTTAAGAAATAAATATTAAATATTAAATATAACGACGACACACATTTTTACATACAGAGCACAGCATCCGGTTAGGAACATGTACAGCTGATGTTTTCTAATTAAAACCTTCGCACCTGAGCAATTATACTAGGCTTTGTGGATAACACATCGTATCGTAGCCTAGTTCAATGATGTTAAATGTAGTGCTACTGTATTGTGTTATAGGATAAAAATAACTTTGTAATACTCTGAAGACCGAAAATATGAAATCAGAGTTGAAACAGGTAGCCAATCAATAACGGCTTGTGTTTCATATTAACATTAATGTATATGCATTTTATAATGCTTGAAATTCCTACCCGTATGCCGATAAAAGTTAAAACATGTGTGAGATTCTAATTATATCATGTTAAACAACAATTGTGTGGGGAGTGAATGTCTAACGTTATAATATGCATATTCTGATAAGATAATTTTTCAATAAACTAGCTTTCTGTAGGCTTTTTGA
The DNA here is from genome assembly GCA_963680705.1 of Rhagium mordax. Classification (NCBI taxonomy): domain Eukaryota; kingdom Metazoa; phylum Arthropoda; class Insecta; order Coleoptera; family Cerambycidae; genus Rhagium; species Rhagium mordax. The sequence continues at coordinate 13,277,892 of OY796663.1, forward strand.
TAACATACAGGTTGATTACCATAGTATAATCAATAAAAATGAATGACATAGAAGGTGCCAAAATAAAATCTGTACACATAAATACAGGTGGATTAGTACGATTTTTAAAATATCTTTGGGTTTTATATTGTCCTCTATATACAGGAGGATAGAAGTTTAAGTACCTAATTTCAAATATAATTTTCAATTAGATTTCCAATGTATGGGTGTTCTCATATATTTTCAGATAAACATCTGATCCGTATAAAATTTGTGTACAGGCAGTTTTTCATTACGCCATAGGGTTCTATTTTTAGATCTGTACTACTTACTAGTCTATACATGCACGCATGTCTGTTACAGGTGAATGCCCTGTTAACCTCTTTTTGACCTTGGTGTCTATATTTAGATTTACATCTGTTTCACACATGGTGATGTTTGATACAGGTTAATGCTCTGTTAACCTTTTGTGACCTTTGCCTATTTTTAGATTTACATATGGTAACAGGCTGCCTGTTTAGACAAGTTAATGATTAGTCATATCTGCTAGTCTGATGTTAACTGAGTCATCAACCACCTGCTCGCCAGATGTTGTTGTGGGAATACATGTTTCCGCTTTGTTCCTGTTCTCGCTTGTCCGGCGATCGTCTATACATGTCTGAACAAGTAGGGTATAGCATCTGCCTCTCTAACCTTTTAATACAAAAATAATATCAGTATGACTGTAACCCCCTCCCAAAAGTATACCGACGACAAAATAAAAGGCTTCTTGTGTATATAAACACTAGGTTGTGAATAAGCCATATAACAAATTAAAATAATTTTAAGATGTGTGCTGGATATTATCAGGTAGATCCATTATTGAGTTATTGTAGCTGGAAACCTGAATTGGTACAACAAATAAAAGAGGAATTTCCCGTAGAATATGAAGTTATAAAGAACCTCCCCGGAGAACGATGGGTAATAGCCGGAGGTTTTATAAGCTACCTATTAAAATTAACAAGTGCGTTCAATGATATAGATGTATTTTACTTCGACGACTGCTTTAGTAGAAGTTGTGATGTGTCCGGTTGGCGTCCGCACAACATCAATAAATATGTGGAAGGCTTCAACGTGTTTAATCATATAAAATATAGGATACGGGTTTTAGAATTCATGGATGTTTCAGCACAGCATCTGAGACATCAGGTTTTCAGTTTATTCCGCTTTTTTGATTGTGTCTTAATTAAAAAAGCTATACATTTAAAAAGCACACTATTTATCGACTGTACTTTTGGCTCGATAAATTTTGCAACTAGCGAACGAAGAGAAAAATATAATCAGCGATTAGTTCGTCCCATTGTTACACAACCAAAAACACTGTGTTTGATAGCTTTTGAATATTTATACGAGAAATTTTGTGAACAGTGAAATATGATTGCTTCTCATGCGATATTTCTCAATTTATGATTTGCAATAAATATTAATAAACATTTAAATCGTTTTTAATTTAACCCGCATGAAATTTTTCTCCTAAACCTTGTAGGCCTAATCGGTTTATAATATGGTAAGTAAATTATCGTACTTGGCTGCAAATATGAAATATCTAAAATTCTAAAAAAATAATTCGCTCTAAGAATATTGTTTTGTACTGCGGCATAACTATTTTATTTTCTTACTATATGTCGTTAAACCCCATACTTTTTAGGCCTGCTACCCTATTTTGCTATAAATTTTACCCCCGGTATTAATAATCTGTCTCCCGGTTAAAATGTAATTAGTCAACTTGAGTTTGAATAGTAAATAAAATTTGTTTCAAATTACCATTAATTTATCGTCTGTGCTAAAAATAGCCTACGCGAATGCATTCAGTTTAAACACTTGTTAATACCAAATGTTCATACCCTATTTCCAGAACGTAACATACAGTGCGTTTTATTTCTATCGTTACCCCATATACTTGCTTCAGCCCTCAACACTTTTTGCTGTTTGCTTTGTTACACAGGGTGCGATCTGTCTATGTAATTGTACTTTATATACCTGTACTTTATATACTGTATGTAACTTAGAAGACTACTGCAAGTTATCGGATGCTCTAATGTCCCTCTATTGCATGTACGAATCAGATATTTTGCTATTAGGTGATTTTTTAATATACCGGATTATATTGTCTGTTCGGAATACCGGGACATACTGGAACACACTGGGACATACTGGAACACACTGGGACATACTGAAACACACTGGGACATAGCGAAACATACTGAACATAATATATATCTATGGAAAAGCTGTATAGCAAAACCTTGGTGATGTGGTATTTTCATAGTATGAGCCCAAGACTAGGAGAAATTATGAGGCTTTTCCTACGTCGCCAATAGTAGTTCAATGTCCTGGGAGGTATTAAGAATCTCTCTCCTGGTTAAAATATAATTAGTCAGCTTGAGTTTGAATAGTAAATAAAATTTGTTTCAAATTACCATTAATTTATCGTCTGTGCTAAAAATAGCCTACGCGAATGCATTCAGTTTAAGCACTTGTTAATACCAAATGTTTACAGCCTATTTGCAGAACAAAACATACGGTGCGTTTCATTTCTATCGTTACCCCATATACTTGCTACAGCCCTCAGCACTTTTTTGCTGTTTGCTTTGTTACACAGGGTGTTTATTTTTCCATACCCCTCAGGATGTCGTAAATTAACCGGCCATCTTCGCACAGCCATATGTCTTACAACCACGCCATATGTTTTAAACCGGATGTGCTCTAGACGTCATTTTCTATTAATAGAATATTGGCCCCTCCCATTTTCATCACCATCTGTCTGCCATATGTTTTACACCGGATGCGCATATGTTATTGTTCCCACCATGAGTCACATGACTAATAATTTTTTTCAATATATTTTAATAAGTCGGGAACGCAAACCTTTAGTTCCGCATTTTGCCGTATGGCGCCTTTTTAGTTCCATATTTTCCCGCATTAGCAGAGACGCTAACTTTTTAGCCAGGACGCAAACCTTTAGTTCCGCATTTTGCCGTATGGCGCCTTTTTAGTTCCGTATTATGCCGCATTAGCAGAGACGCTAACTTTTTTAGCCAAGCCGCAAACCTTTAGTTCCGTATTTTGCCGTATGGCGCCTTTTTAGTTCCGTATTATGCCGCATTAGCAGAGACGCTAACTTTTTTAGCCAAGCCGCAAACCTTTAGTTCCGTATTTTGCCGTATGGCGCTGTAACCTTTTAGTTCCGTATTATGCCACTAGATGGCGCTGCGGCGACCATCATGGGGTATATAACTACTGTCATGCACACAAGAGTGAAATCGATAGTTATGAATAATATTTCATCTAAAATAAATACTAAAAAACCATATAAAATAGTTTTTTATTAATATATTTTATATTAATATAAAATATAATATAATATTACATTAATATTTATATTATATTAATATAAATATTAATGTAATATTATATTATAATATTTTATATTAATATAAAATGTATTGTGAAGGAATTTACTTGCTAACCTATAACTTAACACTACTTTTGTTTTACTTATCTACTTAATTTAGTCCACACCCGGTATATTTAGATTCTCTACCAACAAACAACAGATGACCGTGTGTTATAAAAATGCATTTTTAACTCCAATTTTTACTGCAAAAGTTGTATTTTTTATTTATAAAATTATTTTACATATTTTCGAAGCACCCTGTATCTCAGAAACTGGTCATAGGATTGAGTTGAGATTCAAGATTTTTCATAAGGAAGGTCATAGGCAAAACATATCAAAATTTTAGCAAAATTGGCCGTGCACCAGAAACCCCTATAAAGTGTGCGGGGTCCTTTGTGTTTTTTCTAACGTCTCCTATTTTCCCACTGATGTTATAAGGTTCGCAGCTGCTGGAGTTGGAGGAAAGTTTTTCTGATATATTGTGCTGAGCTGAATTTTTATTTCTAATAGTATTGATATTAGCAGTTCCTTTTGCTTTTGTAGGCCATACACTGAAATGTGTAGTGTAAGATAGGAACGAAATTGATATCTGCTGTAATGTTACTAAAACTTTGAGGTCTCCGGACAGCGATTTATAGTTACGTATCTGGAAAAATGACGTATTGTGCATTTTTTTATTTTGTAAAGGAGTTGCCATTGAGTTAAACATTTGCAGTAAAAATCAAAATGGGTATTTTTAACCCCCTGGGGCAATAAGGCCACACAAGATTAGTTACTTTCTTAACCCTACAATGCGCAATTTTTTGTATAAGCACGAAAAAATTATTTATGCATTGAAAATGTATTAGAAACTAGAAAAAAATATTGAAAAAAATCAGGGTTAACTTAATTTTTTTAAATTGAATAAAAAAGTGATGTATCAAATTTAAGACAAATCGCTTTTTATGATTGATATTTATTGTTACAATATTGCAATATTACATGAATGAAATATTAATTCGTGTGAAATTTCATGAAGCAGATATTGTTTTTAGTTAGACATAAATACACTCCACACTTGGCACATTTGATTTGAGAACAATATTTGCATGTGGGAAACTTGCATCGTTCTCTGGTTTTGGTATAAAGGGGCCAGTGGCTTTGTCCATCCATCCTAACATCCTTAGGTGGAATGTAAGAAGTTGTTGTGGATCGTTATTTCTTTTGGGCAATTTTTGCTTCTACATCAGACGGCCTTCCTCTTTTTGATGTCCATTCAGTACCAATCCTATAGAGGCAGTCAGCAATTTCTGCTCTAAACTCGGCTTACTTCAGAATTTTCGTTTGATTCTTTTGGACAGCAACTTTTCTATAGAGAAGCCAAGCATTGACTAAAGTCACATCTAGCAAATGATAGAAAAGTCTCATATACCATTTTCTGGTCTGCATAATAATTTTGTAGCGACCTATACGACCATCAAGAAGATCAACACCTCCCATGTGTTTATTATACTCAAGAACCAGATTTGGACATTGAATTTCTACACTTTTTTTCTCTTTCTTGTCAAAACGTTTTACACTTCCTTTAGGCAGTTCTCCCGCGAACGTAGACAGTAAACAAACATTTTTGTTATCTTTCCAAGCAACGGAAGTTACTTCAACACCATCAAAACTGCATACGAAGTCCCTCGATTTTCTTTTTTTATTTGATCGTCAGATGGTAGCTTACAATTTGGAATTCGATTTCGTCTGACTGTACCTAAGGCAAATATACCTCTTGCGGCCAAGAATGACATCAGTGGAAGCGATGTATAGTAATTGTCGAAGTAAACCACATGACCCAAGTTACTTGGAACAGCTCTGCATAAACGTACAACAGTATTTGAACTTGCTCCTAAATCTGGCTCATCAACTGATCTAAATTTTGGCTAATTCTCCGAACCGCTATAAACTTCAAAATTATAAGAGAAACCACTAGCTCCACAAAGAACGAAAAGTTTATATCCCCACTTGTGGGGCTTAGCAGGCATATATTGTTTCATGTGATGTCGGGCCTTTGTGGCACATAACTGCTCATCAACTGATAACTTCTGTTCCAATGGGACACTGAAACTTTGAACAAAGGGCGGTAATTATAGGGCGCAATTTATGGAGTCTGTCGTGATCTCTGGGTAGCATATTCAGATTATCATTGAAATGAATTGCTTTTCAGATTGCTTCAAAACATTTCTGGCTCATAGTTTCTTTTATTTTTGTAAATCCTAATCGATTACTTCAAAAAGACTTTGCGTTAGGCATATGTACGATAGACATATTGCCATGATATGCACCCAGGCAAAATGTGATATGTTTACAGTGAATCTTGGAGGAAGTATTTTAAAATAAAAAGTTATAAAATCACAAAAATACATAAAATTCAATCAAATTACAATTTAAATTAAGTAGAATAATATTAAATAATAACTTGTTAATTAGTAAAGTAAGATAGAATAGTGTGTAAATGTTGAATGATCAAGGAAGCAAATTCCATAAAATCAATCTCCGATGTTAACGGTGAGAAACTGAAAATAACACAAAAATCTTAATTAGCTTAAAATATGCATGTAAAAGGTAAAAGACTAACCTGTAGTGATTAGACAATGTAAAATCACTTCAATTTAAGTGGAGAAAGTGTTAAAAAACTTCATAATTAAATTGGTAAAAGTGACAGCCGAACAGGTAAATCATCTCAGCAAACAAATAAATAAATTGTAAGGAATAAATTTACGCTGTGGTGAGACTTAAATGTCCTAGGATTAAGTTGTGTGTAGTTATAGTTCATTAAACATTCTTTGAGTCGAGCCAGACAACAAACACTTGGAAGATGTCTCGCCTGAAAGAAAATAATTAATTAATTTAAAATAAAAAGTAAATTGTATATCAAAATTAAGGAGGAAACATTAATAAGAAGGTATAGAATAGTTATCAATAGTTTTTAAGGCATAAGTTAACACAATTTAATTACAAAATAGAAAAATTATAATTTTTAAAGTGAAATTTAAAATGTAACAAAACATAAAATATTGTATATCAAAATTTAGCTAAAATCAAGAAAAATAAGAAAAACATATTCATAAAACATATAATTTAATAATAAAGCTGAAAAATTTAATTTCATAAATGTAAAATGTCAAATCTAGCAATCCAAATCTGAAAAATTATGTCAGATAGCTAATCAAGTAGTTATTATTGCATAATTTAGTCGATTTTGAACGGTCAAACAAGTCGCACGTGTTTTGAGAAAGAAAATCATAACCTCACAAAATAAACAAAACCAAAAAGTGAAAAGTATCGACTCAAACTGACGTGTCAGAAATAAATAAAATAGCGGTGAAGAGCTATATGAGTCAAATATATCAAATTAATTAAATTGTGAAAAGTACTAAAAATAAGAAGAAAGTAAAATAAATTAACAAATGTAATAATTGTAGAGATTTAAATAAAAAAAAATAGTAAGGTAACTGCAGCCAATATGGGCATACTAAGCCTGTTTTTTTTTAATAACGGGTTTGACAATTTTTTCAAACCGGACTGGCTACAGCATAAACTACAATCTTTGGGTATATGTAACTTGAAAAGAAACTTACTGTGTCATGTCTCAAAATTTTTAGATGTCATTTAAAAAAAAGACACAATTGGCCATGTTGCCAACATACGATTGGTAATATGGTCATACAAAATAATAGCATTATTAATCACAACTTGATGCAGAAAAGGTGATTGAACTCAATTGAAGTAAAAATATAAAATAAATTTCGAAAACAAGTTTATTAATTGTACATTTTATTCACAATATGGACATAAAAACAGTGGAATCATGTCTCTTTTTGTAAGCCCAACGCACTCCTCGTGGACGTAGTCCAGGCATTTACTGCATAGTCGCATATCAGCTGACCTATCTTCCCGACACAGCTTACAAAACCAGGATTCTTTCATCATTTTAGTTTTTGGTGCCGCGGTTTTAATGTTGCAGCTCTTCTGTTGATATTTGGTTTGGAGGTAGCCTTATATTTGTTCTCGTCTCGAAAAAGATCTTTTGTAATGACTTGGGCTCTACTGTTTATAGCCATAAGAGTAACTAGATAAGAGTATTTCTTTCTATGTTTTCCGTGGGCAACACGAATACTTGAGGCGCCATCTGTTGCTGTCGTGGACGAAACATTCATCAATGGAAACTGTATGGAGAAAATATAATTGGAGTAACCTCTAACTCTACGCAATAGATGTCGCCGCAAGAGGATAGTAAAAGCAATAAATTTAATAATAGAATATGTTAATGGGGGCGTTTCGTAAGTAATAGGCCATCAAACACTACTAATAGTTTAGGTTGAATATTAAAATTAACCTAAACTATTGACAGCTATTCTGTGACCCATTACTCATGAAACACTAATTGTCACTGGTTTAGATGAAAAAGTTAAAGCGATGAATATTTCTAAGTGCATATATATAAATTTTTTCTGTTATGGAAAGAGTTATGATTTATTTATGTACAAAATGTACAAGACTATTTAATTTAGTTAAAAATTTTTAAGAAACCATTAAATAACTGCAAATTTTAAAGAAACAATTGTACTTACCTGCCTTTATGTTAAATAATATTTCACAATTACTTACCTGTTAACAATAATGGTTAGATACATTTGTTTCGAACTAATTGGTTCTCATCAGTACGATGTACACTGCGCGTCATATATATGTGGTACACTTTGATTTTATCAATGTAAATCTGGCTAAACTTGTCAAATTTGACATTATAAGATCTGTCACAGATACTTATAACGTGAACTGGGGAGGATGCAATTCTGACGTCTCTGATCTGATCATTAACCTACAAAGTTATTGCATCAGTCACGCGCAGGAGGATCACATTACTTACACAACTAAAAGAATCTGATTTTCGGGTTATAACTGTTGTTGTACACAATGTATATATACCGCGCAGTGTACACTGCGTGGCATATAATTGAGATACACTTTGATTTTATCAATGCAAATTGGGCTCGATTTGTCAAATTTGACTTTGAATTATAAGATCTAGCTTAAATAATTATTTCAAAAATAACGATGCCTAGAGAGTTAAGTGAAACTCAGAAAATACAAATAATTGCCAAAATGAGGGAGGATGGTCTATAAGAAGGATAGCAGAAGAATATAATTTAAGCAAAACTACTATTCATAGAATTAACCGATGGGAGAATGAAGGGTCTCTAAAAAGAAAAAGAGGAACAGGGAGACCAACTATTACTACATTTTTTGACATCTCTGGTATCAATAACCTTTAAATATCACTTTGCATAGATAATTAACACTAAGGAAGATCAACTAAGTAAATAACTAAGAAAAGTGATTTTCAATTGTGTTGTACCACATTTATACTTATGTCGTGCAGTGTACACTGCGCGGCATATAATTGTGGTGCACTTTGATTTTTCAATGTAAATCTAGCTCAACTTGTCAAGTTTGACATTGTAAGATCTGTCATAGATACTTATAAAATGAACCTAAGAGGTTGTAGTTCTGACGTCCCTGATCTGATCATTAACCTAGAAAGCCTACAAATGACAGTTTTCGTCAATCAAGCTCAGGATGATCACCATACACAACTAAAAAACCTGATTTTAAGGTTACAACTGTTAACTGCTGTACCACATATATATGACGCGCAGAGTACTACTGATTTCTTTTATCTGTGGGAATTGAAATACTCATCGTGCAACACAGAAAAAAATTAGTAGGATCGTAGACATATGTATGTATCCATCACTTATGAAATTAAACTCAAAATAAGTATCTACTTAATTTTGCATAAATAAACGTTAAAATGAATATACATTACTTTAAATGATAGAGAAAAAATATTTAGGAATAAATAGTTATGCCCAGTAATAAAAGTTTTACAATTGTTACTATAAAATACATTAAATATACTTTAAATAAATCAACAAAACATAAACTATAAAAGCAACAAAATTCTAAAAGAAAATCAATAAAAAATAAAAAAATAAATTAAATCTCGTGTAAATAAAACAACAAAACCTAAATTGCGAATAAAACAACGATAATAATAAAAGAAAGTAGCAGCTTAGAAAAAATAACATTCTTTAAAAAATAGAAAAAAAATATATAAACTCAGATTATTGTTACAAAAATAGCTGCCCATGAAAAAAATTAAATAGGGAAAAATAGGGGTCTATAAAACATTCAAAGTAGATTTATTTGGTGACTCTGAAACTAACTGTCTGATAGCTGATCTATTAGTGGAACCCTGATCACAAACTGTACATATTACGGTTAGTCCACAAGACTGTAACGCTGAAATTATTTCAATTAGCAAAATTTTCAAGTCATTAGTTTTTATAACGTCTTTTGTAAAATAATATGCAATAGGTTGCTTCCAATGTTTACTAATACCTTGCACCAAAAACACTAGAGCGTGATTTGCTACCTCATTTTGTCTGCCCAAGGTCCCAAAATCGACATATCCCGTTATTTGGTCTTTAGAAATTTCATAGTTTAAACCAATAGACAAAGCTATTTCATCAAACACTAAACAACAGACTTTATCTCGTGAATTCATTTTACTTACATGTTTCGATAGTTTACATAACAGTTTTTGATTAACTCCTACATCTAAAGGTATCTGTCCTAAATATTTCCTTATGGAAGATTTAGAGGTTAGTACTAAAAATGTCTGCAGAAAACGGTAGCACCTTGGACCACGTTTGTAAAGAGCTAAGGCAAGTGCTTTATTTTCCGAATTATAAATAGGTCGTTTCTTTTCGCAGTTTTTAATCTGTGACTCAATAAATTTTACTCCTATCGGATCAAGACGTTGACTTACTTTTCTAAATAAATTGGAATAGGTAAGTAGTGAGAGATAAGTGCATCCCTCTGGAGGTCAGTTGCTACTACCAGTCGAGACATCGACGATGTCTCTGTGACCGACAGCGGCTTGCCAAGCAAGCACCAAGAGCGGCGACCTCTAGCCCTGATGGACTAAAACGTGCACAATAAATAGGATTATAGGAAACAACTACTGGACGGGCAAAGGCCCCTACTCCCATTGAATTATACCTATAAATCCAAATTGGTAGCCAAATTTGTTATTTGGCAAGCCGCTATCGGTCACAGAGACATCGTCGATGTCTCGACTGGTAGTAGCAACTGACCACCAGAGGGATGCACTTATCTCTCACTACTTACTTGTGCTGGGTCTGCCATAGACTAGTTTGGTTTGCCTTTGTTATTTGTCTTTTCAGCTACCTGTGGCATGTTATCGAACCCAGGAGATGCTGTATAAGTAGTTTTAAGTAAAAGATCCCAGTTAGACATAAGCACACAAGCTAAGGCTTGAATGGTGTATGTGGAACATCTGTTCCATGTACACCATTTTTTTTATCAAAAATATGTCAAATTTCAAGTCAGTTCCTAAACACCAAAATTCCTTCTTTTTGCCTGATATGCATGATTCCGTGCATATCAGGATTTTTTATAAAATTTTTAAGACGATTTTCAGTACAGTTTCCAAAATTCCCTTTATCTTTTTTTGGCCATATCTCATGTTTGAACGAACGCATCCAGGCACGATGCAGCATGTAGAGACGACCAAGGATATGCATTATCCTCTGCCAGTGCCGAATCCTCTATGGACGGACTGGGGTTTTAATTATGATGATTACAGCGCAGGTAATCATCTTCATAAGCCGGTCTAACAGATCACAGGAATACTCCACAAAGGCGCGAGAGTGAATCTACCGTAGATCGGTAGCTCTTGATCTGATCTACCATAGACGGATCCACCTTCGTGGTCGCACTGATCTACGGACCCATAGGTTCACTCTACCCTCGCGTTCTGGAATTCCTAGTGAGTCCGTGACCTACGGCTTCCAAGGATGGTTGAGCTGGCCTCGCCTACCCATTGGTCATCGTCTCTACCGGGATCGTGTCTGCCAGCACCATTTTGAAAATATTAGGAACTGAATAAAATTTGGAAATAGCGGAATTTGCGACGCCACGTGGCGACATGAAGTGGTCTCGGGTCATTTCCATATATATAGTGGGAGACCTCCCAATGATCTCGCAAAATGGAAATCCGGTATTTTTGATCAAATCAAGCCAGGATAAGCCTCAGTGCGGTACGCACGGGTACCGGGGCACTTCCCCATTATTACCAGGTGACCGCCTTGTGAGATAGCATTCGAAGAGATTTCCCCTTTCTGAAATATCCACAGACGTCTAACGGCATATACCCCTTTTGGAGAATATTACCTTAAATTTTTTTGTATAATTCTAACAGTATATCTATAAAACCCACTCACTAAATTGCCAGTCACGTCCATGTAATAATTCTCTTTCGGCAATCGATCACTCGTCTTTAAGCGCGGCCGTCGCGGTCGCTGACCCCTTGTGGGGGTATCGTGGTTATGGTGGCAGACCTTGCTAGGTGAGGCTCTATATGTTCTATGATGCTTGTTTAATATATACACTTATTTATTATCCATGTCTTCTTATTGCGTTCTAGTAATAGTCTAGTATCTGTGTTGACCCCATAGCTAACGACCCTCGCAATTGCGTCGGTTTGACCATTCGGCTGCAGCCAAAGAAGAGTGAACGAGCAAGACCTGTCTGGGCAGGTGTCAGAAGTGAATTGTGTATTGTGCAAAGTGTTTAGCTAGTGTTGTATCTTTAGTTCAGGACGTTGCGAAGCCTGTATACGAGGAAGCATTCATTGTCGACAGTTGCCGTTAATCTATCGATTTCGAGACTTCGATATATTAAGGGTTTGCCACGACCTGCGTTGAATTCAACGGCCAAGAGTTAAATCAGATGTGGTGACAGCGGTTGGTTGACTTAATCGAATATCGGTCGTTCCCTCCCACTATCACTGGTTATAACGAATGGTTAACTAACGTTGACACAGCCTTAGCAAATTAGTTTAGTTATTAAACGTTGATAGGCACACTGATGAGAACATAGAGTTCGAAACCGGTCTGTGTCTGGTGGAGAAAAGACAGATAACAAATTTGGCTACCAATTTGGATTTATAGGTATAATTCAATGGGAGTAGGGGCCTTTGCCCGTCCAGTAGTTGTTTCCTATAATCCTATTTATTGGAATAGGTAATATTACGAACATTGGACAAATTTTTTTAAAATTTAATTATGATGTTTGTGCCAAGTATGAATTTCTTCGTAGTGGACACTTTCGTTCAAATGATACACTGACTTTAGAATACTTGCTTTATTGATATGTGTTGCTTGCTGAAGATACAAATTTAATCTCTGACGATGAGGAATCAGGTTTGAATATTTATACGATTCCTTATCGTTTACATTTACGCCAATTTGATATGAAAACCATGTGTAACATTAATTATTACGCATAAATGATATAAGGTTATCAAAAATATATAATATCAGGTACTGGGTCAACACGTGTAACTCCTCCCATCTTAAAAAGGAAGCTGGGGCTCTGCAAGAGGTTCAGCTTGCGTGTGAGGTTGAATGGTTGCTTGTTGTGTTGCTTTATTAAAAACGACCTTGAGTTTTTCCTTTGGTTTACATTTGAAATAAATGAGTAGGTACTAAAATAAAGATAATTAAACATGTTATAATAAAAATCTTCCAGGCGTAGTCATCATGCCAGGGTGAGGATTTGAATGGTTCTGTGTGTATCGGTCGTAATTTCGTGATGAGGTTTTGTTCTTGGTATAGATTTTCCAAAGAAATGTTGTGTAGAGGCACCATAGGGAATCCTTGTAGTGAGACAGGTATGAGATATAAAGTACTGGTAATAATTGGGTCTTCATATTCGTATAATTTTTCATCTACTGAAAATTTACATCCAGGGTCATGGTTATTTTTGTATTTTGTGAAACGGTTTTAGTATTTAGTATTTGAAACTTTTACAACTGTATTCTATCGTCACGTTTTTGTTAATTATTAATATGTAATGGGATGATCTTAACTGAAGTACATAAGGTGTGTTGTAGACAGTTCTGATTATTTGGCAATTTCTTGGTGTCCTATGTCTAAAAAAGTTTAGAAGACAATCAGATTCAGTGTCGTATCGGACTTCAGAAGTATAGTAGAAATCTTCTACAGCGGCTGGTAGAGAATCAAGCCATTGATGGTTGTCTTGTGAGTCAGTGACAAGGTATTTAGGGTGATAAAAGAGGGAAACATTGAAGGTAGGGATAGGTGTTACATGATACAATAAAATTCAAAGTGTGGTTGTGTTGCCAAAATTGGTACTAACAAGGCAATATAATAACAAAAGTTTTCATGATATACTTTTGGTTTAAAATAAGAATAGTATGATTGCATATATCTAAATCGAGGTATTTCATTATGAGGATATAATGTACGAAAGTGTGTAATGATATCATCTATTTCTGGAGAACTTAACAAAAAGAAACTAATTTGATTAAGGTTGAGTAAGCTAACAGTTTGTTCAATTTGTTGGACATAATAAAGTATTAATTCGAATTGATTAATTATAATTTGTATTTGGAAATTTAAGTTTAAGGAAATTTAAGTTGATTTGAAAAATATTTGATATTTTGTTCTAGTTTTACGTTATTTGCTTCAATTTGTTTGATTAATGTAATTGTTTTGTTGGAAAATGATTTTAACAGTGAAGTGTGCAAATTAACTTCCGTTTCGAGATTCTTTTCATTATTTAATAAGGTATCTAATTTAGAATTAAATGATTCAATATCTTTTTCTGTTGCAGTGCCAAATAGTTGTTTATTAATATCTCGAATGAAATTAAATAGACCTCTTTTAATTCTTTTGATTGGTCTGAATTTCTTAAATTCTTGGTACAGTATTACTTTCAAACCTTCTTCCTGATGTTGAAGTGAGTCTGAAATGCCTTGTGTTGTATTTCTTTGTTTATTTTGATCGCTCATTAATTTTATTTTAGAAAAGGCTGTGTATAAGGGTTGAAGATCTAATTTATGAATAAATGTTTGATATCGTTCTAGCGTATGTATTCTTTTACCTATTTTTTCGAATAACGCGACGCTATTGACGGGGTCGAAGGTTATATCGTTTGCTAATGTTGTCAATGCCATGGTCAAGATGATCAGGATGTGAATGGGATTCATCGTCATCCTGCAAAGAAATTTTCTCAATAATTTTTCTTTGTTTTCTAACTGTTTTTATGTACTACTGTTACTGTTACTGTTGTTTCTTTAAATCTTGGATAGTCTTTTGGTCTACGTGGTTCTGTTCGAACAAAGATGTTCTAATCAGTTTGTACTTGTTCTGGAGTTTGTAATTTATTATTGCTTTTTGTAATAACTTTTTCTTTATTACTCTTAATTCTGTCTTTAATTTGAGTTTGTAAAGTTTGTAAGTTTTCTCTATGTTGAGTGGTATATTGGCTAATAATTAATTGAGGTAAAAGATCAAATGGGTTTAGTCTGGGGCCATGAACTACTTCAAAAGGTGTCATGTTGATTACCGAATGGATTGAGTTGTTGTATAATAGTACTGCAAGTACCATCAGGTATTTGATCGATTTTTGATGGTCTTGTTTTAAACATCTTATTGAATCAATAAGGGTCGAATGGAATCTTTCAACTGGAGAATTTGAATTGGAATGATAAGGGGTAGTGAAATGAAGTTGGATATTGTGTAAAAGGCAAAATTCTTTAATTATTTGGTTGTTAAATTCTGTTCCATTGTCAGCAGTGATTTTATTTGGAATACCCATATGAGAAGTAAATGATAAGAGAGCTTCCATGATATTAATACTATTCTTAGTTTCAAGATGATAGGCTTGACCAAATTTAGGAAAGGGGTCAAAGATAGTAAGAAAATATTGTTTGTCGATTACAAATGTGTCAACATGGATATGTTCGAAAGGTTTAGTATCTGATATTTGGAGTTTGATCTTTTGAGGATTTCTGTCATACTTGGATAAAAGGCAAGTTTGACATGTGTTTATATAATTTGTGACATCGTTTTGGATATTAGGCCAGTAATAATTTCTTTGAATTGATTTAATGGTTTCTTTAATTCCTCTATGACGTTTTTCCTTGATGGTGATATTTTATAATCTGTTGTTGTTCGAGTTCTGTAAGAACATCATCTACAATTTTGTTTGATATTAATATTTTAGTATTTCGATGATGAATAAGGGAAGTTCGTAAAATTCTAGTAATTTTCTTTTCTAATGAAGGGGTTGAAAATTTTAAACAAGTGATATTATCTAATGATATTAAAGGTTTTAGGAATCTAAATGTGTCGTCGTCACTTGAGTTACTTCGGAACGTGATGGAATGTCTGAATTTATTAAAAATTATTTTAGAATTATATACATCAGTTGGGATTGTATTTGATTCTGTACTGATTAATTGACTTTTAAAGTGGTTAAGAGGTTTTTCCGTGTAAGGTATGGTAAAAATGGGTTCTTCATGACTAGTATGTACAGTTTGATTGTCAGCATGTTGTACTTCATTGGCATTATGATTTTCGTCAGCGTTGTGATTTTCTGATGATAGTAATTCATCTAATTCGTCTATTGACATTAATTCATCTTCTTGTCAATCTTTGTTAAGGATTTCATCAATCATTGTGTCTAGGTCACCATATTGTGCTTGAATGCTTTCGTTATCTTGGTCTTTTTCATTAACATTACATTCTAGTTTGATTCTACTAAGGGCATCGGCAACTTTGTTTTGTTTACCTTTCTTATATTTAATTTCATAATCGTATTCTTCTAGTTTGAGTCTCCAACGGACTAATTTTGAATTGGGTTCTTTTAGAGAAAATAACCATTGTAATGGTTTGTGATCGGTGTATATAGTAAATTTAGTTCCGTAATTATAAGGGCGGAAAGTTTTACAACCCCATACAACTGATAATAGTTCTTTTTCTATGGTCGAATAATTAATTTCTGAAGAGTTAAGAGTTCATGAAGCGTAACCAATAGGGTTGTCATTTTGGGAAAGTACAGCACCGATAGCATAATTAGAAGCGTCTGTAGTTACTTCAAAAGGTTTAGAAAAATATGGATAGTGAAGTACTGGGTTGTTTACTAGTAATGATTTGATGAGTTTTAAAACAATTCACGTATTCTTCTGAAAGGGTAATTTTCATATCTTTTTTTAAACAGTTAGTTAAAGGTTTTGTGATTTTAGCAAAATTTTTAATAAATTTTCTGTAATATCCTAAAGGACCTAAGAATGATTTTATTTCGGTTGTAGTTTTAGGTATAGGAAAATGTTGGATTGCTTTTATTTTGACAGGGTTAGGTTAAATACCGTCCGGTGTTATGATGCGCCCTAGAAAGGCTACTTCTTTTTATAGAAATTGTGTTTTATCTAGTTGTATTTTAAGGTTATGCTGTCTAAAGGCTTGGAATACTAGTTTTAAATTATGTATGTGTTCTTGTAATCCATTTGAGAAGACTATTACATCGTCCATGTATACCATGCAGATTTTACTTTGAAGATCTCTCAACACGTTGTCCATACATCTCTGAAATGTAGCTGGGGCATTCTTGAGACCAAAGGGCATACGGATGAATTCGTAATGACCATTATCTACTGAGAAAGCTGTCTTTGCTATCGAATCGGAGTGCATCTCGATCTGGTGGAATCCTGAGGCTAGATCAATTGTGGAAAAGTATGAGCATCTGCCTAATCTATCAAGTATATCTGTAATGTTAGGTATTGGATATCTGTCGTCGATAGTTTTGTCGTTAACTTTTCTATAGTCAATTACTAGTCGCCATTTTCGTTTTCCGCTGGCATCCATTTTCTTCGGGACGATCCATATTGGTGATGACCAAGGGCTTTGTGAGGGTCTTATTATGTTATTTTTTAACATTTCTTCAATTTGTTGACTGACCTCTTGTTTGTGAATGTAAGGATAGCGATAACTTTTTGTATGTGTTGGGATGTTGTCTTTAGTTGTGATGTCATGTTTTACAGAATTACTGAAGCTTAAAATATCATCTGGTTATTTAAAAATATCAGTATATTTTCTGCAAAGTTGAAAAAGTTTTGTACGTTCTTCTTTATTTAAGTGTGACGTTCGTAGTAGGGAATTTAAATCTGTGTTTTGGTTGTTTATTGGATCACTTTGTATAGTATAATCGTACCTATCGTATTCTGTCATTGAACTAAATATTAATTAATTTGGATCGAAATAATGACATTGGGTATCATAGTTATGTAATTCGAAACAAATGTTATTGTTGATAACTTTTGTGATTGTTGTAGGGAGATAACATTCATTTGATCGAATTTCATTAATTAATATTTCCGTGTTATTAGGACATTGAATGGGTAGGGTTATCTTTGAAATTTGATGAGGAGGAATTTTAATTAATTGATTTATATTTAAATTCTGATGGAGATGAGGGGATCGATATAATAGGGGCATACAGAAATAATCATTAGAAATGGTGTTACGACTAATCGAAATATCGATTTCTAATTTTTTAATATCTTCGATACCAAGAGCACCGTCGAAAAAGTCATGAAAGTCAAATAAAATAATTTCTAAATCTGTTTGAGCGTTAAACTCTGGAAAGCAAGGAATTCTAGCTGGGTGATTAATGGTTATTTCACCTGAGCCAGTTTTGATTCGAATTGGGCTGAAAATAATTTTATCTGTATCTGTATAAGTATTTTTGTACAATTTTTGGTTTAATAATGGTTTTAGAACTACCTGTGTCAAGAAGTAATTTAAGAGGAGAATTATGGAGTTGGATATAAGGGAGAGAACTATTAATTATGTTTTGATTTAATTTTAAGTAGGGTTGTCTGAATCGTCGTCTGTGGTAAAATTTAGTTCTTCATTATATTCTTCATTAACAAATTGTGATTCATTACCTTCGTTCATTTTGTTTTAAACATTGTTTTGAAGTGATATACCTAAAGGGTTATTTGGATTAGCTCGTTCGTAATTAAAAGGACTTTCGTAAGAATATAATTGTGGTGTGATATCGGCTTCATTAAAGTTAAGGTTTGTTTTGATGGAAGATATGCCTGACATGGGAGTTGGCTTATATGGAGTATTTTGATTCTTTGGGGCATTAAAAGTTTGTTGATTAGTGGGATAATTATATTTTACTGGAATTGATTGCATCGGTTTTTGCCAATGTTGTTTCGATTGATGGGGTTGAAATTGTTGGAATGATTGATTTTGTTTTTGATGGGGTTGAAATTGATGGAATGATTGATTTTGTCTGGGCTGTTGAAATTGTTACGATGAGGGGCGAAATTGTTGAAGTGATTGATTTGGTTTAGATTGTTGGTATTGTTGAGATGGGTTTTTATTATTTTTATGCGTGGATTGTTCGACAGTACGTTTGTAACGTTGAAATTGCTCTTCTTTTGTGACAAAAGTGATTGCGTTTTCTAAGTTGTTTATTTCCTTAGTACGCACCATTTGTTGGAAATTATAAGGAAGGTTTCTAACATGGGTATCTAAACTTAGTTTTTGGAAAACAGAACTTAGAGCTTGTTTTACTTCGCGAGAGTCAGGGAGTTGTCTCAATTTGGACATTAGTAAAGATTGGCATTGTAGAATTTTATTACTAAAGCTAGTTAGTGATTCATGTTTCGAATCGTATTGTAAGTGAAGTCTTGTTGCAAGGTGTCTAAGTCACGAGGGTCACCGAAAGTTTGAAGAAGAATCTGTTTCATACCTAACCAAGAGTCTACTTCCAATCTAGTGGAGATATTAACCTGAGCTTGGCCTTGTAACTTATTTCTAATAGGTCGTAAAAGAAACTTATTTTGAACTTCATTGTTTGAAGCATAGTTTGTGATTAATTCGTCACAAGCATCTATAAAGTCATGTTATGCTAAAATAACTGGACTTATTAAATATTAAAGTAACTAAAATTCATTTAACTATAAGTACATACATATCAGGTAACCCGATATCCATTGTAACGGTTCCACTCTTATCGTTGGTGTTCATGAAAAAACAAAAGATATCTCAGGGGCGCTTCTCGAAGGTTTCAACGATTCATGAAGTGGACCAGTGGTAAATAAATATAACAGGCTTTGGTGAAATTTGCTTTATTGCTCATAAACAGTCTTCTCTTCAACAATACATCCAATAAATAACGAACACTGAAAATACATGGTTAATTAATTACACGAGACAATTTTTTCACATAACTAACAAAAAAAGAAGGTACAAGATAACCTTTATAAAAACTAACCTGGCAGACCGGCGCCGCCAGTACGCTAGATCAAATACTTTAGATCAAAAGACTTACCTGAGGACAGGCAAAATACACCGATTAGGGGGTATCCTTTACACCAGGAAGCCCTCCGTGATTATATTTATGGAGAAATAAAATGCTGGCACGTGGTGAACAACGCGAGCAAGCCTTGACAACGTAGAAATGACCGCTTGTGGATCCTCGCCGTTCTCACGATATGGATGCGTTGCCATCCGGCCGCGACGGTATGCAACCAGACATACACGGTACCTGCACATTGGGAACTGTTACACCATCGTCTGGTTACGTGCCCTATCTGAAAGCGATAACAGCTTCCTGACAAAACCATTGTCATGTGAGACGCTGGCATAACATTAATTTCTAAGAATGCTTATGCCCGCGTCAGCGATACCACGATGTTATAAATAAGACCGACAGGCACACCAGCAGTTAGTCTATATTTATTCATCGTAGTACTCAAAGCAACCATTGTATTCTTAATACTTATAACCAATCATATAAAATTGTACAAGTAAATATAAATGTTTTTAAAAAGTGTATTTAATATTGAGTGGTATAAAAGTCATTTAATAGAGATGGTGTACCATCAAAGTTTGGTATTACGTCTATAAACATTTTTAATAATTGATATTGCGAATTCTGATTTTGAGTCGCCATTATATTCTCGATTTCGTTTACGGTTTCTAGCAAATCTTGCATAGAATAAAGTTTACTTAAAATTATTCGAATTATTGATATACAATCAATTTAATTCGATTATCGATATTCGATAGGAAACTAAAACTATTCAAATTGTTGATATGCAGTCAACTAATTTGATTTTGCGATTTATTATTATTATTTATTCATTCGATAAATTCGTGATTTTTACGGTTTACCAATATACTGGCGATAACTTCGGAGAGACAAAACAGTATGTGCAAGTGCATGCCGTGAATTATATCAATAGAAAATGGGAAATTTGGACAGGGAAAAAGACTCACAGACTTGAGGTTTGCCTTTGATGCTACACTTTTGTCTTGACATATTTTGGCAATTTTCTTATTTCTATTTATATTTTAGAATTTGGCGTGATTCCCAGAATTAAGTTCAATGAATATTAACTATCCGCCACAAATACTCACAGACTTACCAACGCTTTTGTTGACCTGGGTCGATTTTACCGACTGCGCCAATTATGATGTTTGCCAAGTATGGATTTCTTCGTAGTGGACTCTTTCGTTCAAATGATACACTGACTTTAGAATACTTGCTTTATTGATATGTGTTGCTAGCACAAGATACAAATTAATATCTGACGATGAGAAATCAGGCTTGAATATTTATACGATTCCTTATTTATTTATTTATTTATTTATTTATTTATTTATTTTACTTACAACATCCCACGGGATAAACCCAATTACGGGATGAGGAGCACAACTGAAAGTATACAGACAAACAAAGTTTCACTATGTGCTAGAACATTATAGATTATATAAGTACAACATAAGTATCTGTAATATATTATACAATATAATAATAGCAATATTAATAAGCTAGCAGGGCAGCGAGCGGAGGACTGACTTGACTCACTTCATAGCGATATGAAAGTTAAGCAACAGCTACCGCGTTTAGTACTTGGATGGTGACTATCCACGGAAAGACGCGGTCTCGCTTCCCCACTTCTAGCGGCTTGTATATCAGCTATATCGCAGAAGCAATACAACTGTAGACGAGAGGTGTATTGAGGATATACCATCCTTCGGAGAGGATGTAAAGCAGTCGGTCCCTTGTCTATTAAATGTTAGGCAAGTAAAAAATCCCTACTCTTAGTAAGATAAGAGGTTCGGCAAAATTTCCAGGTTGGGGGTTGCTCGTCTCCTGGCGTCGGTGATTGGCCTCGGTAGCGGAAATAGACCGACGTTAAATAAGTGATTAAAAAAAAAAAAAAAAAAAAATAAGCTAGCAAATAAACATAGGTATACAAACAATTACATATACATAAATAGACAATATATATAAAACAATATAAGATTAAGTTAGGAAGGTTAATCCCATATGAGTAATTGTTCATATTGTGGAAAAAATAGAATACTACTCATAAAATTCCTTTATTGGACGTTACCGGTTTCGTGAACAATATTCTTTGCTTCACATCCTCAGACGTAACAGGACTACAATTAATTAAAAGTAATAAATAAGGTGACTTTATGTAATAATTGATCTTAATAAGTTATTAAAACTTAAAATAAATCACAGAGAGCAACCACATTTGACTATAAAAACACAAGAAATCTAAATAAAAACACACACTAAACATAGAATAATTTAAAAAATAAAAAAAAAAAAATCTTAAAAAATATTGGATAACACCTTTAAATTTAGTTTAATTATAACATAATATTAAATAAAAATTAATATACAGTTACAAATAAAGAAAAAAGAAAAATACTTACATTTTTATAAATTGAAAACAAGGGTAGTCAAAATTTTTGGATTGTTTTCCAACATAGTCAATAATTTAAGACAATGTACTATATGTATCTATTTAAATTAATAATAAAAGTGTTTTTTATTTATTTAAAATTTTGGTTTCTTATTAAAATTCCACGTGACAATACAACGAATTAAAATCAAATGAGAGGAATCATTAATCTAGAAAATTCCAAAAAATATATGACGCCCTCTATCAGTAAATTTAAAAACATATAATAAGTTAAACATCAATAAAAAGGAAACCACGTATAACGAACCATGTGATTTGGAGTTTATTCTATTTCATTATAGATGGCATAAATAACAATTAATGACAATATGGAGAATAAACTATCCTATGGTATCACAGAACTCTAGTCCCGTATGTTGCATCTTCCATAACCTTTATGTTCTGTGGTATAGTTAAATTATGAATAATAACGGATTGATTAGACTAAATACAAAATTAAATAACAACAGAAAAGGTAAACGAAGATTCAAATTGTACTTGTGCATTAAGAGATAATGAATTTGGGTTTTTTGATTCTTTCAGAATTTCCAAACTTTCAAGGTTATTAATCAAACGGCCCTTACCCACGAGGTGTAATATTTTAAGGTTATTATCAAAAATGTGATTATTATCTACTAAGTGTTTGGCAAAATGTGAGAAGCCTGACGATGAGTTTATACAACGAACATGTTCTTTTAAACGTGTTTTAAAATTTCTATATGTACATCCGATGTAAACGGCGTTACAGGAATTACATGCAAGCTTGTATACCCCACATCTATCAAGAGGGTCCATTTTATCTTTACCATTGATAAATAAATTTGCTATGGAGTTGGATGATTTAAAGGCAATATGAAAATGATTTTTGAGACAATTTGAAATTTTATACGAAGCAGGTCCTATAAAAGTGAGTGTACGATATGGGATTTCTGTAGGAATGTCTCTATATGAATTTATGTAAACTGTAGTTTGTATATATTTATTCAATCTTTTTATTAGTAAGGTATCTATTAAGGAAGTATTGTAAATTGATATTAAATTAAAAACCATGTATGATCGACTGTGTGAGGTATGGAGTTTTCATAACGTTAATCAGTTCTTAACAGAAACTCATAAAGTAAAAGATGCGTTGGAATATCGACAAATAAAAAAACTTAACAATAAAATAGAGAGATTAATTTCTAATAAAAATAATAACTTTATTCACCTTAATAATGTAAACAATAATAATTCTAATAATCTAAATAAACATAAATTTCATGATTCTTTTGTAAATTATTCCAACACTCATTTTACTGATAAAGAGTTATCTTTACTAAACAAAGGTTTTAAATTTAACCCTTTAATAAATAATCAAAAACAAAATCAAAAAAATTTAGAATTCTTAGCAGTAGAAACTGAAACTATCATACAATCTTTGGATATAACACAGAGAGAGGAAGTTAGAAATGAAGTCAAAAATGTACTAAAAAATGAAAAGAAAAACATTAACAGAAACACTAATTCTTATAATAATAGTAATAATACATTAATTCGGAGTATAAAAATGAAAATCAAAGATAATGATTTGGTATTCACAAAAGCAGATAAAGGTAATTGTCTTATTGTTATGAATAGAGTTGACTACAACGATAAAGTACAACAGTTTATTTCAGACAATAAATTTAAAAAAACTAATATCAACATTTCTTCCTTTATTAATAAAGTTAAAACTTCTATAAATACTTACGATAGTTTTTTCGATAAGAAAATGAAATCTAGTTTAAACCCAGACCATACAATGATACCTAGATTGTATGGCCTTTTGAAAATTCATAAGTCAAATAATTTCCCAGACATCCCAATTAGACCAGTAGTTGCTTATAACAATTCCCCGTCATATAATTTATCCAAATGGTTAAATAATTTCTTAAAAGAATTATATTCAGGACATTTTTCTCATGTAGTAAAGAATAGTATTGATTTAATTGAAAAAATTAATAATGTAAATATTAATAATGATAATATATTGATTTCACTAGATGTAATTAATCTATTTACTAATATCCCGATAGGAGAGGTAATCAACCTTGTTAATGAAAAACTTTTCGAAAGTGATTACTCAGATACTAACGTTATGGATATTTCTAATTTATTAACTTCTTGTTTAGAACAGAATTTCTTTAATTTTAACAATGATACTTTCATACAAGAAACTGGTTTAGCAATGGGAAGTCCTTTGTCCCCTATTTTAGCAGATATTTTTATGCATAGCCTAGAATCAACCCATATTTTGAAAAATAATCCTTTTACTCAACATTTACAATATTATTATCGTTATGTAGATGATATCTTAATTCTATGGTCTGGTCCATCAGAATTGCTACAAGATTTTCTATATTATGTCAACTCTATACATAATTCAATTAAATTCACTTTGGAAACACAGACTGACAATAGATCCCTACATTTCTTAGATTTAACCATTACCTTAAAAGATGACAAACATAATTTTAATATTTATAGGAAACCTACTCACACAGGTGTAGTCATTGACAACACCTCCATACATCCTTTTTCACATAAAATGGCAGCTTTCAATTGTTACATTAATAGATTATTAAAAATACCTTTATCGTTAGAAAATTATAACCAAGAACTTTCGGTTATAAAACAGATAGCAATTACTCACAATTACAATACTTCCTTAATAGATACCTTACTAATAAAAAGATTGAATAAATATATACAAACTACAGTTTACATAAATTCATATAGAGACATTCCTACAGAAATCCCATATCGTACACTCACTTTTATAGGACCTGCTTCGTATAAAATTTCAAATTGTCTCAAAAATCATTTTCATATTGCCTTTAAATCATCCAACTCCATAGCAAATTTATTTATCAATGGTAAAGATAAAATGGACCCTCTTGATAGATGTGGGGTATACAAGCTTGCATGTAATTCCTGTAACGCCGTTTACATCGGATGTACATATAGAAATTTTAAAACACGTTTAAAAGAACATGTTCGTTGTATAAACTCATCGTCAGGCTTCTCACATTTTGCCAAACACTTAGTAGATAATAATCACATTTTTGATAATAACCTTAAAATATTACACCTCGTGGGTAAGGGCCGTTTGATTAATAACCTTGAAAGTTTGGAAATTCTGAAAGAATCAAAAAACCCAAATTCATTATCTCTTAATGCACAAGTACAATTTGAATCTTCGTTTACCTTTTCTGTTGTTATTTAATTTTGTATTTAGTCTAATCAATCCGTTATTATTCATAATTTAACTATACCACAGAACATAAAGGTTATGGAAGATGCAACATACGGGACTAGAGTTCTGTGATACCATAGGATAGTTTATTCTCCATATTGTCATTAATTGTTATTTATGCCATCTATAATGAAATAGAATAAACTCCAAATCACATGGTTCGTTATACGTGGTTTCCTTTTTATTGATGTTTAACTTATTATATGTTTTTAAATTTACTGATAGAGGGCGTCATATATTTTTTGGAATTTTCTAGATTAATGATTCCTCTCATTTGATTTTAATTCGTTGTATTGTCACGTGGAATTTTAATAAGAAACCAAAATTTTAAATAAATAAAAAACACTTTTATTATTAATTTAAATAGATACATATAGTACATTGTCTTAAATTATTGACTATGTTGGAAAACAATCCAAAAATTTTGACTACCCTTGTTTTCAATTTATAAAAATGTAAGTATTTTTCTTTTTTCTTTATTTGTAACTGTATATTAATTTTTATTTAATATTATGTTATAATTAAACTAAATTTAAAGGTGTTATCCAATATTTTTTAAGATTTTTTTTTAAATTATTCTATGTTTAGTGTGTGTTTTTATTTAGATTTCTTGTGTTTTTATAGTCAAATGTGGTTGCTCTCTGTGATTTATTTTAAGTTTTAATAACTTATTAAGATCAATTATTACATAAAGTCACCTTATTTATTACTTTTAATTAATTGTAGTCCTGTTACGTCTGAGGATGTGAAGCAAAGAATATTGTTCACGAAACCGGTAACGTCCAATAAAGGAATTTTATGAGTAGTATTCTATTTTTTCCACAATACAATATAAGATTGTATAGAAATATAACTAGGTAAATACAAACAATCAAGCATTTAAATAACACCTTTTAATTTGCAAAATGTTACAAGCAAATATATCAAGCGAAGCATCAATATTGTTGTAATTGTATATCATTTGATAAATTGGGGAAGGTATTATCATGTTTGTGCGGGCCAAGGGTAAATGTAGGATATGATGATTTCTAGCATTGAATGATGGTATCCTTAAATATATCTTAGCTAATAGTTCTTCGGATACAACTGTTTTATGCAAAATTTTATGTAAGTATATGACTGAGCTAATCACTCTCCTAGTTAGTAAACTTTGTAGGTTAAGTCGCTGCAGAAGTATTTCGTTAGGAATTTCTCTGGGCGGATAGATATTGTCAATTCGGTATATAGTTGATTTCATAAATCGACGCTGTACCTTTTCAAGAGCGTTACAATGTATATTGTACGTAGGATTCCAAACAACCGACGCGTATTCCAATTTAGAACGTACGAAAGTGAGATACCGGAGTTTAAGAGTGTCAATATTCACAAAATCGATGGAACTTCGAAGTACAAATCCTAAATTCCTGTATGCCGATTTAGAAATATTTTGAATATGTTCGTTAAATGTAAGTTTAGGGTCGAAAGTTACGCCAAGGTCTTTAATAAACTCCGGTCTAGTGAGTACAGTATTATCAAGTGCATAGTCAAACATTATATTATTAGTCTTGCGTGTAAATGACATCACATTACATTTATTAGCATTTAGTGGCAACATATTTAATTTACACCATTCATCAATATTTGACATATTGCGCTGAAGGCAAACACAGTCCTGAACTGAATTTATTTGCTTAAAAATTTTGAGATCATCAGCGTATAGCAGATATTCTACATCCAGATCCATGACAATGTCGTTAATAAAGAGTATAAAGAATACAGATCCAAGTATCGAGCCTTGAGGTACTCCTGAAACTTGAACGAATGTATTGGACTTAAAACCGTGGAGTTGAACGTACTGTTTCCGATTGCGAAAATACGATACGAGTAGAGTGAGTAGGTTATCGCAAAAGCCGAATGACTGAAGTTTCTGTAATAGTAACTTATGATCTATCCTATCGAATGCCTTGGAGAAGTCAGTATAGATAACATCTACCTGGCCTCTCCTATCAAGTGCCTCACTAATATATTGAACTTTAAATATCAGGTTTGAAACAGTAGAACGGCCAGCTATAAAACCATGCTGCTTACGTGTAACTAAGTTTTGTACATGAAAGGTGATATGTCGGTGCAGTATTGCTTCAAACATTTTACAGAAGTTACACAATATAGCAATAGGTCTATAATTCAGAATATCATTCCGGTTACCTTTTTTGAAAATAGGGCAGAGTCTGGAATTTTTCCACATATTTGGAAAAGTAGATGTTTTTAATATTAAATTAAATAGAATACATAAAGGTGCACCCAAAATTATGGCACAGTCTCTGACTAAGAATGCTGGAATAAGATCAGGACCTGAGGTCATTTTCGGTTTTATTTTTTTTGATGCAATTAAAACGTCTTCCTCTGTGATTTTCTTTAACGTCAGTAATGGAATATTGGGAAACCGATGTGTATCTGAATGTAGCGAGTCACCATTGTCATTGTCAGATGTTGTAAATGATTCCGAGAAATAGTTTGCAAATGCATTAACAACCAGCTCTGGATTTTCTAATGTATCACCTTTATATACCATAGAAGAAGGCATTGAGGAAGATTTTGATTTACTGTTAATGAAGGACCAAAAATTGTTCGGATTAGATTGTATGTCTTTTTCAATAGATTGGATGTTCTTAAATTTTTAAATTCAATGTAATCCTGTTGGGAACTGCTTATTTTATAATTTTTCCAGGCGTTTTTCTTTAGTTTTATGTTGTTTATTATTTCTTTATTGAACCATACTGGATATTTTGAATTTTTTGTCCTTTTCGGTGGTACATGTTTAACTAGTACGGAATTGAGTTTTTCATAAAAAAACTCGGTTGCGCAGTCAACGGTATTAATTTCTGAAAGAAGCGACCAATCAATTTCCGACAATTCTCTATAAAGAGCGGGAAAATTCGCTTTTTTATAATTTAGAGTGATAAGACTATTTTGAGGAAGTAAGCGTTCTTTCGAAAATGACCTAGGAATGGTAATGCTGAGCGGGGGATGATGAGCATCGACGGGTAACATCTCATCGGCTTTATTAACCGTGCATGGGAGATTAGACAGAACTAAATCTAATGTTCTATTATTTGAATTGTATATGTGATTACATTGCGTAAGATTATCGTTTACATTTATGTCAATTTGATATGAAAACCATGTGTAACATTAATTATTACGCATAAATGATATAAGGTTATCAAAAATATATACTATCAGGTACTGGGTCAACACGTGTAACTATTTTAAGAGTTTCCTTTTTAATATCAAAATCTGAATTTTTTGTTGACGATCTAGATAATAAAACTTTTTATTTTCATCTGAAAGTACTCTTCGTACCTTGGAGAGTTTTAAAAATGTTCGTTTTTTAGTATTAGACTGAAAAGATGTGGGGTTCTGACAAAATGAGGTATCGAGTGAGGTACTTACATAACCAGTATTTGATTCCGCTTTATGCAACTTGCTCTCAGTAATCTCACTAATGGCACTGGTGCTCGCTGTGGTACTTATAGATGATAATTTTGATAATGTGTATTTTGGTTTTTTAAAAGGAGGAGGTGAGAAATCATCTGAAATTGATGTTTGGCAGTTAGTACTTTGAAAATTCTGTAATGTTGGAAAACAAAAAAAGATGATTAAGATATCGAATCTATCATGCCATGTGACTACCCTTATCTTAATATTCTTATTAAAATTTATACCTAACTCTTCAAATAATTTAAGATTTAAATTTTTATCTGAATAAACAGTCCTATGCAAACCAGTAATATAAAATTTTTCCAAAAATAAATTATCTTTAAATTGTTTAATCTTGTTTGGATTGATTATTGAATCAGTCGCGCCTGTGTCAATTAATACTTTTAGATTTTTTTCTGGCAAATAAAAGAATGGCAATATAATTTGGATTCTAGGTTTAGATTATTTAAATTAAAGAGGTGGGTTTGAGGCAATTTCTTGAAAATTTTCGTCGGGACTTTCTAAATTGTTTTAAGTATTGGTTCTATAGTTTTTTGTTTTCTTTGATATGATTTAAAATGATTACTCTCGTTTTCTATTATCTCTACAATTAACTTTTTACTCATTGAATGTGAACGTGAATTGAAATTATTATTACACGATATATTTTATTTCTTGGCTCTTAAGACTAGTGAAACTTATCGAGATGAAAGTTGTCCTTACAGGAAGGTAAGGATGAAGTGCATTACTTTTCCAAGAAGTCTTCTGTTTGTAAAATTTATTCTCGCACTCGCAGTTGAGTAGTCCTGGTTAAAATGATCGTAAATTGATTTTTCTTCCAGGTGTCCAGCGAATGGACGAAAGCCATTTCTTGTCGTCTGGAGAGGAATTGCGGTAATTTTCTTCAGAGTTGCACGTTTGTTTCTTGATTGTACATAAAGAAAAGAATTGAAATTCACCGATTATAATTTTCAACAACCGCTGTAAAATCCTGTTCGCAGCGCCAGTTAAATTTAATACCCGTTAAATTTAGTTTTTAAAAAGAACTTTTATTAACTATAATTTTACAAGTACTTAAATGATTCAAAATACAGAGCCTCTGGCCCAAGAGAACAAAAAATAAAGAATAAATCCTAATCTAAACATTTGACGTTTATAGGAAGTGTATATAATCAAAAGGGCAATATATTTACTGTAACAGCAAAATGAACGACAAAGTTCATATCTGTTGTTTACCTAAATCTTAATGACTATTTACTAGAGTAGGTATGGCGGCACTTCACCCCACCCCCTCCACTTCCACTTTTAGCCCCTCCCCCTTTTCACCATCAGCCAATCAGAGAGCTTCACAACAAAGAGCGGGAAATTCAAAAATTTTAAGCCCTTTTTCGAGGCCCCATTTCGAGGACCCCCATTTCGAGGGCCCCTTACGAGCCCCATATTTGCATTTAAAAAGTTGTTGATTCGAACCGTCGACCTATTGATACGCTTTACGTGTTTAGCTACGAGATATTGTAAGTCATTATTATCATTAGAATAACGGCGGGACATAAACATAAACTCACCATAAAACCACAATTTATTATTTAAAATACATTTTTATCTTAATCTTCTGGTAGAGATGTCTGTGGCGTGGGTGAACTCCTGCTATAACAAAAGAAAAAACAATATTAGCGAAATTTATAAAAAATATTGCACAATCCGTTATCTGCCAACGCTTAGCCTGATAACTGTGCGTCGATTTACATGCATTTAAATGGGAAAATGTTTCAAACAGTGTGAAATAGACAAATTAACACAGGATCATATGGGAAACTAGCACAGATTCGCTCTGCTTAGGGGCCCTCGCGGAGTTCTTATCGCCAACCGCAAGCCGGACGGACAACAATATAGTCTGATAACACCTGTTCGTCGATTTACATGCATTTAAATGGAAAAATGTTTCAGGCGGTATGAAATAGACAAATTAACACAGGATCATATGGGAAACTAGCACAGATTCGCTCTGCTTAGGGGCCCTCGCGGAGTTCTTATCGCCAACCGCAAGCCGGACGGACAACAATATAGTCTGATAACACCTGTTCGTCGATTTACATGCATTTAAATGGAAAAATGTTTCAGGCGGTATGAAATAGACAAATTAACACAGGATCATATGGGAAACTAGCACAGATTCGCTCTGCTTAGGAGGCCCTCGCAGAGTTCTTATCGCCCAGCCGCATTATAAATTGAGCCGGATGGATAACGATTCATTAGTTCATTGATTACCAGACCGCGGCTAATAAAATTATCTAAAAAGTTCTAAAAGTTTAAGTTTATCTAGTTTATTATCTGTAAAGGTGAGTTTTAATCCAACACCAACACGTTTGAATAATTTTTCGTGTACTGTAGGTCATTCAGATTGTTAAATTTTTATCTTTATTCAAAGCAGAATTACCTGTTTTAATACAAAGAACTTTTCTCGCCTCCTCGACAGTTTAAAGCGTCTCTAAATTCTCGGAAAAAATCTGATCACGTGACATTTCAGGTTACATCTCGCCGCCACTCATCGCCTCAGAGTTATTAAAACCCCAAGTACCACGACCGTCTAGTCAGTCTTTCGACATTCATTGAACGAGTCAGTTGAGAAGAAACATGGAAAAATTCGTCATTGCAAAAGATTTTGTGAAGAAGGTGCGTCGTTTTAACTTGACGGGGCGCACCCTCGAATTTAAATTGAGACCTGTGCCGATTGGCGTCGAACCCATAGGCTGGGTTAGGGATGCCACTAATCAGGTCATTGAGAGAGGTATCGAGGGGCTTGCTCCAGGCGACAAGGTGGGGTTCTCCTTCGGATGCAAAGATTTCAAGAGGGGAGAAGGCTGGGTACGTTTTCGACCTGTTGAGGAAATTACTTATGATGATGTCTGGGGAGTTATCGCCAGCGTTTACCAGTCCAACTCCGCCGGTCTCAACACCGACACTTTCTGCCTGGGTGTGACGTCGGTGAAGATGCCGGTGGGGAAAGGAAGAGGGCGCCGCTACAATACTTTTGAAGAGGAGTGTGGCATGAGACGGGGGATCATATGCATCAATAATAAAGACGATTTTATGCCTACCACGTGCCCTCGTCGTAGCGGCGGCAAGTGTGAACAAGGACCCCGATCAAACGAAAATTCGCAGGGATATCGGGAAAATGCAGACTCAAAGAGCCAAGCAATTTGTAATGAATTATAAATTCATTACTAGAATATCCGTTTAACCAGAGCTGCTAAGCATAGACAGCCACAAAATTTAAGTCACCGCGTCAATGCAGAGTGTAATAAATTCGAAATTAGTTATTGAAATCTCCGCTTAACGGACGTTCTCATGCGTAGGCAAATACCGAGCCATACGTCACGCGAACCAGGGTCATATTTTGGTATAAATACCAAGCCGAAAACTGCTAATGTATTCAGTATTTCACTGACAGTCACCTACAGCGAGCTGAGCTGGGTGATAGGGGGTCTTAAGCGTGCTGAGCTTGACCACGGTAGTAGAGTAGTAATGGCGGAGCTGGGTCTCCCCCCACCCTTTTTTTTTTGTGGTGGGGGGTAACTAGGGTAATTCGAGTAATGTAGGTAATTAGACTGATGTAATTGCAATAGAGGTAATTAGAGTATTGCAGGTAATTAGCCTGATGTAGTTGCAATAGAGGTAAGTAGAGTAATGTGCAGTAATTAGACTGATGTAATTGCAATAGAGGTAATTGGAGTGGTGCAATGCAATTGTAGTTGTAATTAGTGTATGTACTGATATGTGTATGAGTATTTCAAGTAGAGGTGGTGGGGCAGCTTCACTCCGTGTATATAAATGAGGATGAGGAGCACACAGCCATTTGTGGTGCTAGTCTCCCAGAGTAAAGACATAAAATGTATATTTGTACTTCTTGTGGTGTAAGTTTTACACGTGGTGACAATTTGCGAAGACATCAGAGGCAATCTTGTAAGAAGATACATGATAGTGGTCCGCAAGCAAAATATCCTAAACTGGAATGTAATCCTTCAACATCTACAAATATGGAAACTTGTAATTGCTGTAATGTGACTCTAAGCACAACCCAAATGAATTCCCATAGAAGGACATTGCAGCATAGGACAAATTCATGTGTTCCGTTTATAGAAGGTGTAGAAATTGTGCAGAGCGCTTTCAAATACAGGATTGTAACCTATCGAGTATATAGCGAAAATAATCACCAAGACTATGTAATGTTCTTCAATGAAATTAGATCAAAAATATTAAATCTCTTCGAGGAAGTGTTACGTATTCATAATACAGTAAAAGTAAATATGGAAACGTTTGCTACGTACGTATTACAGACACAGGAACTATCTGAAATGAAATCATTTAACACTTCCAACAAAATCTTGGATCAAGCTATGGATTTGAACAATACTTTGGACACCTTTGTGGATGCTATGATTACACAAACTACGGAGTTCCTGGAACGTGATTCAGGTATTTAAACATACATTAAGGTGGAAAGAAAATGACTAATTATAATTTAATTTTAGGATGGGCCCTCGAACGAATTGCTTTTGTTGAAATCAATGTGAATAAATATAGTCCTCTGGGTGGTTCATCATATGTCAAGTTGCCAAAATCCATAGAAAACAAGAAGGCAGTGGTAAATGTAAAAAACCAGGATCAGTATTGTTTTGCTTGGGCTGTAACTTCAGCGTTGTATCCTGCAAATGGCTGCACATCTGAGACCTCATCATATCCACATTTTTCAAGAGTTTTAAATTTATCAGGTATGAATTTTCCAGTAAAATTGCGGGATATTTCAAAATTTGAGGAGATGAATAATATTTCAATTAACGTGTACGGGTTAGAAGAAAAATTTGAGAATAATAGAATAAAGTATGAAGTTGTTGGGCCTTTACGTTATTCTGAAAAAAAACTATTTATGCATGTAAATTTGTTACTACTTTCCGGTGAATGTGGTGTAAATCATCACTGTAAGAAAGATTGTGCTAATAATCACTATTGTTGGATAAAAAACTTGTCTAAGCTAGTTTCCGCTCAAATTTCAGCTCATGATCATAAAAAGTACTTTTGTGATGGTTGCTTACTATATTTTAATAATGAGCGTCAGTTATTCCAGCATCAGAGAAATGACTGTAATCATGTTTATACAACAACACCATCGACACAATTTCGGATTGATAAATATGGTAAACAAGTACCTGAAAATATATTAAAATTTGAAAACTTTGAAAGACAAATGCAAGTACCATTTGTAGTGTATGCAGACTTTGAATCAATTCTGAAACCTATTCATACTTGTGAACCGAACCCCGAACGTTCTTATACAAATAAAACTTTTATACACGAACCTTACTCCTTCGCATATTTCATAAAATGTTCTTTTGACAATTCTTTATCAAAATTTGAACTCTATCGAGGATCTGATGTAGCCAAAGTTTTTGTATCGCGTATTGAAGCCGATGTAAGGGAAATCTATAACAGATATATGAAAGATATAGTCCCAATGGCTAAACTCACAGCACAAGAAAGACAAGACTTCCTGAATGCGACCGTATGCGGTATATGTGAGAAACCATTTAAAGTAGAGGATGTAAAAGTTAGAGATCATTGTCATATAACTGGTAAAGTAAGATTTGGTGCCGCACACTCTGTATGTAACTTAAATTACAAATTACCAAATTTTGTACCTATCATATTTCACAATATGAGTGGCTACGACAGTCACCTATTTATAAAACAGCTCTGTGCACATAAGGACAGAGTTGATGTTATAGCACAAAATAAAGAAAAATATATATCTTTCACGAAACACCTTTATATGCATGATTACGTCAATAAGAAAGGGGAGAAAAAACGGAAATTTATACAACTACGATTCATCGATAGTTTTAAGTTCTTATCAACATCGTTGCAAAATTTAGGGGGCAACTTAACTGATAACCAATTGTTTGTTACGGGAAGTTTCTATACAGATAAGGAAAAATTTAATTTAATGAGGCAAAAGGGTGTATTTCCATATAGTTTTATGGATAGTTTAGAGAAACTAAATAATGTAGAGTTACCCTCGAAAGATGAATTTTACGATAACCTAAATGAAGAACATATAACAGATAAAGATTATCAGAGGGCTAACGATGTGTGGAACTTGTTTGATTGTCAGAATTTGGGCGATTACTCAGATCTTTATTTAAAATCAGACGTACTCCTTTTGTGTGACGTATTTGAAAATTTTCGTAAAATTTGTTTGGAAAAATATAAACTTGATCCTGCTCAGTATTACACTTGTCCGGGTCTCTCGTGGGACGCTATGTTAAAACTAACCAAAGTGGAGTTGGAATTATTAACGGACATTGATATGATCCATTTTTTTAAAAAGGGAATACGTGGTGGAGTAAGCCAGTGTACGGAAAGGAAACATATTGCGAATAACAAATTTCTCCCTAACTACGACCCCAAAGAACCTTCTTCATTCATCACATATCTAGATGCCACGAACCTATATGGGCATAGTATGTCGCAACAATTGCCGACAGGTGGATTCGTGTGGCTGTCCGAAGAAGAAATCATGAATTTAGATATTACGAGCATTTCAGATGAAAGCACCCATGGGTATGTTCTCGAAGTAGACATACATTATCCACAAGATTTACACGACTTACACTCAGACCTACCCTTTTTAGTAGAAAATATTATTCCACCAAAATCAAAATCGAAATTGACAAAACTGATACCAAATTTAAACGATAAGAGGAGATATATTGTGCATTATATAAATTTGAAACAAGCGCTAGATAACGGGTTAATGGTTATAAAAACACATAGAATACTTAAATTCAAACAATCACCTTGGCTTAAAAAATATATTGACCTAAACACCGATATGAGAAATAAGGCTAAGAATAAATTTGAAAAAGATCAGTATAAATTATTAAATAACGCAGTATTCGGTAAGACAATGGAAAATGTTGATAATAGAATGGATATAAAATTAGTTACCCACTGGGAGAGCGTTAGGCGGAGTATGGGTGCAAATGCATTAATAACACGCCCTAACTTTAAATCATGCTCAATATTTACTGATGATTTTGTAGCCATCCATATGGGTAAACTAAAGGTAGTCTACAACAAACCAATTTACGTTGGTTTTTGTATCTTGGAGTTGTCTAAGACAGTATTATACAACTTTTTCTACGACGTTATCAAAAAACATTTCGGCGATAATGCTTCTTTGCTGTATACAGATACGGATTCGTTGATTATAAAAACATTTACAGATAACTTTTATAATTTCATAATACAGAATCCAGACAAATTCGATACATCTAACTACGAAGAAATAAATAAATTTAATATTCATAAGGGCTTGTCGGTGTTAGGTAAAATGAAAGACGAGTTCCCCTCTGATCCCATTATTAGTTTTTATGGTACGGGTGCGAAAGCTTATTATATACAATCGGTGGATAATGAACTCAAAAAAGCTAAAGGTGTGAAGAAATCTGTTATTAGAAAGCAGCTGTCAATAGATGACTATAAGAAAATCGTTGAGCGGGGAGGTTTAATATTTAGAAAAATGAATACGTTTCGGAGTTGCTTGCATGACATTTACACAGAAATAAAGAACAAAGTGGCCTTGTCCCAACACGATGACAAACGTTTTGTTATTCCTAATACTACTAAAACATTACCGTGGGGGCACCGTGACATATCATTTTTTCAGAGCGAACAAGAACAAAATATAGAACGACTGATAGTTGCCATAAATAATATGGAGAAAAAAAATGAAAACTTGGACGCTTTACTTGCAGCAATAGCTGATTTAAGCCAATAATTAATTTAAAATTTTTATTTCATCTTCTAACGTAAAGGTCGAAAATTCGAATACATGAACTACTAAACTGGAAAATTCAAACTACAAAATTTCACCAATATTTAATTGTAACATTATAATACAAAATTATTGTGATAATTTTAAGTACTTTCAAATAATAGAATAAAAATATCTAAATAAAAATCACAGTGTTGTTATTAATAGTAAACCTTTCTCCCAAAATAAGTTAAATATCGATTAGGTTAAATCGTAAATTATAAATAATGTAGGTAGTGACTTGAAGAGGTGTGTGTAATGATACAGTTTTACAATGTAAGAGTAGGTGACGTTGCTAAAACTAAAATGTCGTTTTATGCTGCAGTCAGGAATGTGATGTCATTTCAAATAGAAAGTTGTTGCGTCAGTTATTCGATGTGCGCATGACATTTAGAAAAGTTTGACGTCACTTTGTAGCGGGATTCTGTTGAGACAAAGAAAATCAACAGTGGGGTGAAAGCTTGGCTTGCATAAATCACGTGATGTCGTCCAACCAATGAGAGACGAGAGTGGTCACCCACTCCCTACCGTTGGAGGGGGAAGTTAGCTTGGCTTGGGTTTGAGGACGCTTACAAGATTCTTTCCGTCTTCGCCTGTGCTAGTGTGTGCAAGTGTGCTCTCGTGAATTTCATTGCTCAGTTTTTGTGAACAAAATGGTAAGAACCGTTAAAAATGTATCATCTGCTGGTGGGCGTAAAAGGCGCTCGTCGACACCGCCACCAACTTTACCGCCCTTGACTTTAATGACGTATTTGGCTACGTTTAAACCATCACCTGACGCATCTACGGCGTCAGGTTCCGCCATTAATGGCGGTGCTGTGAAGTCAGCAATAAAAAATCCATCCTCTGGCAGGGTTAATGTTTTAAACAACATTATTGTTAAAGATGGTATTGCTGCTGACGTTGGGGGCGCTTCGTGTTCTAACGAAGGCGGTAGTCAGCTAGCGTATCATGGGCACCATCAGCAGATGCACGGCAATATACATCCTGGCGCAGATTTACCTGTTTTGCACCTTGAAGATGGTGACCTCGGCAATACCGTCAATGTCACCGTATCCAGGAGTAATGCAGGTAAAGCCGTTCATACCCCGAAATTACATGGTTTGGCTTTAAACAAAAAATTTAAAGTCACACCATCTACTTCAGGGTGTCAGGATGTACGCGCATCTCATCCGCGCAAATCATCTATGTCTCTGGTGGCACATGACTCCGATGACGACTTTTTGCCTAGTAATGTAAACAACAATAAAAACACAAAGTCGTCGTCGGCGCCATCAAAAGGTAAAGGTAGACGTACAGAAACACAATCCATAGACTGTGACGCGACTTTATGGGACGAGATAATGGATTTCGCGCAGACAGTTGTACCTGCCCCTCTAAGTCCGCTACCTGCTTCACCAAAAAAAAATAAGGTTTCGGCAGGTAAAGGGCAGGTAAAACCGTCTGCGTCGTTTGTGGCTGTACCTCTACCTGGCAATAGCGCATTACAACAGCCAAGCTGTTCTAATGCGGTGTTGCCACCACCACGCAATGACGCATTAGAACAACCGGGTTGCTCTAATGCGGTGTTGCCACCGCCGCCAGAGGTAGCTCCGATTGTTAATGAGAATCCGCTCCCAGCACAAGCGGACTCTGATTCTGAATCGGAGGTGTTCTCGCAAGTTGACACCAAAACATCTGTTAAACAATTTTTTAAAATATACGGTCAACTTAAGAGAACACATGATTTAAATTTGAGGCTTTGTCGGGATCATCCGAAAATCTTGCGTCGTGCTGCTGATATGCGGGAAAGAGCCGCAAAATTAGAGGCCGACGTAAAGAGACAAAGGGAGGCTCTCGACAAAACTGCAAAGCAGATGAGGTTTATTTCGGATCAAATGGGTGGTTGAGCACTTGCGCACACGCGGCGGAAAGTTATTTTAAGTTAGATTTTAAGTTAGTTAAGAATATTGTTAGTTAGATAAGATTATTGTTAATTAGGTTTAAAATATAGTATTAATAAAAAAACATTAAAAAAATAAATGCAAAAAAAAAAATTTAAAATGTTTGTCAAAAAAAATAAATGACAAAAATAATTAAAAGAGCATACAAATAAAGGCAAATTAATTAAGTTAGATTTTTAAGTTATTTAAGAATATTGTTAGTCAGATAAGATTGTTAATTAGGTTTAAAATATATTATTAATAAAAAAACATTAAAAAAATAAATGCCAAAAAAAATTTAAAATGTTTGTCAAAAAAATAAATGACAAAAATAATTAAAAAAATAAATGCCCCAAAAAAAAATAAAAATTTGTCAAAAAAAATAAATGACAAAAAATAATTAAAAGAGCATACAAATAAAGGCAAATTAATTAAGTTAGATTTTTAAGTTATTTAAGAATATTGTTAGTCAGATAAGATTGTTAATTAGGTTTAAAATATATTATTAATAAAAAAATATTAAAAAAATAAATGCCAAAAAAAATTTAAAATGTTTGTCAAAAAAAATAAATGACAAAAATAATTAAAAAAATAAATGCCCCAAAAAAAAATAAAAATTTGTCAAAAAAAATAAATGACAAAAATAATTAAAAGAGCATACAAATAAAGGCAAATTAATTAAGTTAGATTTTTAAGTTATTTAAGAATATTGTTAGTCAGATAAGATTGTTAATTAGGTTTAAAATATATTATTAATAAAAAAATATTAAAAAAAATTAAAAAGTTTGTCAAAAAAATAAATGACAAATAATTACAAAAAAATGATACAAATAAAAGACAAAAAATGATAAAAAATAAATTACTGTGTATTATTATGTAAGAATATATTGTTAAAAATAAATATAAAAAAGTTTAAAACAAATTTTAAAAAGTGAATAAAAAATGATAAAAAAATTAATTAGTTAATAAAATAAATACACCACATGTAATTAATTAATTGTGCATATTATGAGTACATGTTTGACATGAATAAACACATAATGTAAAGGTTAATTAATTTAAATAAATAAAGAGTTTAATAGGTTAATAACAACATAAAAAAAAAAAAAAAAAAAAAAAAAAAAAAAAAAAAAAAAAAAAAAATTAAAAAAATCGAATTTTAAACACATGAAAATCAAAATTAATGGTTAATTAGGAAAGGTCAAAGGTCAAATTTAAAAAAAAAACCGGAGATCCACCTCCTCCTTTCTCCGGGGGGTGTCCGAGGATTCGATCCTGTGATCTTCTGAGCGACCACAAGATCGACGCGTATTTGCCCGCTCGGCTACTCGGACGCCCCACAAGAGTTAGGTCTATTTCCTAATTTCAACAAAAAACTACCTGCTCATCGATCCGTATTTACCAGGCAGGGCCGCATGGCCTTAGGCTATAAAATCAACCCAAGCTATCGGCTTTATACATTTACAACTGTATTATTTTGAATCAGTTTATATCTTGAGATATTTTAATTTAATTTAAATAATAATAAATAAAAGATAACCATTTTTTTTCAAAATACTTTTTAATAAAATCATTCATATGTTCATTTGTTTTAATATTTATATGATTTACTAATTTTCACAACTTGTAATATACAGGGTGGCACAAATATTTTTATTAATTAAAAAATATATACAATTAAACTTAAAAATAAAATGAAATATAAATTTACATTAATAAATACTACTTATAACGAATCAAATTTAGTAAAACACGTTGTATCGTTCACGCAATTGTTTTATTTACATTATTACATGTATGACATACTTCAATTCGATGCAATTGCACCAAGTTTGTGCTGCAACATTTACATTTCGTTATCATTGCACCATCCAACGTCGTCGTTTTGTGAATATTTACATGCTGGTGACGTCCGGACACTATCCGTGTATAGGATATATAACATAGCCCACACAGGAAGTGTTTGGTTGCATCCGGCCTGGTTCTGATTATGACAAAAGACGCTGACGTGCAATATAGTCTCCGCCGATCATCATAATTGTTTAATATTTTTCCGGAGAAGGCTAACTCTTCCGCTTCGTCTTCCACATCATCCCCAAGACCTTCATCTACACTGACGGGAACCAGGTTGCCATCTTGATTCAAGTCCTGAAGCTCTTGATTTACACCATCTCGGTGTAACACCATTGCACCCATATCATTTTCTGCCAGTTCAGTGAGGAATCGTCTATAAGCCATCTTTAAATGTTGGAACTCAACTGATTTGATGTTAAACCTCCTCCGTTTTATATTCTATAATTCGTGACGGTGACGCCCTTCCTATTGCGTCAAGTTTACTATTAGCTATTTAAACCAAAAGTGACCACAAGAGGAACGCATTCAAACTTCTTACGTAACACAATCGTGTCTTAAAACAGAAGTGCATACAATGGTCCTACCAAGAGAGTGGAAATTAAAACCAATAATAGCAGTACAACCGTATAGTTACAATAATTCAAGAATTTGCCATAATTGCTATACTGCATGGAGGAAGCAAATTATCAACCCATGCACTGGACTGTGCAAAAAGTGTGTAATTCAGAACCCAGTGCAGAAAAAAGAATTTCGAGACAATTGTCCAAATGAAACACAATGTCGCAATTGTCTTACCATACTCAAAAGAACGAATTTTGGTATATATCGAGACGTATGTGAAGCTTGCAAAGCAGACCAACCACAATTAAGACAACGATGCGTGTACTGTAGTAAGTACGAGGACAATTGTTGGAACAACATTTGCATAAAATGATTATTTTTAATTTTTTTACAATTTAAAATGAAGGAAATAAATTAAATAAATATTTAAGAGTTTATTAAGTAAATACATGTATTAAATGACTTACAATTAATTTATTTACTAAAACTATTTATTAAATTATTTACAATGTTTAATTTATATGGATGCCTAATCTGTTCCCTCGCAGACATTATCGCACTCTATCAAGAGCTGATAATCTGACCAGTGGCTCTGGTCAGGTGATGGCTGGCCGTCTGGATCGTAGAACACCGTTTCCATAGACCATGCTGATGGTGATGTTGCCCTATCAGTGCTGCTGTCCGGGGGGTTATCTTGGTCCTCGCCTAGATTCTCACCTATCCAATAAGATGAAGGTGATATTGGTCTGTCGTCAATGCTATCTGGGGTAGCTTGGTCATCCTGGTCCTCTTCGTCTTCCTGGTCCTCTTCGTCTATCGAATACGATGGAGGTGACCGTTCCCACCAATCACTGCTGTCTGGGTCGTATTCACTAGGCATTGACCAGGTCGATGACGTTGATTTTGAGTCGGTGCTGGAGGAGACGCAATTTACTTGAGAAGTGTCCATGATGTTAATAATTTTAAATCTGACAAACAAGAGCGTTGCTGTGTGTTATATAAAGCAAACTAATCTCCACCCCCAGCAGTGGCGCCTCCTACAAACATTACTTTACAGGCACCTCTATTATTGATGATGGAGAGGGGGTAAACATTTAATGTATAGTGTTTTACTGAATCAATGAATAAGTCAGGTTGGCCGAGTGGTTAAGGTGTCAAACTTCACTAATTAAAATTCATAATAACACGTATCCTATGATTGGATATGAATACCCCCTCTATTATTTTAGAGTGACTCCCTCCCCACACTACTATATATATGGGAGTAATATTAAACCAAACTTAGTTGCATTTACTATTTCTATCTATATACCACGTATCGAAATGGCAAATCCATCTATTATATCTATTCTAAGACGGTTGGCGCAAGAAGATTCCAATAATTGGATGCTGTTTAATCATGAGGCTGCGGAGATGGGGGTACCTGCTGAGGCTGTGGAGATTGGAGCACCTGCTGATGTTGATGCCAATGGTGCCAACATCGATATCCAGGAAGTCATCGAAGGCGGCGAAAATGGTATAGTGGACGATGGAGTCGACGAAATGGTGGACGATGGTATAGAAGTCGATGTTGCGGACCTCATCGAGGAAGACCAGCACGAGATGGCTTTCCAGATAAAAGATATGGTGGCTGGTACAATGGACAAGGTGTGTGCTACAGCGGCCTTCGTTGTGGTATGCAGCATTGACCAGGGAAAATACTTTATGTGCACTAGGTGCTACGTATCGTATTCTCGCATGGTCGTAGAGGGGGCTGTTCACCAACACGCAAGTCTGCACAACACGGTTGAGTGGTGGGACGTACCTACCATAAAGTGCAAAGCTTGTGGCGATGACACAGTGACAGTCGGTGCCATCGAAGGTTGTTTTGTGTGCAATAATACTGGAAAAAGAACAGTACCCATATAATAATATTAGATTTTCTAGTTTGTACTTTTTATATTATTTTTTATGTTTGTTTAATGTTTAATTATATTTAATTAATTTTATGTTTTATGTTATATGTATATTTGTATCATTCTTATAATATAGATTGTAGGAAAATAAAAAGGAATTAAAACATTTATGTGTATGTTTATTATCTTTCAAGTGTTAAAAAAAAAAAAAAAATGATTATTTTTAATTTTTTTACAATTTAAAATGAAGGAAATAAATTAAATAAATATTAATAAAGTATATTCATTTTATTATTCATTTGTGACACATATTAAAATATTTCAATCGACATAACTATATAATGATACATTAATATATTTTTCTAGTTAATGAC
This sequence comes from Rhagium mordax, assembly GCA_963680705.1. Lineage (NCBI taxonomy): Eukaryota > Metazoa > Arthropoda > Insecta > Coleoptera > Cerambycidae > Rhagium > Rhagium mordax. Next base: position 13,321,225 of record OY796663.1, read on the forward strand.
AATTTTAAACAATAGAAGCTATATCAACCCACGAATTGTGTTCTACAGATAGCCCCAACCACTTTACCAGCACTTTATTTCCTTTCTTCTTTAATACATTTTCAACTAGATACACATCGGGGTATTTTGCTTTTAGTAGCTCCATTTCATAAAAACATCCCTTGATTGGGTGTCCAAACAAGTCTTCTATCAGGTAAGTTGTGGGATTTGTTATGTTTATTTTGGTAATTTTAAAAAGTTCTGTTGAAAAGTTCGGTGTAAACCCTTTATCAAATACACCTTTATACTTGCTAATACGAACTATATCACCGAGATGAAATTTCGGTTTCAGAGCAATCTTAATATAATTATATACGTTTAAATGTGTAGTTGGTTTGACATCAATGGGCTTTCTGCCAGTTGTACGATGGACTTTGTCATTGTAACTTTTTGTAACGTTTGGTAGGATATCGAGCCATTTATATTTACCCATAGCTGAGAATTCTTTATACAACCAATTTTTTAATGTGCGGATTACTCGCTCAACAATTGCTGCTTTTTTTGTGCTATACGTAGAATAATGATTAATTTCGTGCCGCTTCATTAATGCGGAGAACTTTCTGTTATAGAATTCAGTACCATTATCGGTCTGTAAATTTCTCGGTGAATAATTTGCTTCTTGAATAATAGTCTGCATAGCCTTGGTAACTTCTACAGCTGCTTTATTTTTAATAGGTTTGGTCCATACGTACTTGGAATAGCAGTCAATCACTACAAGAATATAACGATACCCTCTATTTTTATCAGCGTATGGCTGCATTTCAGCTAGGTCTGCTTGCCACAAATCACCAAACCCCTTAATTATGGTTCGCCTTCTACGAAAATTTCGTCGAGCATTTCTATGTAACTCGTTAACAACTTGTAATTTTTCGCTGCTAACCTCCATTATAAAATTGTCTTCAGCTATATATCAACTTCAGGCATTAGTTCTGGTGGAAATGCTAGGCCTCCGGATTGCACCTTCTTTGGTTGGAGTTCGGTGGCAATATGCTCTAATTTAGAGATTCTAGTGATTAAAGTATTGCGATTGTTTATGGCCGAACGTTTAACTTCAGAAATTGCTTTATCAACATATTTCCTCATTTCTATTTTCATTTTCTGCATCATCTCATTATTTTGTTTATTGAAAATAGCGCGATTTTCTTCTCCACTTCTTATAAGTCCCACATCAACATATTTTTTCATTTCCCCAATAATTACATCGGTTGTATCAAAAATAGCTTTGGCAGCATTTTCATCATTTGTTTGTAGACGCTTGTTAACGTAATTACATGTTGCACCATCTTGATCATCGACAGGTTCCCCTAAATTTTTTAAACGCTTATTTTCAATATCATAGTGATTATCTCTGGTAAGTTTAAAACCCACGCCAGGTAATCCACGATGGGCTATTAACTTACTCGCACTAATTCTTTTGCTGCGTCCAAATTTGTCGATAGTGTTTACAGTAGACATTTCTGACTGCATCTGATCCAGTTTATAAAATTTCAGACTATATAATACTTATTAAGTATAATGATACTATGTTTTATTTCATCTTTAATACACTATTTTTTCTTCCCTAAGTTCTGATATTATTTCTATTATTTCATTGTCGTGGTTGTTATTTCCCGCTATTTTCGAACTCCATAGTAGACGTAGACGATCCACGAGTTCGCTGGGTTTATTCCAAAAAATATATTCTTTATCTTTATTTCTGTACAATTTGTGGGTAGGTACACGTTTTAAGCCGTGACCACTTGTTGACGATCGTGTCGCAATTGTAGAAGATGTTAATGGTTTGATAATTTTGTGAAATTTTCCACGCTTAGTAGTGTTATAGCCATTCGCTACATCGAATTTTTTGTAAGGTGCCTTTGTTTTTCTTAGTATTTCTCCATATATCTTACTCCATTCATCATCGAGAACACCCTCTCTATTATCATCTAAAATTGTTGGGCGTTTTAGAAATATTAGATCGTACAATTTAGGACTACCTAGATACACGCCAAGTTTCTTATTGCCATACCATAGCGTAATATTTCCATGGGAAAAACGTATTTCGGCATTGCCCATCAGCAGTTTGCCTGTCTTGGGATCTACACGCACTCCATATAAACTATCATACTTGGAATCACCAGATTTTAAATTTTGTATATGTCTTTTTACAACCTCATGTCTTTTTTCTAGTTTACTAGCTGGAGAAGTTTCGGATACAGGGGTTGTTCTTATTGACGATGGTGGTGTTTCCATAATGGGGATATAATGTGGAACATCATCACCACCTACATACTTATCGGATCCTTCTTCAGAAGCACTCTCCCATGATACAGCCCTCTGGGTGGACACCCTTGATGATGATGGTTTTGAATGTAATTGTTGGATATGAGATTTGTTCTCTGCTGCTGAAGATATAACATTTAAAGGTTCAGTTATCGGTTGGTAGATCTTTTCAAGTGTTACGTGCATCTCCATATCTTTGTTCTTGATATAGTTAAACTTCTTCCGCACAGCATCTGTTGCCTCAATCAGCTGTCGCTTGAGTGTTATTTCGCTACTGGGATGTGCAAGATTGTTATATTTTTTATTATCTTTGGTAACCTTCATCTTAGCGCATACGTAAACGAAGTAATCCTAACGACGTATGTAATTCAAGTGAAGTTTTTAATAAAATGCATTATGGATATATGAAGCTATCAAACCCTTTTCTATATCGCCCACCTTGTACTTCTCTATCCTTATCAATCACTAGAAATCCATATTTGTCATTCCAGCACTTTGCACACATATTTTGAAATACTGTAAACGTTACATCAGGTGACACATGATCGGAAAAGATGTGATGCAGATTCATGTCGTCCTGTTTAAAGACAACAATTAAATTACTATTGTCTCTTATTAGCTGCTTCGGGATTCGAGAGTATGTCTGGCCAAGATAAAAACAATCCACATTTCTATGTCGGCCCATACTGAAATATCCCCTTATAACATCTTGTTTCTCACATATTACATCGTCAAATATAAACACAGACTCTGGCTTTGCCTCGGATGGTTCCACTATTTGCGTACCATTACTAAATGTATAAAATCCTAACCCCTCAATCGGCGCTAATACATTACGTAGATACTCATACTTGGGTTGATTTATAGACTTTGAGTATAGGTAAATATTTAAAAAACGTAAACCTAAACGATGCGTGATCAAAGATATTAAGACATTTGTTTTCCCACAATTCGAGGGTCCTATTATGAGGGCACGTACAGTTGAAGGTAGTAGTGGTCCATGGCGATTATCAGCACTTAACCCACGCCCAACTTTTTCATCCAAATTATCTATAGAAAGCGTTTGTTTCTGTTTCACAATGTGCATTGTACCGCGGCTAAATGTTATATAAGTAGATGTGTGATTTACAACTCTTATTTAAATGGTTTCTACGATACGATACACACGTGAAAAACGTACGAAGCGCGGTGGAGGATTAGTTAATTCCCTGATTAATAAGCTCCCCGTCGAGTTGCATTTGCCAGGTTATCAATTTTGTGGTCCAGGCACAGATTTAAATAAAAGGTTAGCACGAGGTGATTCTGGCATAAATCAGCTCGATAAAGCGTGTAAGCAACACGATATTGCATACGACAAAAATAGCAGTAATCAAGCAGCCCGCCATAAAGCAGACTATCAGCTTGAACAGGCTGCGTGGAAACGGGTGAAATCCAAAGACGCAGGACGTGGAGAAAAGGCAGCTGCTTGGTTAGTCACAACTATAATGAAGGGAAAACAACGTCTTGGTATGGGATGTAATTCAACAATATCTCGCAATCCAATAAGGAAACGAATCATCAAGAAAACAAAGAAAGGTAAGAAGAATGTTAAAAAGACAGCGTTTGGATCTGGGATAGTACGAAAAGTGCGTGACACACTGCGAAATGCTGGAGGCAAAAAAGTAAAAGACCAAAAGAAGGTGACTGAAATTGCTCTAAAAGCTGCACGTCGATATATAAAACAGGCCGGTGGAAAACGCAATATTCAAACACCTCGAATTATACCAATTCCAAAAGTTGGTGGTATTTTACCTCTAATACCCATTTTTGCTGGATTATCTGCATTGGGTAGTTTGGCTGGTACGGCTGCTGGTATTGCTAAAGCTGTAAATGATGTGAAAAAGGGTAGAGAAGAATTAGCTGAAGCAAATCGACACAACAGAAGTATGGAAGCAATCGCTATGAAAAGTGGTAAGGGGATGTATATGAAGCCATACCGAAAGGGGATGGGTCTTTATCTAAAACAGAATTCAAAAAACTAATAGACTCCCTACCTCGGAGACCTCTTACCGACATTGATCTTAAATATTATGCTAATAAAATGAAGGTAGCATACTTTCGAGGTGTATTTATGCGTGACTCACTACCAAGACATGGGCCACATTACAATGAATCCGCAATAATCAATTTGGATAGTATATATGGTCCTGGGACACATTGGGTGGCATATAAAAAACGAGGTAGTTTAGTAAATTATTTTGATAGTTTTGGCGACTTACCCCCACCTATAGAATTAGTTACATATTTCAATAACGATTCAAGGAGGGCCAACCAAATATTCTATAACTACAAACGTGTACAGAATTTTAACACAGTGTTGTGTGGACATTTGTGTTTAAAGTTTCTCTCTACGAAACAAATATAAAACGCCATGGAACTGAAATCTATGACCCCAGCAATAGATCGAGAAGGTATCAAGCGAATGGGTCACTCACTAATTGCATTCTCCCGTTTGCGTAGTCTGTTGAAGATGAGCAAACAACAACTAGCAGATATGCCCAAAGAGGTGATGATTGGGTTGGCTTCACATGAAATTGCATTAGTATGGGATAAGCTACCTACACATCTTCAGAACGATGTCGATATATTAAAATATCAATATTGTACAGAACATTACCTTAATGATTATGAAAGCAATGTTGACGTAAATGATGGTCCAACACCTAGAAAAATGTTTTGCTGCTATTGTAAGGTAAACGATGTAAATGTGGCATCCAATAACAATGTAAATATATTACCATCAACTTCTAAGAAGAGGAAATTATACCATTATTGCTGTAATCCACAATAAATTGGGTAACACAATTTAATTATATCAGTCATGTCGTACACGTTCACACTAACGAGCCGCTTAAGTGAGCTAAGTGTCAACACGAGCCGCTTAAGTGAGCTAAGTGTCAACTTTGATCCACCCATTGAACTGGATAGGAGCAGTCGTCATGGGTTAGGTTTAATTGGATTCTACTCTTACAACTCCATATACAATGTGGATGAAACAAATAACATCTTCCAATATAGGGTTAGTGCTAAAGATACATTCACTACTGTTCACATACCTCTGGGGGCTTATGAAATTGATGAAATCTATGCTGCAATGTTGAAAGCTATGAATATTGATGGAAAGGATTACACGCAAATATTCACTTTAAGGGCAAACAACAATACCTTAAAGTGCGAGATTTTGTCAAAGTATGAAATAGATTTTAGACAACCAAATTCAATAGGAAGTCTGTTGGGATTTGGACCAATATATTTACAACCAAATAAAAATTACGAATCAACACAGCCTGTTGATATTATGAAAGTAAGGATGATACGCGTAGATTGCAATATTATTTCTGGAGCTTATCTGAATGCAGAAGAGTCACACACTCTCTTTGAATTTGACATAGACGTTGAGCCTGGCTACAAACTTACTAGAGAACCCAAAAATATCATATATTTACCTGTTAGACCTAAAGGGCGTCAGTTAATAGACAACATCACACTACGCATACTGGACGACAACGGTGATTTGATCGATTTTCGAGGTGAGAAAATTATTGTAAGGCTAGAATTGAAGAAAGTCGGATATCACCAACCAAATGGGTTTTCGATATAAACAGCGACAGCAAGTACATCACCATCAGTATGATACTGTAGCGAACAACAGTATGGATAAAAAGAAAGGGAGATGTGGAAAGCAATTCATTCAAAGTCTATACCTTAAACAGTTAAGACATAGATTGTCAGCTGAGGATCAAGCCTTTTTAAAATCTATTGGATTAAAACTGCGAAAAATTGGTCATAATAATGGTGGCTACTGCAACTAGTGACAAACTTGAGGTGTTTGATGAACCTGTGTTAGATCATTCCCTAGTTAGCCTACATGAGCATACATATAAACCATATGGATCCCCATATTACAGAAACTCTGATGAAATACGTATTCCCATCAATTTTCAAGATGTTATACTCGACATTTCAGAAAGTTATATATACATAGAGGGAAAATTTACTCCTAGCGACACCACAAAGCGTTGTTATTTATCAAATAATGCACTAGCATTTCTCTTTGAAGAGATACGACTGGAAATGGGTGGTGAACAAGTAGCAGTAGTCAGAAGACCTGGTATTACTACCACAATGAAAACTATGGTGTCGTATGGGCAAACGCATGCACGCTCATTAATAACAACAGGTTGGGGTCTCACTGAAAAGAGACAAGATATTTTAGATACCACCAGTCACGTGTTCAGTGGCAAACTACCCCTTAAGTTCCTTATGGGTTTTGCAGAAGATTATACCAAAGGCATTCTGAATGTGAAGCAAGAATTAATTATGATAATTGCACGCTCATTTAAAGACTCCTATATCGGTGAGGTTGATGCAGAGTTGGAAATCAGCAAAATTGAGTGGAAGATAAGGCACATTGTACCTGAAGATCGACAAAAGTTAAAATTATTGAATCGAATTAATAAAAGTGGTAATAATACCAAAGTTAAGATGGTCTACCGTGCGTGGGATTTTTATGAGCTTCCCTGTCTACGCGATACTACCTATGACATATGGGCTCTTAAACTCTCCACCCGTCTTGAAAGCCCACTTTTCATCCTTCTTGGCTTTCAAGGCACTGATCAGGCCAATGATAGAACAAAGGATGTTACACAGTTCAAACACGCAGACATAAATAATATTCGACTATTTCTAAACTCTGAAGTATATCCATATGAACGTTGGAATTTAGATTTCGATAAGAAGCTCGATTCTGCAGCATATTATGCTTATGAGAACTTCCAACGTAGTTACTATGATAAAGATATGAGCGAACCCATGATGGATCTTGGGGAATTCAGGAAGAATCCTTTGTTTGTCATTGATTGTTCACACCAACCTGTTGCAGTGAAATCATCTACTGTCGACATAAAAATAGAATTTGAAACACGAAAAGCGAAATTTCCGGAACAAACTCGAGTGTATGCACTTATACTTCATGATACATATTTAAGTTATAACGCATTAGATGGCTCGGTTCAGAATGGTTTTCTCGATGTCAAGTAAAAAAAGAAAATATTTATTATTGTGGAATTAAGTAGTGCAACCTATTTCTATCAAGATATCTGGATAATTTTATCAACAATAATCATGATGTACTTGCAACTGTTTATTTTCTCAGAATGTAATTGTAGAATTAAATATAAAATTAAAATAAAAACTGTTCTAATTATACTATGATTGTATTTTTTGTTGTGTAATAAGAAATATGAAATAAAATGAATGTAATCTTTTAATGTGTATTTTATTTATTCAGTTTTATAATATAATATAAAATACAGAATATTGTTTACTACAGATACATACAATATTTGGTGTAATAAATATGACAATAGAAGATGAATATTATTTATGTATCTACATTGTTATCTTCTACATCAGACTGGTCGAGTTGATATTTTTCAATAATATTCTTAGGTAGGTACTCCATTATCTCGTATAGAAAATGTTTTAGTTCCACTCTGTCCATATGCTCACAAAACTCATCCAAATTTAAGAAGCCACGGGAATATCTACCACATAGATTTACACCAATGCTATACGCTTTAGAAGCTTCTTTAACCCGTCGAACTTCTTCAGCGTCGAAGCAGATATTCATATCATAATTTAATGAAACCAATGCATCCCTTATTAAGTCATCTAGTTTACAAGACAATCTCTCAATGGCAGATTTAATGTCTTCTGCAGGGGTCCATGTTTGGGTTGAATATTGCATCCACATATTTGCTGCGTACCTACAAATAAAAAATGAAATGTAAAAAAATACATAAAAAACAGCACTAAATGGACTTACGTTTGAGCTATTGGTGTACACGAAGTAAAAATATGTTGTACAAATGTCAATTTAGATATATCAGAATCTTTATAGGCTAACAAGTGATACTATTCTATAATACTCCTAGCATTCTTCCACAATATTCCATTTCTACTTAATACTTAAACTTAGCTAACTTAAATACTTTACGATTATTTTTGTTTGAGAATTAAACACCGAAACTTATTAATGGACTAGATTTTGCTCCAGGATAAGCTGGAGAACTTTGTCCTAAATATGTCAATGTAACTTTACCATTTGACGAATTTATTTTATCGATAGTGTTCTCACATATAATTTCCACAAACCGTTTCGGTAAAAATGATTTAAAAGTCGTAATTGAACTTTCCTCAAACAAAGTTACTATGATTGATTTTCCAAATCTTGTATTAACCAAAGATATTTTTTTTATGATATAAGGTTTATTTAAAATTAACGCTGAAATGGATCTTTGCTCTAAAACCTGCATATCTTGATTTATTAGCTCATTAAGTGCTAATAAGTCAACTTCGGAAATTGCCATATTTAAAATGAATATAATGAAAGAATTATAAAGAGTAATATAAGATATTGCTCACTTGAAATAACTGAAGTCACTGACTGCACTAGGCTGATTTGTTAGCTGTAGATGGTTCACGATAGAACACGATAGAAATGATTTTGTGTTGCGACTACATCTTCTTTATAGCAGTCTAGCTGAGCTACCCCACCACCACTACTTGGAGTACTCATACACATATTGGTACATACACTAATTACAACTACAATTGCATTGCACCACTCCAATTACCTCTATTGCAATTACATCAGTCTAATTACTGCACATTACTCTACTTACCTCTATTGCAACTACATCAGGCTAATTACCTGCAATACTCTAATTACCTCTATTGCAATTACATCAGTCTAATTACCTACATTACTCGAATTACCCTAGTTACCCCCCACCACAAAAAAAAAAGGGTGGGGGGAGACCCAGCTCCGCCATTACTACTCTACTCACGGTTAGTAGAATATCGAATCCAACGACGTAGCCGCCCGGCCGAATGTCTATTGTTGCCTTGGGGTTTGTAGCGTGCTGAGCTAGACCTCCTGGTGTACGATAGTCAGTCGACCTGTCTGTTCCGCCGCCCCGACGTCCGTCGGTCTGTTTGTTGACCGTAGGGCTTCAGCGTGTTGAGCTGGTCCTGCCGTTAGTAAATAGTTACCGAAGCGTCCGCCGTCACCGTCGGTCTATTTGACGACTGTAGGCCTTCAGCGTGTTGAGCTGGTCCTGCCGTCGGTAAATAGGTACCGAACCGCCGTCGTCTCTCCGTCGGTCTATTTGTTGACTGTAGGCCTTCAGCGTGTTGAGCTGGTCCTGCCGTTATTAAATAGGTACCGAACCGCCGTCGTCTCTCCGTCGGTCTATTTGTTGACTGTAGGCCTTCAGCGTGTTGAGCTGGTCCTGCCGTTATTAAATAGGTACCGAACCGCCGTCGTCTCTCCGTCGGTCTATTTGTTGACTGTAGGCCTTCAGCGTGTGGAGCTGGTCCTGCCGTTATTAAATAGGTACCGTACTACACCGCAGCACGTGAAGCTGAAGCCACCGTTTATCACTCCGTTATTACACTCCGCATGTTATATAATAATATTGTATAGCTTACCGTCCCGACATTACACTCCGCCGATTATATTACGATATTATATGTATAACATATCTAGCCTGTAAAAAGATTACCTGTACCTGATACTTTCCGATACTTGACTGTTTGTTCAAGACATAAATTATTTTATGTATGAATATGTAAAGAGATTACCTGTACCTGATATATTCCGATACTTGACTATTTGTGTGAAGAAATAAACTGTTTCATTTATACTGTGGACTTTCTATTTATTACTAATACATGAAACCTGGATAACTTCTCCAAACCAGCTACCCGTAAGCAAAAGACGTTACCTGTTTTAACGCCCAAACAGAGTCACATAGTTTGGCGTTAGAAAAGACGTTACATATTTTGGCGCCCGAGCAGAATTTTAAGGATAGATTAGTCATAGATAGATAGTAATCAGCAAATATTGATAAACCGACATTAACCATGGGTTTATCAGACACAGATGAAGCTTGTGGACTCGAAGTCGCTGATACCACAGTAGGATGGATTTATAAGCTCAAAAAAGATGAGTTGCAGACAGAGTTATCCAAATATGGACAAATTACGACCGGCACAGTCGATGAACTACGTGCAAGATTGAAAAGCCTAGTTCGAAAAATTAATAAACCAGTAATAGAACCTGTAATACCGAATGTACTGCCAGAACCACCTCTTGGTACCGTACTAGACCAAGTCCGTAAGTGGAATGTACATTTTGATGGGAAAAAAGATGTATTTCTATTTTTAGAACGTGTCGAAGAACTACAAGAGGGTTATAATTTTACAAATGCACAAATACTCCGAGCACTACCTGAATTACTACAGGGTGATGCATTATTATGGTTCCGAAATAATAAAACATCCTGGACAACATGGGAACAATTTGTTGCCAGTCTTAAAATTTTTTTCGCACCGTCACAATACCAGCTAGACCTAGAAGAACAGGCCAAATCCCGTACCCAGAAAGACACAGAAAAAATTAAAGAATACGTCATAGCAATACAGACATTGCTAAGGAGACTTGAAAATATTAATCCGACACAGCAACTGCACCGAATATATTCAAATTTAAAACCAGAATATAGAAAGCACATCCGAAGACGCGATTTTGAGACACTGACAGAACTTGTAGCCCTGGGAGAAGAATATGAAACCGTTTGCAAGGAAGAAAAAAATTATATAAATTCGTTGAATACATCACAGATGAATACGCCGAGAAATAATAATTATAGAGATCGTCCTAAACAGAATTATAATAACTACGACAATAGAAATGCAACCAATTATAGATACAACGGTGGACAATCACAAAATAATACAAATACAAGGAATGAAAATCACTTGCGTGTACCAGGAAATTCCAGACAACGCATATCTCCAAATTACAACAGAAGTACTAGTTGTTGGCGTTGTGGTGGCCCTAATCACAACCGCTGGGATTGCAATAATGCTCCAAAGAAATTTTGCTCCCACTGTGGCACACAAGGAATATTTACGAGGGATTGCAATTGCAGGACTGCCGAATCGAGGCCAGAACAGTCACAAGATGCAAACGTCACGGCAACTTCGTCCCGTCAAGTAACTCCCACTACCTATGATGTGGCAATAACTAGTGTGGTGGACCACCGTCCCAAGATACCTGTGAAAATAGGAAACAATACGTTCGAAGCGTTAATCGATACTGGTTCCGTCCGTTCATACATAGGTGACTCTGCATACACTAAATGCAAAGATAGGAATTTAAAAGAAGTTTTCGGCAGCCGAGTTAAAGTTAAATTGGCAGATTGTTCAGAGGTGGAGATTAATTCTGAATTTCAAGTAAATTATTTAATGGCTGGAAACCACTGGGTGGATAATTTTCTATTCATGCCAACTTTAACTGCTGATGTTCTAATTGGGATGGATATACTAATAAAACGACAGTTTACCTTGGACTTGGTTAAACAAGAAATTAAAATAATGGGACGAGTAGCAAATAAAAATAAGAAGATAGAAAGTATACCTTTGACTACTATTAGCCAACCAACCAGCGCTCATATAACCCAACCTACGGATGTCGAACAACAAGTATTGTCGAATTTTTTACGGACTGAATTACCAAAATTCGAGAAAGTTAAGGGTGTTACCCCATTAACAGAACACAGAATTAGACTCCAAGATACGACTCCTATTAAACAAAGATATAGGCCATTAAACCCCGCGATGCAAGAAGTTGTTAATACCGAGCTGGATAGCATGTTGAGAGATAAGATAGTAGAACCTTCCAGAAGTCCGTGGAATTCGCCGGTAGTAATAGTAAGAAAGAAGGATAACAAATACAGATTTTGTATAGACTTCAGGAAAGTAAACGAAGTCTCAATGAAAGATGCATATCCTTTGCCGTTTATAAATGCCATCCTAGACAAATTACGTGAAGCTAGATTCATATCAACCTTAGATCTCCGGTCTAGCTACTGGTTGATACCGTTGGCCGAAGAAAGCAAACCTATAACCGCATTTACCGTTCCTGGAAGAGGGTTGTATCAATTCCGAGTTTTGCCATTTGGTCTTCACTCTGCACCTAGTACATTTCAGCGCCTGCTGGACCAAATTATTACTCCTGATATGACATTCGCATTTGCATACTTGGACGACATAGTGATAGTAAGCAAAACGTTTAACGAACACCTACAGCATTTAAAAGAAGTGTTCGAACGACTAAGAAATGCAAATTTACAATTAAATCCAGAAAAATGTAACTTTTGTAGAAAGGAACTGAGATATTTGGGACACATGGTGAGCGAAGAAGGCATTAAAACCGATCCTGAAAAAGTAAACGCAATTTTATCTATTCAACCGCCGAAAAATATAAAACAACTTCGCCGATTCCTTGGTATGTCTTCCTGGTATAGAAGATTTATACAATCGTATTCAGATGTTGCAGCTCCCCTAAATAAATTGTTGAAGAAACATACCCGATGGAAATGGACACATGTTGAAGAAGAAGCTTTTAACAAACTAAAAAAATCGTTAACAGTCTCCCCTGTACTTAGTTGTCCTGATTTTACGAAAACATTTTACCTGCAAACAGATGCATCTAAGGAAGGACTTGGCGCAGCCCTTTTACAAAAGATTGATAATCAAGATCGCATAATAGCTTATGCGAGCCGTTCTTTATCCGAAACTGAAAGAAAAATGTCTGCCACAGAATTAGAATGTGCGGCTATTATTTTTGGTATCCGCAAGCACAACAGTTACTTACAGGGCTATCATTTTGTGGTCATAACAGACCATCAATGTTTAAAATGGTTACATTCCATCAACTCCCCTAGTGGTCGTTTAGCTAGGTGGGCTATGGAGTTACAACAATACGATTTTTAAATAAAGTACCGGAAAGGTGTGTTGAATAAGGTTGCGGATGCACTTTCCCGACAACCGCTAGTTAACAAAAAGGATGGAGACAGCGAAGACGAAGATTTTGTTTTTTGTATTGGAAATGTCGAGAATTGTGCTTGGTACCAAGATACATTAAAATTGATAAGAGATAAACCGGAAAAGAAACCAGACTACTGCATTATGGATGGGAAGCTTTACCGCCATTTATGGAGCAGTAATAATTTCACCGAACCCGAGTTTTCTAGCCCGTGGAAACTTTGTATACCACTGTCACAACGTAAGCAAGTCTTGAAAGAAAATCACGATGATGCCTGCGCAGGACACTTGGGCATAACTAAAACAATAACCCGTATTTGCAATAAATATTACTGGCCCAGGATGTGTAGAGATATTGCAAATTACGTCAGACGTTGTTCCAGTTGTCAAAAATATAAACCGCTACAACAACAAACTGCAGGAAAAATGCAATTTCCAAAAATAAATGGATGTTGGGACACTGTCAGTATAGATATTGTAGGACCGCTGCCTAGGTCAAACAAGGGAAATAATAACCTCCTAGTATTTCAGGACAGGTTTACAAAATGGGTCGAGTGCCATCCTGTACGAAAAGCAACGGCCGCGGCCGTCTGTAAAGCGCTGAAAGATAAAATCGTAACACGATTTGGCTGTCCAAATAACGTCCTTACAGACAATGGTAAACAATTTGTCTCTACCGAATTTTCTACTATGTTAGCTGAATATGGTATTGCTCATAGAACCACCCCGCCTTATTCGCCACAGTGCAACCCTGTAGAAAGAATGAATAAAGTATTAAAAACGATGATCGCCCAATATGCCGAGGGTGACCACAGAAAGTGGGATCAATTTTTGCCAGAATTAACGTTAGCAATAAATTCCTCGAGACACGAATCTACTGGTTTTTCACCGGCTATGCTTAATTTTGGAAGGGAGATGACGTTACCCAGCTCCCTTAATAAAGAACGATTCTCGAAAAATTCCACGATCGACACCATTCCCGAAGACCGCATTAATAAATTAAAAAAGTTAAATGATATTTTCGAACTAGTACGGATAAACCTGGGTAAAGCGTTTGGAACACAAAGTCATTATTATAACCTGCGTCGCCGAGAATGGACACCACACGTCTCAGACCGGGTGATGAAGAGAGCGCATCCCTTATCGTCGGCAATTCGAGGTTATAATGCAAAACTAGCTCCGAAGTTCTCAGGTCCGTACATTGTAGAAAAAGTGATATCTCCTGTCGTTGTTGAACTCAGGCCCCCTTCCGGACGGAAAACACAACGTGTTCACGTCAAGGATTTAAAACCCGCCCACTAAGGACTATAAAAGCCCAGACATCAGAGCCAAACAATCAGTTGATGTCTGCTTTTAGTTCAAATACTACGATGTTTACACCACCTGTTCCAGTACCGAAGCGAAGGAAGCTGTCGCCTAGCAGCTCGTTTACTGAGGTGCGTCGGGAAATTTGGCATCCCCCGATGTTGTCGCCTCTACCAACCACCCCAGAAGCCAGAGTGTCTCCACGATGCACACCGCCAGCAGCACCGCTGCACAAGAGGAGGAAACTGTCTCCAAGCAGCTCCTTCACCGTAATAAGGGCAGAAATACGGTACCCTCCGATGTTGTCGCCCCTGCCAGACACACCGGAAGCCAGGAAGGTACATGGGGCCATATCTCCGACTTCGTCAGAGTCGAGTGTGCTGGATTTACACTCGTCTCCCCTGCCGACCCGTCAAGCTAGTGGAGTATCACCCTTGATGTCTGTTGTACAACAGAAATTCAGGGACCTGTTTGGTGATACTCCCAGCCCAAAGCCAGTTGTCGTCATCAGCCCCAGACGTTCCAGCCCCAGATGTGCCACCCCCACCAGAATCGAGGATTTCGATGTGCCCGGTACCCCAGAAGTACCCATAACTCCGGGTAAAAACATTGTCCTCGTGAGTATACCGGGGCAGATTCCATCCAGGCCAAGGAGGAAACGGAAGTTCCGCCAAAGGAACCTGGATGGTACAACCAGCCGTGGTGAAGTCCCCGGTATACAAAGACTATAGTGTGGTGACAGTGCACGTAAGAACATATTTTTCGTTTTTTTTCGGGTGTTCTTTTTTTTTGTATATATATATTTTTTCTAGATAGTAAGGAACGTTTTCAGTTAAGAGTATATTTCATTTCATTTTATATTTTATGATAGTTTTAAGATTATTTTGATGTACATGAATGTTACTTTTATTAGTTCTAAGGATTTTGCTTGATAGTGTTGCCTGTTTTTTTTTTCATTTGCAACGTAACGGGGGAGTGTAATGAATTATAAATTCATTACTAGAATATCCGTTTAACCAGAGCTGCTAAGCATAGACAGCCACAAAATTGAAGTCACCGCGTCAATGCAGAGTGTAATAAATTCGAAATTAGTTATTGAAATCTCCGCTTAACGGACGTTCTCATGCGTAGGCAAATACCGAGCCATACGTCACGCGAACCAGGGTCATATTTTGGTATAAATACCAAGCCGAAAACTGCTAATGTATTCAGTATTTCACTGACAGTCACCTACAGCGAGCTGAGCTGGGTGATAGGGGGTCTTAAGCGTGCTGAGCTTGACCACGGTTAGTAGAATATCGAATCCAACGACGTAGCCGCCCGGCCGAATGTCTATTGTTGCCTTGGGGTTTGTAGCGTGCTGAGCTAGACCTCCTGGTGTACGATAGTCAGTCGACCTGTCTGTTCCGCCGCCCCGACGTCCGTCGGTCTGTTTGTTGACCGTAGGGCTTCAGCGTGTTGAGCTGGTCCTGCCGTTAGTAAATAGTTACCGAAGCGTCCGCCGTCACCGTCGGTCTATTTGACGACTGTAGGCCTTCAGCGTGTTGAGCTGGTCCTGCCGTCGGTAAATAGGTACCGAACCGCCGTCGTCTCTCCGTCGGTCTATTTGTTGACTGTAGGCCTTCAGCGTGTTGAGCTGGTCCTGCCGTTATTAAATAGGTACCGAACCGCCGTCGTCTCTCCGTCGGTCTATTTGTTGACTGTAGGCCTTCAGCGTGTGGAGCTGGTCCTGCCGTTATTAAATAGGTACCGTACTACACCGCAGCACGTGAAGCTGAAGCCACCGTTTATCACTCCGTTATTACACTCCGCATGTTATATAATAATATTGTATAGCTTACCGTCCCGACATTACACTCCGCCGATTATATTACGATATTATATGTATAACATATCTAGCCTGTAAAAAGATTACCTGTACCTGATACTTTCCGATACTTGACTGTTTGTTCAAGACATAAATTATTTTATGTATGAATATGTAAAGAGATTACCTGTACCTGATATATTCCGATACTTGACTATTTGTGTGAAGAAATAAACTGTTTCATTTACACTGTGGACTTTCTATTTATTACTAATACATGAAACCTGGATAACTTCTCCAAACCAGCTACCCGTAAGCAAAAGACGTTACCTGTTTTAACGCCCAAACAGAGTCACATAGTTTGGCGTTAGAAAAGACGTTACGTACCGATGCGGGGGTTGTTATTCCGGAAGATGGTTGCGGTATCCCCGAACTACAGAAGTTCCAAGAACACTTAGACAACTATAAAATTGTGGTTTACAATTATGGGAGCAAGGGACGCGATACCATCTTCAAAGGCTCCACAGAAGGCCCAGCCCTCAATCTGCTATATCACAAGGGGCACTTTAACGTAATAACGTCCCTCACAGCCGCCTTCTGCTGTAGTTACTTCTGCGAGGAATGCCGCGTGCCCTACGACGCGAAAAACAAACACAGATGCGGTGGAACTTGCCCTAGCTGCCAGCAGACCCCAGCCTGCCCCCAAAGCCCTAAAATTACATGTCAGGAATGCAAGAGATCGTTCAGAGGCCAGGAGTGTTACGACAACCACAAAAAGATAGGGTCCATGGGAGTAGGTACGGTCTGTGAGCAAATAACCCGGTGCGAATCCTGCTACAAGACTGTTCAAAGCAACATAAAACACACTTGCGGAGAGGTGTTTTGTAAGGTATGCAATAGACATGTCCTCCAAGACCACCTCTGCTACATCCAACCGGATACAGGAGAAACAGGCTGAAGATGGGTCTCTAGTACACGAGCCTAACCTATGCGTGTTCAAGCAGTGCTGCGACGAATGCATGGAGACGGACATTTGTATATGTAAAAAATGCGGTGTTCGATTGCAAACCCTCAAATGCAACGACCCCATATCACCACCCTTTATGCACCATTTGCTAACCATGAGGAAAAAATTCAAACAGGTGATCGTAATGGCACATAACGGACAGGCTTTCGACCATCAGTTCTGTCTGAATTACATTCTAACTAAAACAGACTTGAAGCCTGACCCCATCATACGAGGGACAAAAATAATTATGATGACCGTGGGGAATGTGAAATTCCTGGATTCCCTCAACTATTTCCCCATGGCGCTTTCCGAATTACCAAATGCGTTCGGACTGGGAGATAAGTTCAAAAAAGGTTACTCCCCCCCCTTTTCAACATCACAGCCAATGCAAATTATATTGGTCCTCTACCTGCTATCAATTACTATGATCCCGATAACATGAAGCCGGATGCTAGAGAAACCTTCCTTAAATGGTATGAGGAACATAAAGAAGACCAATTCGACATGCAGCGCGACCTAGTGGAGTACTGCATATCAGATGTGGAAATTCTGACCGCAGCCTGTCTTAAATTCCGACAACAACTAATCGACACAGGAAATGTCTGTCCTTTTACCGAAGCCTGTACAATAGCCTCGGCATGTAACAAAGTATTCAGACGTAATTTTCTCAAGCCAAACACCATTGGTATCATACCAAAGGGTGGTTATAGATGGCGCGACAATCAGTCAAAGATAGACATCCAATGGCTGATATGGGAAGAGCATTGCAAAGATATTAATATTCAGCATGCTGCCAGGCAGCAAGAGGCCCGAGTGAAGGGTGTTAAAGTTGATGGTTTCTGCTCTGAAACAAAACAGGTGTTCGAGTTCCACGGCTGCTATTTCCATGGTTGCCCCAAATGCTTTAAACACGGACGTGATGAACCCTTGCATGAAGACCCTGATGCCACATTAAATTCCCGTTACGAAGCCACGTTAGCCAAAACTGAGCGACTTCGAGAATTAGGTTACGAGGTTATTGAAAAATGGGAGTGCCAGTTTAGAAGGCAGCTGAAAGACATTGAGGAATATACTGAAGGACACCCTCTACTTACCAATACACCCCTCAATCCTAGAGACGGTTTTTATGGAGGTCGAACGGGGAACACTTACGAGTATTACAAGTGCAAGCCTGAAGAGAAAATTAAGTATATGGATGTTTGCAGCCTTTATCCATGGGCCTGTAAATATGGCAAGTTCCCTGTCGGACACCCCAATGTTTTTGTGGGTGAGAAATGCCCCAAGGATATCACCAACATCGACGGGGTGATAAAGTGCAAGATCTTACCTCCTCAGGAACTGTACCACCCGGTGTTGCCTGTAAAAATGAATGATAAGCTCATGTTTATCTTGTGTCGCACTTGTGGACAAACAATGAACCAATCCGTCTGCACCCACACAGAAGAAGAAAGGGCCTTAACAGGAACTTGGGTCATCGATGAGGTAATAAAAGCTATTGAAAAAGGTTATGAAATGAAAGAGATCTATGAGGTTTGGAATTATCAGATAGATCAATTCAACCCTGCTACCAAAGTAGGGGGTTTATTTACGAACATGATGAACAAGTTCATCAAGGTCAAACAACAAGCTTCCGGATGGCCTGGGGAATGTGCTACAAAAGAACAAAAAGACAGGTACATCGAGGAGTTTCTGGAGCGCGAGGACGTTAAATTAGAGTTTGCGGAAATTCTAAATAACCCGGGGCTGCGATCTTTGGCCAAACTAATTTTAAATTCGTTTTGGGGAAAACTCGGCCAGCGAGAGAACCAGCCCAAGACAGCCATAGTTCGTAACCCCGAAGAATTCTTTGGCCTGCTGTCAAACCCCAGCATACATGTTAACTCGGTGCTACCGATAAATGAGGATACGCTTGTTGTCAGTTGGGAACATAAAGAGGAGGCCGCCGATCCACTATCTACTGTTAACGTTGTAATTGCGGGTTATGTTACGGCGCAGGCTCGTCTTAAACTTTATAGTTATCTGGAAAAGTTAGAAGATAGAGTTCTTTATTATGACACGGACTCAGTTATTTACATATCAAGGCCTGGAGAGTATGATGTCCCTACTGGAGAATTTATTGGCGACATGACGGATGAGTTGGAAAGTTACGGCCCCGGCTCGTATATTACCGAGTTTGTGTCTGGAGGACCGAAAAATTATGCGTATAAGGTATTCTCTACTAACGACCAAAGCGAACACCCTGTATGTAAAGTTAAGGGGATCTCATTAAATTACTCGGCCTCCCAGCTTATTAATTTTGAAACCATAAAAGATATGGTCCTAACACCAGCAGAACCTGTATACATTACATCCAAAAATATCCGTAGGACGAAAGAGCATGAAGTCATCACGCAGGTTGAGACTAAGGTTTATCGTCCAAATTCCACAAAGAGGAAATTCGCCGATGACCATAGCTCTGTTCCTTTCGGATACAAAAAGTTAAAAATGTAAGTGAGCCCGATAGGCATTATCTTTCTCTTGTTCACCTCTAAATAATTTTTCAATATACCATATTTTACTAATCCTCTGTATATACAAACTTTATTTTAATAAATTATTCTATTTATATGTATGTGTTTCATTACCTTTCCTCTTCATCCAGAATGTTCCCCCTCCTATGCTTATGGGTGTAGAGCTGCAAAACTTCTGGCCTCTTGTGCTGTAAAAGAAAGGGAGAGAGAGAGTCAGACTAATTATAAATCATAAGTTGCGTCGAAATCATATAAACAAAATATTCAGCTTAGAAAATGTGGATAATGAGTCAATGCTCTAAACGTATTCCTTGTTGTTTTTCTAAAAGTGATATTAATTTTTCCAATGTCCATCTAAAACATAGGACTAATGGGACAATATCAAAGATTTCCATGAAACAATAAAGATAATGTTAAACAGGTATTATTATAGATTATAAAAACTTGTCTTTTGGGCATTAGTAAAATGTGAACAACGTAGTCGAGTAGAAAAATGAATTTGAAAAAGCTGTTTAAGCTTATTAGATAAGTTGTTTTTCTAAAAGTGATATTAATTTTTCCAATGTCCATCTAAAACATAGGACTAATGGAACAATGTCAAAGATTTCCATGAAACAATAAAGATAATGTTAAACAGGCATATTATTTATTATAAAAACTTGTCTTGTTGGGCATTAACAAAATGTGAACAACGTAGTCGACTAGAAAAAAATACTTTTATTATTCCCAATAACGTGGAAAATTTGCGGAAACACAGAAACGTCAAGCTAGTATCGAAATGGGATGGTCGCTATGCTGCTAAAAATTATATCGCCAGTCCAAATTTCCATAGCCGAACAATATTTGATGAAAATTTGGTAGCTATTGAATAAGGCTGAAATAATTTTCAATAAACCCCTGTATATCGGGTTATGCATTTTAGATATATCAAAACTTGTGTATATGATTTCCATTATAATTTCATGTTAGAAAATTTCAATAGTAAACTACTATATACAGTCACAGACTATGGGAGAGCTTATTAGCATCACCGGCCCAAATCAAAAGTTTTAGGGCTAAAATTAAGTTTGAGCAGAAACGTGGAGCAGGGTCAAGGAAACTGCATATCGTCGGGGTCATTGGGATGATTCAGCTTTTTCCAGCCGAATCAGAACCGGTGTTATTACCAACCTGAGGCATACAGACCCCAAGCCGTTTTGATTTGTTTAAACGCCGAATCGCCAATGCGCTGAAGAAAGAGGTAGCACTAAAGGTTAATGCCGTTTTCTGTGGTCGGTTTATAATTACTAGGCGGAAGAGGAAATTGAAGAATTAAAATTCCTCAAGTCTAAAAATGCCCTAATCTACAGAGACACTAATTTAAAGGAGTGGTTCATCGTAAACATCCAAGCGACCATTCTCGCGAAAATAGAAGAATTTCAGGAAAAAAGACTGGATTTTCGGTAAAGGCCAATTTGGGTATTAACATTAATAAATTCGTGCCACAACTTGGATCAGCATACATTCCATTGCCAAAGTCCATAGCTAAGAAGCAGGCATGCATAAATGTTAAAAATGCCGACAACGACTGCCCGCTGTGGACCAGAAAATGATGCAATTATAAAACAAGGAGAAGGCGGCATTTATTATTTATGCAGACCTCGAGTGTGTACTTAAACCCAAAGATGGAGGAGGGGGTAAATATCAAGAACATATACCATGTATGCTATTAAGTGCTCATTGTCATTTTACAAACCGGGAAAAACTTAAAGCTTGGTGACAGAAGCTAGGATATCAGCAACTATTTTTCAATGAGAACTTGGTAGCTATTGAATTGAATAAGGCTGAAATAATTTTCAACAAACCTCTGTACATCGGTTTATGTATTTTAGATATATCAAAACTTGTGTATATGATTTCCATTATAATTTCATGTTAGAAAATTTCAACACCAAACTACTGTACACAGACAGCCTTATATATGAAGTCTTATATATGAAGTCATTCATCGCGATTGTCATTCACGATGCGCTGAAGAAAGACGAGGCGCTTAAAGTGAACGCAGCGTCAGTTTACCCTCCAGAAAGCGGATAAACTTGAGGAATTTAAATATTTCAATACCAAAAATGCTGATCTGTCTGTATGTTTCAGTTGTTGATCCTATTGTAATACAGCCGAAAAAGTTCCAGGAAAGAGACCCTGGATTTTCGTTGATAGTCATCACCATAACATATGAGATAACAATAAATGAAGGAAACTGTGCGAGATTAAATCATCATAAAACTTTCAGACGATGTTGAGAATAAGGGCTATAGAAGCCAAATTCTTGGTGAAAGAAGCTGGAGCGGAAATACACATCATGACATATAAAATGTTGTAGATGAGGTGTAAAAACGTCTGTATTCCTACTCATTTCAGCAAATAGAAACATTATATTTAAAATGGTTTTCATTACTCTACGCATAATGGTTAGAGATCAATAGAAGGTTGTGTGTGTGGATTTATCATCACAAACCCTTGTGATCGTTGCTTATACTGTTTTTCACTAATGAAAAGTTATCAAAACATTACGAAGACTGCAAAACATGATTGTAAAGCCAGACTGCCCACAGGGTACAGTTAAATCGTAAAAATACTTGGTGAAAGAATCTGAAGCAGAGGTATCCATCAAAACATTATTTTTAATGGGGCGATAAACCATTACCCTCTTATACTGTTTTTCACTAATGAAAAGTTAGCATTACGAAGACTGCAAAAACATGATTGTAAAGCCAGACTGCCCACAGGGTACAGTTTAAAATCGTAAAATACTTGGTGAAAGAAGCTGAAGCAGAGGTATCCATCAACACATGATATTTAATGGGGCGATAAACCATTACCTCTGCTTCAGCATTATAGAGCGCTATGTGGGAATATTTTTTAATATGGACACGCCGCAAATATCCGTTTTCAACCTGTGGAAGAGGTAACCTATGACGATATCTGGGACGTCATTAGCAGCGTTTACCAGTCCAACTCCTCAACACCGAGACCTTCTGCTTGGGTGTGACGTCGGTAAAAATGCCAGCGGGGAAAGGAAAGGGTCGCCGCTACAACACCTTTGAAGAGGAGTGTGGCATGAGACGGGGCATCATAGTTATTAGCAACAATGATAATATGTGTTTACGCCGAAGAGAGAACTTTTTACCTGCTGGGTCGAAGTTAAACCCAAACAATCCATTCTCCATAAAAGAGTAGGAGGATACAGAGATTCATACAGCTGGTGCGGAGTCTGTGTGAGCAAGGACCCGGATAAACCAAAAAGTACGCCGAGACATTGCAAAATTACAGACCCAAAGAGCCATACAACTGATGAAGGATGCTGTTGCTACGAGGAGGGGTGCATCACGTATTTAACAAAGTAAAATAAAAACAGAGATTATCTTTAATGTCGACTATGAAAAAGTATCAGAAACGTCATCAGTTGGTTGATCGCCGTTCTGAAATTAAAACTTTTATATTTATATAATGATGAACCTTTAGTATTTCATAGAAGCCAAATTCTTGGTGAAAGAAGCCGGAGCGGAAGTAAACATTTTAAATATTCGGTGGCAAATTATTTCAATAAAGGTTAACGCCTGCTTCTGTGGGGAATTTGTTAAACCGGATGTCCTCTTTGGAAGATCCGCTAACTTTACCTTTTGGTTTTGTCTCTAAAGAGATATACGCTCCTCAGAGAAGTTATCAGTCGGAAATATACAGATAAGAGCGACTTCTTCGACTCAATTTCGGATGCAAAGACTTTAAACCATTATAAAGACCTGCAATATAATCTAGTGTTTTGTATGGTGATTGTGGTTTTTCTTATCATAACCTTCAATTTATGCTTAAAAACATTATCAATATAGCGCATGAAATTCAAACCCAGAAGGACACGCCTTAAAACTTTAAGAACAAAGGAAAAAAGCCCCGCTGCGATTTGAATCTATACTGGGACCATTTTTCTGAAATTAGTCAACTTTTAAATACCAAAAATATACTGCGTTCAGCGAAGGGGTTAGTTTTTAAATGCTCATATGATGTTGTATTACAATTCGAAGCTCTAACTCAGCAGCTTTTGCTTTTACCGAGTATTTACAACATGCTGATAGTAGCGATGATAAGCCGTTTTTCGTCCTACTCGAACAGGGTAAGAGTAACTGCTTATTTGAAGGAGGCTCGACGAGACGCACCCATCAAGTTGGAATTTGCTGAAATTCTAAATAACCCCGGACTACGATCTTTGGCCAAACTAGGACAAAGATATAAAAGGAAAACAATCCTGTATCTAAAACTGAACCAAGGTATCTAAACTGACCCCATCATGCGAGGAACAAAAATTATTATGATGGTTGTGGGGAATATAAAATTCTTGGATTCTCTAAATTATTTCCCGATGGCCCTCTCTAAACTACCAAAAGCATTCGGGTAGGGAGAGTGGTTGATAAAATGGTAAATATTATTTTTATGACCAAGTGCAGAAACTCGTGATATAATCAACGCCTTGGAGATTATGATTTAAATGCGGTTCAAGTTACCTAAACAAGTTTATTAACGCCGTTAATCGACTTAAACCAAAGACTCGTGATAATATGGAAAACAATGCTAAAAATTCATTACAAGCTATTACGCCAATTACTGATAGAGGTGGAAGTTAATGACCAAACAATTGTTTATGTGTAAAATTCGCCTAATCAATAGGATAAGAACAACAAAGATTTAATAATTAATCTGAGTAATTTTCATTACCTCCTCCAGCTAGTAGAACCAAATCTCTATGAACCGCATACAGTTGGCCCTGCTATTCTGAGGCTGCTTCCTCCCCCATAGAATCAGCAATCTAGTAGAACTCAGTTGACCTATCCATTATTACCCTGAAAATAATAGAAGTTAGATGTCTGGTATTGACTTATTAATAGACAACAGCTGTAAACAGTTAGGGATAATAAACCACCTGGGGTAATATCAGATTGCTTATACAGGCTCTACATTCTGACAGCCAAGAAATTAATTTGAAAGCCGTGGCAATATTTTAAAGATTAAAGAAATAATTTTAAAGATTTAATATGAAACTTCGAAGAGGGTAGGGCTCTAAATGGGGAACAACAAACCCTGTTCCAGATACAGCCTATTAAAACAGACCCCTGTTACCTGAACAGCTTGTTTCCAGAACAGACCAGTTAAAAGCTGTTTTTAGCTGTTTTAAGCTGTTAAACAACCCTGTTTCGCAAACAGACCCCTGTTCCCTGAACAGCTGTTTCCAGAACAGACCAGTTAAAAGCTGTTTATCATGAAGTGTATAATCAGATTAAGTTTTGTGACAATATTAAAACCGCACCTTGATTACCCTTAATTACCCTTATATTTGCCCTTATTTACCCTTAATTACCCTTATTTACCCTTAATATCATATTAATTACCCTTAATTAATCGTTATTTATTGAAAAATAATTTTAGTGGAGATAGTCTAACTTATTAACAGCAGGCCCCATCATTTTATAAGCCTGTGAAAAATGTTGAATAAATAAAAACTTTTTCATCACCCTGTATGAAAATAATTACCATGTTTTTGTAGTCTTTCCCCATCTCCTATCGTCCTCTTCCTATAATCTTCCACAGGTGTGTTATCTCTAATCGCTCTCTTCCACCATAGTCCACAGTCCACCACACATTTCTAGAAATTTAAAAAATTACTGTGACAATATTAAAACCGCACCTTGATTACCCTTATTTACCCTTATATTTACCCTTATTTACCCTTAATTACCCTTATTTACCATTAATTACCCTTAATTAATCGTTATTTATTGAAAAATAATTTTAGTGGAGATAGTCTAACTTATTAACAGCAGGTCCATCGTTTTATTAGGCCTGTGAAAAATGTTGAATAAATAAAAACTTTTTCATCGCCCTGTATGAAAATAATTACCATGTTTTTGTAGTCTTTCCCCATCTCCTATCGTCCTCTTCCTATAATCTTCCTCAAGTGTGTTAACTCTAATCGATGTGTGTTATCTAATCGCTCTCTTCCATCATAGTCCACAGCCCTCCACACATTTCTAGAAATTTTAAAAAATTACCTACTGACAATATTGTTCGAAAACAGCTTTGTGCCCCGTTTGTGAAAAAATAATAATAAAGTCGAAGTCTAAGCTACTCAAACCTCAATTTTAAGAATACAAATTATAAATTTAAAATACAAATAAGAAGTAGATAAATAATTATAGAAAAGAGATTAAAAAATGTCAGTTACAACACATGATTATAAAAAGATCAGAATTTAATTGTCTATTGCAAGGATAAAAAATATAGTTTCTTACGAAATGGTAATGGTAGCGATTTATAATGATAATATCCAATATCATTGTATTAATCAATATGGATAAAATAAATTATTATTATAGTAATCGCGTTGTATGAGAACGACAAAACATGATTTTATGATGTAATAGTTAATAATTCTATAACTTCAAATTATGTCTAAATATGAGTTTCTCTCTTATGGTGGAGATGTAGTTAATAAAACAACAAAATACAACTAAATGATACTTAGTTATCTATTTTAAGCCATCTCATTTATTGTTTGCTGCTTGATCAAATACAAATACAAGTGTTTTGAATTTTTTGAGTTAATTTATCACATATGACAGTAATTAAATTGGAAGGGATTCACATAACTTTTTTCTCATCTTAAAATTAATTATATTAGTATATAAAAGTTTCAATGCAAGATCTCTTTAACTAGCAGACCTAAGGTTCAAAAATAATTCCAAGATTTTTATGAACAAAATTTAAATCATTGTTATTTATTTTTAGATGAGTCGACAGAATATTTTTAGCTGAGCAGTACAACAATACATTTGTATTTAGCTTTAAATTATGATTAGTTGAATAGCATAATATTGAGCCGAGATCAGAATTTAGGTAGGGTCTAAAGAATTTTATAACATGCCATAAAAAATAAAACTTAGCACATAGTAAAGAATGGTCTATCTGAGGCTTTAGAAAAGTCAAGTAGTATCATCATCAGTATCCAATGATCTTAAAAATGTTATCTGTAATGTTTACTAAAACTGAAATCAAAACAGCTGTTCCATTGAAAATTATCTCGTACCCTAGGTAATTATTTGTGTAGAGTAGTTGAATAATTACCTCATCCTCCTCCACCACATATTGACGCCCTCCGAAAAACAAAGTTCTATCTATAGCTATTCCATAATTTGAAAAACTTCGGTAAAAACGTATTTCTACAGCGCTATTCCTCCATTTGAAAAACATCGGTAAAAACCAGAATGAAAGTATTTCTACAGCGCTATTCCTTCAGAGAATTTGAAGTTGGTTAACTGAAAAATATTATATTCTGAAAATTGCCCCTCAGGAAAAACTGAACTGTATTAGCTATCGCGAACATTTTTAATCTAATGAAGAACAGCCTAAATCGAACAAAATTTTTACAGGGGAGATAAGAACTGTTTATTGTCAACTTTTTGTGCAATGTTTTTATTTTACCATAGAATTTTCATAATTAAAATTTGTAACAACATTTTTTCAACTTTTACATTTTTAAAGTGAAAAACCAACAAAATCAAAAATATTCTACAAACATAAAGTAAGTTAATTTTTGAGTAATTGAAAACGGCCATTGTAAAACCAGCGATTCGAGTACGCTACGAAAAGCTATTGAATCGCTAACAGAAAAAGCTATTCTGAAAATTTTGAATCGAACAAATTTTTACGAGGGAGATAAAACTGTTTATTGTCAACTTTGTGCAATGTTTTTATTTTACCATAGAATTTTCATAATTAAAAATTTGTAATAACATTTTTTCAACTTTTATATTTTTAAAGTGAAAAACCAACAAAATCAAAATATTCTACAAACAGAAAATAATTTTTAACAATCATCGTTGCTCCTAAAGTATATCACCACAACAAGCAAAGTGAAAAAAGCGTGGTTTAAAACCTTAATATACAAAATGCCATAAGTTTCATAAACCAAATATTTTGCACAAGTAGTTAATTTCACAAATTGAAAATGCATTGATTATTACAAAATTTTGAGCAGGAATTAATGTGGTTTTGCAATTATCTCAAGCAGCACTGCTAAAATATTTCTAATAATTAATTTTTTCTCAAATATTTCAATTGAAAATCTGTTAATTATTAGAAATATTTTGTTTAGGAATTAAAGAGGTTTTAAAATTGTCTCAAACAGTACAGCTAAAATATTTCTAATAATTTTGTTTAGGAATTAATGAGGTTTTGAAATTGTCTCAAGCAGCACTGCTAAAATATTTCTAATAGTTAATTTTTTCTCAAATATTTCAAATTGAAAATCCGTTAGGAATTAATGCGGTTTTTACGATTTACAGTATTGACTTACCTCAATTTTTACACACACCATACACACCACTTTCCACCAAACTTAAACACTGCACCTATCGTTGTTGCCCTGTGAGAGAAATTTAGAATATTGAATTTTACGACTTGAATTTTGGAATATTATCGTTCGACTGTTTTGAAACCAATGCGCTAATATGAGTGTTGATTGCAAACGAAAGTCGTAATTGCGGTTGTTATCTACTTCCGCAGCAGCCTACGCGGCGTTATTATATTTTAGCAAATTAAACACACGCTTATTAGAATTAGAATTTTATTTTAAATTTAAAAAAAAACAAATATAGATGGTCCCGTCCGTTGATCGCCTTCTTACGAAAACCTTCAACGGCCGGGACCCGTGTAGCAGCCTAGTCCTAACGCTGAAATTAACAAAAATTAGTACGGTAAAAAAAAAAATAAATTAGGCGAACTTACGCGTCTAGCGTCTCGCTGAAAAGAAAAAATATTATTGAATTTTTTTAAAAATGAAAAATTAGGATGACTTACGCAGTACCGGTAGTGGTCGGCCCGCTGTAACACGACAAAAATATTAGTACGGTAAAAACGATTTTTTTTTTGCTAACTTACGTGGGTTCAGTTGCCGATCCGCTCGCACTGTAATATAGAAAATTATTTTAGTGTTGTTTTGTTGAAAATTATAAATTCTTACGTCTCGGTTTTCCTGTAATACGAAAAATTAAAAAATATTAGTGTGAGTGATAAAAGGACTTACACCTCCATTTTCGGGATAACGTTTTTACTGTAACACGAAAAAACATATTAGTAGCAAAAATGAAAAACTATACAGAACTTACTGCTTTTGGCTCATTATAATTAGTGAATTTTTCTACAATAATTGCCGGAAAAAACGTTTTGATACCGTTTGACCACAGTTTTGCCGGAAAAAACAATTGATACCAGATTAACCGCAATTTCATAAATCTGCGCGCGTGACGGATACAAGAGAGGTCATTTTTTGCAGATATCGTATGTGAGTTTTTAACTGCGTAATTTCTGAGATTTCGTTGAGAAAATCTATCGATTATTAAACCAACTTAGGAATTCCTCGGTGAATGCCCCTCTAAGTCTATGATAAATGAACCCTCTTTGTAATTGGAAATATGAAATCAGTTTGTTCGAAAATTGCCTATTTTATACAAATTAAACTGAAAATATTATTTGCTTTCCAGTCTAGCGTAGGTTTCACGGTTTTACACACTTTTGTTGATAAGGACTAATTGATTTTTAATATCTCTGTGATTGCATTTACATCCTTTACGCGGTTTTCTTAATTTACAGCAAATATTTCCGTGTGTGACAATTGGAAGGGGTAAGTATATAAACAAAAAGAATTAATATTCAGTAACATTAGTGTTGTTTTTTTCTTATAAAAATGCCTTGTTCGTGTTTTAACTGCTATATGCACCGACAGCGTTTGGGGATGTGAGTGCTAAAAGTTAATATTATTCAAAAGTCTAAATTTTTATTTATTTTCAGTTCTACGTGTTTAGACCACTCCTGGCCCGGGTATGTGACACTTATCATGTATTTAACCGTAAGTTATATATATATTTTATTTTTAGATTTCAACCCCACACACCCCCTGTTTTTGAACTTTCAGCCAGGTAGTAATAAAATGTCTACAATATGTAATGCTAATTCGTTTTTATTCCTTTTTAGCGATATCGGAGCCTGGTTGTTAAATGAGTAAGGACAATCATTTTTAAATATTTTTTATCTGAATTTTTATTTTTCAGCGCTGATGTACAGGGCAGCGGCTATAATAGGTATACAACCTTTTATCATGTATTTTTCAAAAAGTAAAATATGTATTTTTATTAGATATAGTCCTGAACCACCGGCCCCTATCCACCCCGGTGTAGGAATTTTTAACAGGTAGTAATTTGCCTTCGATATATACGCAGTGCTAATTCATTTTATTGATTTTAGCGATATCGGAGCCCGGTCGATGTTAAATGAGTAAGGACGATATTTTTCAATATTTTTTATCTAAATTTTATCTTTCAGCGAGGACTTTGATTACCCGACGACGACCCGAGGCCCCAGTCACGCAGGTCTCGAGAGGTAATATATTATTTTTAATTTATTTTTGTTGCTAACGTTTTGTTTTTTAGTTTCGATCTACCCCAGCCAGGCCCCAGTCACGCAGGTCTCGAGAGGTAATATGTATTATTTTTAATTTATTTTTGTTGTTAACGTTTTGTTTTTTAGTTTCGACCTACCCGGCCCCAGTCACGCAGGTCTCGAGAGGTAATATATTATTATTTTTAATTTATTTGTTGTTAACGCCTTTTTTGTTTTTAGTAATGATGATGACGTCGTTGAAGTGTCCTCGGATGAGTATGGAGATTATTTTTTCTTTATTATCTAAATTAAAAAATTCTTCTTTCAGAGAGGATCATCCGGGTCAATGCCCCCCACACTGTCATCATGTTCACCCTTGGACCGAGTAAATTGCAACATTTTTACTTGATCATAGTAATTCTACATTGATTTTAATTACAGCTCCAGCGATAGCGAGACGGTCGTGGCAAGGTAATATTTGCCAATTTTCATTTTTACCCCGCTAACACATTATTTTCTTATAGTTCAGAGGACGAGAGCGCGGACAGTGGGGTCTGCTTAGAGGGGTAATATGTTTATTTTTCATTTTTTTTCTATGATGTTAACCTTTATTTTTATTTAGCCCCGACGATTCCGTGGATGAGTGGTGGTAGAATGGTAATATACTTAATATTTCGAAACTATCTTAATAATCTCTGGTTTTTGCAGTGGCCACCAACCCTAGACGCGACAAGTAATAATAGTAATTTTACTACTAAATGTCTTTTCTCTGCAGCAGTGGCTACTTCAACCAGTCGTGTGTGAGTAATAATACAGTATGTTTTTTATTCTTGCTAATGTCTTTTCTCTGTTACAGCAACTCCACCAACCCTTGGGTCTCACAAGTTAGAGCTCGGAAAATGACAAGTAATAATTCAGCATATTTTTTTTATTTTTGCTACTGTCTTTTCTTTGATTACAGCAACTCCACCAACCCTATCTTTTCTGTGCAGCAACCCCAGCCCGGGTCTCAGAAGTTGGAGCTCGGAAAATGACAAGTAATAATTCAGCATATTTTTTATTTTTGCTACTGTCTTCTTTGATTACAGCAACTCCACCAACCCTATCTTTTCTGTGCAGCAACCCCAGCCCGGGTCTCAGAAGTTAGAGCTCGGAAAATGACAAGTAATAATTCAGCATATTTTTTATTTTTTGCTACTGTCTTTTCTTTGGTTACAGCAACTCCGCCAACCCTATCTGTTCTGTGCAGCAACCCCAGCCTGGGTCTCAGAAGTTAGAGCTCGGAAAATGACAAGTAACAATTCAGCATATTTTTTATTTTTGCTACTGTCTTTTCTTTGATTACAGCAACTCCACCAACCCTATCTTTTCTGTGCAGCAACCCCAGCCTGGGTCTCAGAAGTTAGAGCTCGGAAAATGACAAGTAATAATTCAGCATATTTTTTATTTTTTGCTACTGTCTTTTCTTTGGTTACAGCAACTCCGCCAACCCTATCTGTTCTGTGCAGCAACGGCTACTCCACCAACCCTATCTTTCTGTGCAGCCTGGGTCTCAGAAGTTGGCGATCGTGTGCGAGTATTTTTGCATCAGAAAATGTATTTTTGTTTCAATATACTTTTTATATCATTTTTTTTGTTTTAATTCTGCAGACGTCCCTGGTTTTTACCTGATTGTGTTTAGACACCCACACGCACCGGATACGGTCGCCGCAGGAGTTGATAATAAAATTGTATTGAGTAACCTGAATAATAGCTGTCTAGACTCTGTTTTTATTCTACGCTTCGAACAAAATAATTCTGATGTTTATGCCCCGCCGTTATTCTAATGATAATAATGACTTACAATATCTCGTAAACACGTAAGGCCAATCCATAGGTCGACGATTCGAATCAGCACTCTTTTCAATGCAAATATGGGCCTCGAAAAAGGGCTTAAAATTTTTGAATGCGGCGCTCTCTGGCTGATGGTGAAAAGGGGGGGAGGGGCTAAAAGTGGAAGTGGAGGGGATGGGGTGAAGTGCCGCCATACCTACTTACTAGTTATCTTAATGGCTACATAATTCTCTGGGGTACAGAATTGCAATTTCAAAAATTTTGTCATTGTTCTGAGCCCACAAGTTCTGTTATTCTTCCGATATACTATTGTTTTTCTAATTTCTCTAATATCATTTTCTGGTATTTTCGATAGCATTCTGATTTCACATGTAGATTCAGAATTATCGCTTTCATCATTGTCACTTTCTGACTTAATATTAATATCTGTCGGGACGTCATTCTAGCAAGAAATCGAAGCTCAGGGGTCCAACTTAAACTACATGTGAATTGCACGATGCCGCTGCGATTGTCAGGGCAGCAGGAGCGAGTCAAAAAGTTCAATTTTGACGTTTAGGGAAAATTTAAAGATGGGTTAAAATTTGGAAATTTCCTCCGACATGGGGTATTGAAACAACTATACTCGACGGATCACTACGAAATATAGCCTCAAAGATTTTCCCGGCACGACGTCTATAATATACCCTTTCAAAATCTAATTGCACGTGTTCGACATTCTTAACGCAATCATGTCTTGTTAGGGCCTGATTTTCCACAATATTGCTTACGGTGTCAGTAGAGTGGTTATGGCGGAGCTAGGTCTCCCCCCACCCTTTTTTATTGGTAGAGGGTAATTAGGGTAATTAGAGTATTGTTGATAATTAGGCTGATGTAATTGCAATTGAGGTAATTAGAGTAATATGCGGTAATTAGACTGATGTAATTGCAATAGTGGTAATTAGAGTAATGTGCGGGAATTAGACTGTTGTAATTGCGATGGAGGTAATTGGAGTGGTGCAATGCAATTGTAGTTGTAATTAGTGCATGTAACCATATGTTAATTAGCATTCCAAGAAGTGGTGTTGGTGGTGAGATAGCTTGACTACTATAAAGGAGATGTAGTCGCAACACATAATCATATATATCGTGAACCATCTACAGCTAACAAATCAGCCTAGTGCAGTCAGTGACTTCAGTTGTTTCAAGTGAGTAATATCATTACTCTTTATAATTCTTTCTTTATATTCATTTTAAATATGGCAATTTTCAAAGTTGATTTATTAGCACTTAATGAACTAATAAATCAAGATATGCAGTTTTTAGAGCAAAGATCCATTTCATCGTTAATTTTATTTAAATAAACCTTCTATAATTAAAAAAAATGTCTTTGGTTGTTAATACAAGATTTGGAAAATCAATCATAGTAACTTTGTTTGCGGAAAGTTCAATTACGACTTTTAAATCATTTTTACCGAAACGGTTTTGTGGAAATTCTATGTGAGAACACTATCGATAAAATAAATTCATCAAATGGTAAAATCACATTGGCATATTTAGGACGAAGTTCTCCGGCTTATCCTGGAGCAAAATCTAGTCCATTAATACGTTTCGGTGCTTAATTCTTAAACAAAAATAATCGTAAAAGTATTTAAGTTAGCTAAGTTTAAGTATTAAGTAGAAATGGAATATTGTGGAAGAATGCTAGTAGTATTATAGAACAGTATCACTAGTTAGCCTACAATGATTCTGATATATCTAAATTGACATTTGTACAATATATTTCTATTTCGTGTATACCAATAGTTCAAACGTTAAGTCCATTTAGTGCTGTTTTTTATATACACTCACAGGCAAAATAAACGATCCACGCTAATTTTCGGTGATTTTCAATCGCAAATAACCTTTTTATTTGATGTCGGATTTAAACGAATTTTGAAGAATATTGTAGACAAATTAATGGAGTATCGCTCAAGTAGAAGAGTATAGGCGGACCCGGGTATCCCCCCACCACTTTTTGCTCCCCCCACCACTTTTTCTGGGGTGGGGGGCAATTAGGATAATTATAGTGGGGGGAGGTAATTTGTAATTGCACTAAATGTAATTAGAATAATTAGATTGGGAGGTAATTTGTAATTGCGTAATTAGTAATTTGTAATTGTGTAATTGGATTATTGCGCTGTAATTAGACTAGTATAATTGCAATATATCTAATAAATGTAATTAGTCTGGAGGGGGATAATTAAAACCCAATTGTCGCGAGAAATGAAAGTAATTGGATTATTGCGCTGTAATGTAATTGCGTAATTAGTAATTTGTAATTGTGTAATTAGACTATTTGCGCGTTAATTACACTATTGTATATAGTCTGGAGGGGATTAATTAAAAACCCAATTGTTGCGAGAAATGAAAGTAATTAGACTATTTGCGCATTTATTACACTGCATCTAATTGAATTGGAACAATTGTTGTATAGTAATTAGTGTATGTATAGTGTAATTGTATATTAATTAGTGTATGCTTAGTCTGGTGGGGGGGATAATTAAAACCCAATTGTCGCGAGAAATGAAAATAGTTGGACTATTTGCGCATTAATTACACTAATTGAATTGGAACAATTGTTGTATAGTAATTAGTGTAGGTATAGTGTAATTGTATATTAATTAGTGTCACATGCAATACGCAAATAAAGTAATTAGTCTGATGTAATTGCATCAAGTTAGTGTCACACATCAGTTTGAGTACCTACAAATTCATTGTTAGAATTCTATAAAGTAGGTGTCGAAATATTGCAATAAATTTGACATCGAAATGCATTTATTTTCTAGGGATAAAAGAACAAGCGACATCGCATTTATTTTCTAATGATCAAAGATTAAATCAGCTTTTAGTTTTTACTGTCGCATATCTCGAAACAAAATAGTTGGTTAAATTTATAGCTCCCATTTGTTCGACAGACAATAGGTTTGAATAAAGGACACAGGTACGTAGGCCGGGTGGCTCACGCGAACGGTACCTACCTGAAATCGAGGGTATGCCATTAGGGCGGTCGACTTAACACCGTTAAACAATATAGCATAGGCGGCTAGTGCAGGCAGTACATAAGGGTATTACATTGTTATAAGACACTTCTTCTATAATGACTTTATCATAGGGAATTAACTATCTCGTAATTATTAATATTGTTACATTTTATTGTTTGGTGTCTTTAAATCGGATGGGGTTTACTGTTGCTTTTGTATACATTTAATGACTACCTACATAGGGGTCCTTCCTTAAAATTTTAAGTTAGCAAGGTTATAGACAAAAGAAATTTGACAAAAGAAATCGATGTACCACATTATGGGTTCACAAAACAGGCGACATGAATCATTTAAATATATTACGTAAAAGCCGTACGGCTTCTTGGAAAGCATTCTTGAGTACATTCGTTTTATTATTTATTTATTATACATAAAAAATATTTCATGACATAACCATGTAATGATACAATAATATATTTTCCAGACAGTGACAATTAATTTTAAACGTCGTATGAGCAGAGAAACCCTCGATTTCAATTCAAACAAATCAAAATAATTATATGCCTCTTTTAATCTGTTTTACTGAATAATGGGGATGGCTCTCTTCAACCGTCTGTAAAACTATTTTTTCTTCAAGCGTATTAAAATGTCTAAATTGTGCTACCAAAAACAGAATTAGAAATAGGACATTATTTGACTAATAACAAAATGTTAATACAGAACGCCACCGTGGTGGAAATTTTTTTACTAGTAACATAATGTTAGTACGGAAAGCCACCAGAGCGGCCGGTGACGCGCTATCTACAAACCATCTGTCATATATTATGTCATTACTCATTAGTGTAGTGGTTATGTTGATATTCGGAGTCACAGGCGCCTGTCGCTGTGATGAGCTAATTTGAATAATTGTACATCTATAATAAATAAATAAAAAAAATGTTTGCATTTTAATACGCTTGAAGAAAAAATAGTATATATTACACGGAGTAGAACGCCTTTTTTTGTATTTCGCCCAGCTTGTGGCATACATAACAGGTTAAAACCCAAATAGTACAAAATTCGCAAATAATCGTCGTGAATGAACAATTGTGATAAAATATAATGTTACAATTAACCTAAACCTACACTTAATCAAAGGTTGAAATTTCTATAGTTTTAAAACTAAAAAAAAAAAAATTTTGGTTATCTTCATATGCAGTTAATGGTCATATTCTTTTGATACATACTGTATAAAAAATGTAAATTAACTTTTAGTACAAAATATTGAAATTATATGATTGCTGCGGCTCTCGACGGCCCTGAGATTTGAGATGAGCATTAAACACAAATAATACAAGGTTTCGCAAATAACCCCGACTTTATTTAAAAAATAAACACTTAATTGAAAAGTACAAAATCTAGGGTAGTGCACATTCTACTTGAAGACAATCTTATGGTCGACCTTCCCGCTCAACAAAGCCAAAGGGCAAGCTACCTGTCTTAATTTATTGGGGGCGCTAGTGCAATAGAAATACTAAAGCGCCGTACAAAACACAAGCAATAAATTCAAGCAACTGCCCTACTGTCACTGCGGCTTAACGACTTCGGTTTTGCCTCGGATTATTTGCGCTCCATTACTAAATGTATAAAATCCTAACCCATCAATCGGCGCTGCTTCAATAAAACTCTGGAAATGTTTAATACAGGAAATACTTGTAATGTCTATTGTCTATTGAGCAGAGAAACCCTCGATTTCAATTCAAACAAATCAAAATAATTATATGTCTCTTTTAATCTGTTTTACTGAATAATGGGAATGGCTCTTTTCAACCGTCTGTAAAACTATTTTATCTGGTGGCGCGCGTCATAATGACATCATTATGTCATTTGTTTATAGTGACATAAGTAAGATCATTATGATATTTGTATCATAATGAAATTCCAGAAAGCACTAGTGCCATAATGAGATTCAAAAAGTACTATTACAATAATTTTATTTGACTTGTGTAAAAATTCTATATCTTTACCATCAATAAAATAAGTTTAGAAGATAATATACGTGCTAGATCAAAAAATTTTATTCAAAATACAATTTAACTTAACTAATTATTATAAATTGCAAAAGAGCAATTAAAACTGAACCTTCATTTATCATCACATTCTTCGTGTTCTTACTGGTACACCATTCCTCATTACGAGCAAACACAGGTTCATATACAATACAAGCCGTGATTTTTCAGGCAAAAGAGAGTCCACGACATCCCCTGCAATTTCTTTCAAATCGGAGAGTAAACTTTCATCATAACCACCATATAATGTTTTAATTCGTTCAATACATTATAGTGACATAAGTAAGTTCATTATGATATTTGTATCATAATGAAATTCCAGAAAGCACTAGTGCCATAATGAGATTCAAAAGTACTATTACAATAATTTTATTTGACTTGTGTAAAAATTCTATATCTTTACCATCAATAAAATAAGTTTAGAAGATAATATACGTGCTAGATCAAAAAATTTTATTCAAAATACAATTTAACTTAACTAATTATTATAAATTGCAAAAGAGCAATTAAAACTGAACCTTCATTTATCATCACATTCTTCGTGTTCTTACTGGTACACCATTCCTCATTACGAGCAAACACAGGTTCATATACAAGCCGTGATTTTTCAGGCAAAAGAGAGTCCACGACATTCCCTGCAATTTCTTTCAAATCGGAGGGTAAACTTTCATCATAACCACCATATAATGTTTTAATTCGTTCAATACATATTCAATTTGCAACTTATAGCAGTGTTTGACAGCTAAATAAACAATTTGTTGATGCGTTGTCAAGGAAACGGTAAGGCACAGGTCACTTACTATTTTTTAAATAAATAAATAAATAAATTTGAATAAACTTGAAAATGGCATCTTATAATTGTACATTTTTTTTTTTTTTTTTTATATATAATAAACGATTTCCAAACATAATTCACATTTCTATTTTATATACTCAGAATAATTGTAAAACTTGGGCTATGAAACGCCTAGTTCCGAGATAAAGAAACACGTAAAATAAATTTCAAA
Source organism: Rhagium mordax (assembly GCA_963680705.1). Classification (NCBI taxonomy): domain Eukaryota; kingdom Metazoa; phylum Arthropoda; class Insecta; order Coleoptera; family Cerambycidae; genus Rhagium; species Rhagium mordax. Next base: position 13,359,440 of record OY796663.1, read on the forward strand.
ATGGAAAATATCAACGGTTTCATAATTCCGACCATTTGTAGTGCACAGCAAAAGACACAGTTCCCCGAAATCCTATGGTTTATTACCTACTTAATAGACTAGAAATATAACTCTTATCTATAGATCTGTATACGCCCAACTTTAACAATGACTAATACGGCCAGTGGGTCGACTTTCCGAAAAAAAAGGTACAGCTACCGGACACTTATAAAGCGTGGCTCTCTAACAAAAGGTTACGACAACCCAATACAAATGGATCATAAGAAATCAACTACGTCAATACAAAAGCACATTATAGGTTCAAACAATAAAATTGTAAAAGGTACTTATTAAAAAGCTATTATAGTACCAAATAACGATTTATATGGCTAATATGCGTTTGGAATTCTTCAATCCCTCCAATATGAGGATAATAGACGGATCACGCGCAAAGATATATGGTTAAAGTAGGACAAATGGAGAGTTGAAAAATTTGCTGCACCGTCTGTAGCACTTCGAAAGACACACCATCAATCGAGGGACATATTACAAAATTTATTTTCTCATTTTTCTTAGTACGTCTCTGACACTAAGTAAATTATGTTTATTAAAAACCCTTATATGTTTAGATATGAAACATCAATGCGAGTATATCAAATTGGCTATGTTTTTTTTTTTAAATAATGTCATTTATCAACAAATGTGTCTAAGAAATTTTAACTTGTGGTAGTTATACCATATGAAGAAGGAATATAATCAGAAAACAATAGATATATATCCAAAAGCCGGCAAACTATGCGAGAGAGTCAACTTCTAAGGCATTATTTACTGTTGCATTTTGTATACCATCATATTATGAGTATAACATTTTCAAGGATCGATTTATTGCCGTGTAAACGGACATAATAGGCCTTAAGCAGGTACGTTCAACTTGACACCACTTTAAAAGGGTGTTAAATACACCACATATAATTACGACCTCCTTTATCCCAGAAGGCTGAGCCTTGTGCAAGAGGGGGCTACACATTTAAAGACAAGGGACACACATCCAATATCCGTGTATAATGGAAAAATCCCTCTCACAGTATTTTCCATTGCCACGACCGGGATTCGAACCCGGGACTTTTGGGTGAGAGGCAGGTACTCTACCATCTCGACCATCAGTCCAATAAACGGATTTTTTTTAATTCAAAATCAAAGAAAACAATAAAGCGTATTATTTATGTATGACATTTGAAAAAGGAAACAATAGACATTAAATACTGCATAGCGTTTCAATGTAGACATGCAAAATGTAGACATGCAATGTAGACATGCATTACGAACTATGGAATATAAAACGGGGGAGGTTTAACACCAAGCCAGTTGAGTGCCAACATTTAAAGATGCCTTCTAATACAAAATTCTTGAACGAGTTAGCAGAAAACGATATCGGTGCAATGGTGATACACCGAGATGGCGTAGACCACATTGTCCGAGAGATGCTCTTGAACCGCGATGCTGTTGACCAGGTGGGTGCCGTCAACCAGGAGGATCCCGCCAATCAGGAGGATCTCGCTAATCAGGAGGATCTCGCTAATCAGGAGGATGCCGATCAGATTGATGTCGACCTGATTCCCACCAACGTAGATGAGGGTTTTGGGGATGACGTAGAGGACGAAGCCGGGGAGTTAGCCTTCTCCGGAAAAACACCATGGAATAATGTTGGTCGGGGGAAGTTATATTGTACGTCGGTGTCGTTCGTTATAATCAGGACCCGGCCGGATGAAACCAAACACTTCTTGTGTGGGGGGTGTTACATAAACTATTCGCGAATCGTAACCGGTTGGCATCAACACGTCGACATCCATAAGACAACGACGATAGAGGGTGTATTGTTTTTAAAATGTGAAAGTTGTGACACAAATATGCAGCAACTACGGCTTATGGAAATTTGTTGTACCTGCAATAACATAAATAAAACCAAAATGTGAATGATACATTATGTTTAACTAAATTAGTTATTATATAACTATATAAGTAGTATATAGCACTATTTTATACATAAATATTAAGAAATTGTTAGGATATTAATTATATTATACTTACTATATCACATTTAACAACATTATGAATAAACTAGAAATAATACAATAATGGATTCTGAACGTTGTGTATAATAAGAAAATAACTTACCCCAATGATGAGCTTTATAATCTTGCTAATGTTCTTGATATTAGACAATTTTTTGTGCAGGATTAATCTTGGAAAAAATACAACAAAATTGGTATTCTATATAATTATCAGATCAGTGGTATAGGGTATAGTGATGTGACATTTGTAATACCTTTTGCAAAAAAAAAAACCATTGTACGAAGATCTTCCTAAATCCTCGAATATATAACCATGTACCAAGTGATCTAAAAAATAAACTCGCTAACAATGTTTAAGAAGATCCAAAAAAAAAAAATGGATGCTTTCTAAGTCTCATACACATATATTACTATCAATTAGTTAACAAATAAATGTATATTTTTAAACTTGTGTTTTTTCTTTTATAATTGCAGTGATAATATGGGGTGTCTGTAAAACAATGTTTGTAGGAGGCACAGCTGTTGGGGGTGGGGTCAGAATAAACTCTAAGAATATTACATGATTTTAATATGCTACAAAAGTAGTTTGGATATAAACATTCAACTTTCAATTGGTGTTGTAATTGTTAATTATTAATAATCAATTAGCTTTTACCAAGGAAATGTAAGATTATGCACACACTGTAAAAAGCGTTTATGTAATTTTACATAAGAAATCATTGGCAACTTTTATTACCAATGATTAGACCGGCAAATTTACAATGTATTGTAATATTACAAATTATTGTAAATGTCCCTTCCTACTTGCAAATTTACATAAATGATATGCACGTCTACACACCAAATATGTATATTTAAATTGCACTCTGGGATTTTTACAAGCAGTGACAGGAAGATGACAAAGCATGTATGTTTTTTTTTTATTATTTGAACGTTATGGATATTTACTTGCCACATTAGTACTTTTACATAGTAATAACGTATTCCCACTTGTTGGAGCGGTAATTTTACAAGTAATAAATGGAATATTTCAAATTATACATGTGTTTTTACTGAGACTTTATGAATATATTCATAATATATCTGTATATTTATATCCCAATGATGTATTTTTACTAATCGCAACAGCACTTTCACATATGATTTTCACAATATTATAATAATAGTTTAAATTTTAATTGTGGCATTTCATAAATTATTTCTCTTCCTTTAATTTTGGGGTTTATTACCACATTTCTTTGAGATTCCTATCCAAAAAAGTTGATTTATCTAAAAAATATTCAAAATTAACTGTTTAAAACTGGGAAATAACGTATACGCCTTTGACGTAATGTCAGAGGATCGCCCACTTAGTTATTACATACATATTTTATCAATTTTAAAAAAATTACTGATAGTGCAAGAAGTTGTTTACTATTTTGCTAATAAATTAAAAATGAATGATGAAAAAACGCAGGAATTTATCTTTTCTACGAGTAACAAGACAACAACAGATGCAAGTGTCAAATTACTAGGAATCATGATGAATTAAACTGATCTAGCCATGCTGAATAGCTGAGTCACAAATTAGCAAGTATGATATTTTTTTCTGCTTACAAAAGAAAGCGATAAGAATTATCACTAGCTCTAGTTATAGGGAACATTAGTAGTTAAATAAATAGTGATCTGTTAATTTTATTATCATATTCACTACACCAAAAATTGTATATGTCTACAGTAAACAATATGATATTGTCAATAATTTAATAAATTAATTGTAAGTCATTTTAAAACATTTATTTACTTAATAAACTCTAAGAATATTACATGATTTTGTGTTCATAGTTTTATAAGGTACAATAAATGAAATACACATTAATTTTATTTCCTATTTTTATTATACTACGCAACTAAAAAATACCTTAGCATAATTAGAACAGTTTTATTTTAACTAAACTATACCTACATCTAAAATAATTTTACAATCATCCTAATTATACATACAATTACTTAAACTGAATAATCTCTATATATAAGTCATCTATTAGCTTTAAAGCCGCAAAAGGTAATACATCCTTATGCACATGTAAAGTCGACGTGTTAGAAATTTTATTCATAATTGTCTAAGTTTTATCCAGTCTCACCACATATATGGAGTTATCTCTGTATTAAAGTCATACAGTTGATTTTTCTTAGCAATCCCGAATCCTTGTATGAAAAACCATCTACTATACGGTTGAGAAAGTCATCTTTGGAATTGATTTTTCTTACCATAGCTGTAAAGAAAATGTGATTTTTTAGCATAACGACAAACAAAAAACATGTAATAACTATTTTAGGTGGGTATATACTTACGTTTTATTATACTTGGTACGTTATTTCCATATTCTAGCTCCTTATTAAATTCACACAGCTGATTTTTCTTAGCAATCCCGAATCCTTGGATGAAAAACCATCCGCTATTCGGTTGAGAAAGTCATCTTTGGAACTGATTTTTTCTTAGCAATCCCGAATCCTTGAATGAAAAACCATCTACTATACGGTTGAGAAAGTCATCTTTGGAATTGATTTTTCTTACCATAGCTGTAAAGAAAATGTGATTTTTTAGCATAACGACAAACAAAAAACATGTAATAACTATTTTAGGTGGGTATATACTTACGTTTTATTATACTTGGTACGTTATTTCCATATTCTAGCTCCTTATTAAAGTCACACAGCTGATTTTTCTTAGCAATCCCGAATCCTTGGATGAAAAACCATCCGCTATTCGGTTGAGAAAGTCATCTTTGGAACTGATTTTTTCTTAGCAATCCCGAATCCTTGAATGAAAAACCATCTACTATACGGTTGAGAAAGCCATCTTTGGAATTGATTTTCTTACCATAGCTGTAAAGAAAATGTGATTTTTTAGCATAACGACAAACAAAAAACATGTAATAACTATTTTAAGTGGGTATATACTTACGTTTTATTATACTTGGTATGTTATTTCCATATTCTAGCTCCTTATTAAAGTCACACAGCTGATTTTTCTTAGCAATCCCGAATCCTTGGATGAAAACCATCTACTATACGGTTGAGAAAGCCATCTTTGGAATTGATTTTCTTACCATAGCTGTAAAGAAAATGTGATTTTTTAGTATAACGACAAACAAAAAAAAACATGTATTAACTATTTTAAGTGGCATATCTTAAAGTGGTTATCTACTTACGTCTTTATTAATTATGATTTGTTTGGTTACCGCCCACTGTGTGCAACTGTTTTTTTCCGCGGATTTAAGAAAATGTTATTTACCGCGGATTTAAGAAAATGTTATTTACCGCGGATTTAAACAATTGTTAATAAATTTTAACGCTTTCGAGGACTTCTCAAGAGCGATGCGTCGACGCTCTACGTCTGCCATTATTGTGGCTGCCTCATTTAGCCTCTCATTGAAGTTGGCGGTCAACACATTAATTTGTTCAGTTAACGCGTTGGCCTGCAGGTGAATATTTTGTACTTCAATGAGAGCCGCCGCATCGTTTTCAGAGGCCCTCATATTCCCTTCATGCCTTCTCATTATTTCACGATAGTGATTTATAAACAATTTAAAAGAATTTTTTATTTCTGGCTGTGAAGAGAACATGTCATCATCATCTGATTCCGCTGGCGGAGATGGTGGCGGTAATACCACATTAGAGCAATGAGCTTGTTCTAGTGTGATAGTTGCCGGTAAAGATGGTAATACTACATTGGAACAACTAGGTTGCTCCAAGGTATTATTACCCACTATAGGTGGTAAAGCAGCATTCGAACAACCCACCTGTGGCTGTTCGAATCCTCCATTAACAACCTGCAGATCTACCGTATTCTGCACTATCCGATTCTCCTGAGAAATTTCTCTACAAGTTTTTGCTTTTTTTGAACTGGATGGTGAAGCTTTCGGTTGAACCTTCTTCTTTCCTTTACATTTCGATGTCACCAATGATGACTGTGGCCTCTTTCGCCTTTTCGTTGGTACGAAGTCTGAATCATTGGAATCATCCGAACTCGCCATCAGCGACAAGAATGATGATGGACGTTGAAATTTATTAACTGTTCGACCACCCTGACGACGCTCTGAACTCAAATCACTGTGACTATTTACAGTTGCATTGACCGGTTCAACATCGCATTCAATACTACCGATATCATCATCATGGACGATGATTATCATGTCATCAGAATGGTTACTGAAATCATCCTCCTGTAGATGTAATACCGGTAAGTCTATTACAGGGTGGCTTGAATTGTAACGCTCCTGGTAGTCACGATATGTGGGTTGTAATTATGCCTCTTCAAGTGTAGGCATATTGCGGCCTACGATAGTATCACTGCAGGGGATTCGCACATCCTGTAAAATATTTATACGAGCTCTCCCAGACGGTGCATTGGATTTAGCCCTATTGGGCTGCCCCGTGCAGTCTGGGCCACCCACAGGATTTTCTATCGTTTGTGGCACTATGTTTGTTAACATCGTTAACAGCTGCAAACTCGATGCAACATTACCCCCATCGCTACAGCTACCACGAGATACGCGTTCATGTCGCACCATAATGAATTTAATATAAGTATAAGTACAAAAAAAAAAAAGACGAGAATAGGGAGCTTCTTTGCACACTTGCACACAGTTTCAGAAAAATATATGGAATGAAACTTAAGTTGGTTTATCAACTCACACGTAAACTGTTTCCACCACTCTACCAATCATCATTCTTCAGCCCTATTGGCGAACAACGGGACCACCAGCTCCCAACCCCAACTACACAAAAAAAGGTGGGACTGATTGTTTTTTTTCACCATTATTGCTAATTAACATATAGTTTGCCGGCTTTTGGATATATATCTATTGTTTTCTGATTATATTCCTTCTTCATATGGTATAACTACCACAAGTTAAAATTTCTTAGACACATTTGTTGATAAATGACATTATTTAAAAAAAAAACATAGCCAATTTGATATACTCGCATTGATGTTTCATATCTAAACATATAAGGGTTTTTAATAAACATAATTTACTTAGTGTCAGAGACGTACTAAGAAAAATGAGAAATATGTCCCTCGATTGATGGTGTGTCTTTCGAAGTGCTACAGATGGTGCAGCAAATTTTTCAACTCTCCATTTGTCCTACTTTAACCATATATCTTTGCGCGTGATCCGTCTATTATCCTCATATTGGAGGGATTGAAGAATTCCAAACGCATATTAGCCATATAAATCGTTATTTGGTACTATAATAGCTTTTTAATAAGTACCTTTTACAATTTTATTGTTTGAACCTATAATGTGCTTTTGTATTGACGTAGTTGATTTCTTATGATCCATTTGTATTGGGTTGTCGTAACCTTTTGTTAGAGAGCCACGCTTTATAAGTGTCCGGTAGCTGTACCTTTTTTTTCGGAAAGTCAACCTACTGGCCGTATTAGTCATTGTTAAAGTTGGGCGTATACAGATCTATAGATAAGAGTTATATTTCTAGTCTATTAAGTAGGTAATAAACCATAGGATTTCGGGGAACTGTCTTTTGCTGTGCACTACAAATGGTCGGAATTATGAAACCGTTGATATTTTCCATTTTGAAATTTATTTTACGTGTTTCTTTATCTCGGAACTAGGCGTTTCATAGCCCAAGTTTTACAATTCTGAGTATATAAAATAGAAATATGAATTATGTTTGGAAATCGTTTATTATATATACAGGCTGTCTATTTTACGAGGGCCACACCAAATATCTCGCTTAATATCTATTGTGGAAGAATAAAGTTTTAGAAATAGTAATCCCATTTTTTGTGAGCTATATTTCAGTAAAAAGAAATTTGAAATCCATAGCCTACTTTGTGAGATATATTACAAAAACCTGAAAAGTAGGAAAACTACAAACGGTTATAGCTTCCTTATTTGAAGAGATACGAAAAAAGTTGAAGGGATGATAGTTGACGGCAAAGACAATAAGAATAATAATATGTATCACAAAATTCGAAAAACGCAGTTGGCTTTGACATACGCTCTTGTGCAAAAATTAAAAGAACAAATCTCAAAGTAGGCCATGACACCATTAATTTCGTTTATTTTTTCTCTTTCCAACGATATAAAACATGTCACAAAAATTTTAACTGATAGTGCCAATATTTAATATTTTACGAAAACCACAATTCATATCGTTAAATCGTAAAAATCAGCTATGCCATGATAGTAAAAATTCACTTTATAATAATTATAATTCAGTAATTATTTATCACAATTTAATACAAACTAACAAATGTCTCATAAATAAAAATAAAAGTACAAAATGAATATCCAAAAAAAACGAAAAATTATGTAGGTGTACAGGGTTTCCACCGAAAATGATCACCCCGATAACTTTTTAATTTGTAATTTTCGAAAAAAAAGTTTCAAGTAAAAGTTGCAGGATATGTTAAGGGCTTAAAAATCCCATTTTTAGAAAAACAATTAAACATCGTATTTACAATCTAACGATACAAGTTATGTTTTTTTAAATGGAACACCCTGTATTTTTTTATATTTTTGGATTCTATAAGTTTTTCTGATTTCAACCATATGAATATGTCATATGTTTGTTCCGGTAGTTTATTTTAAATAATATTTTGCTATCCCTTCGGCATCTTGTAACAAACTGCAAATACGCTGAAAGCTAGTTTTGCTTTCCCAAAAAAAATTAAAAACTAAATAATTTTTCGTTTTTTTTTTTGGATATTCATTTTGTACTTTTATTTTCATTTATGAGACATTTGTTAGTTTGTATTAAATTGTGATAAATAATTACTGAATTATAATTATTATAAAGTGAATTTTTACTATCATGGCATAGCTGATTTTTACGATTTAACGATATGAATTGTGGTTTTCGTAAAATATTAAATATTGGCACTATCAGTTAAAATTTTTGTGACATGTCTTATATCGTTGGAAAGAGAAAAAATAAACGAAATTAATGGTGTCATGGCCTACTTTGAGATTTGTTCTTTTAATTTTTGCACAAGAGCGTATGTCAAAGCCAACTGCGTTTTTCGAATTTTTTGATACATGTTATTATTCTTATTGTCTTTGCCGTCAACTATCATCCCTTCAACTTTTTTCGTATCTCTTCAAATAAGGAAGTTATAACCGTTTGTAGTTTTCCTACTTTTCAAGTTTTTGTAATATATCTCACAAAGTAGGCTATGGATTTCAAATTTCTTTTTACTGAAATATAGCTCACAAAAAATGGGATTACTATTTCTAAAACTTTATTCTTCCACAATAGATATTAAGCGAGATATTTGGTGTGGCCCTCGTAAAATAGACAGCCTGTATATAAAAAAAAAAAAAAATGTACAATAATAAGATGCCATTTTCAAGTTTATTCAAATTTATTTATTTATTTATTTAAAAAATAGTAAGTGACCTGTGCCTTACCGTTTCCTTGACAACGCATCAACAAATTGTTTATTTAGCTGTCAAACACTGCTATAAGTTGCAAATTGAATATGTATTGAACGAATTAAAACATTATATGGTGGTTATGATGAAAGTTTACCCTCCGATTTGAAAGAAATTGCAGGGAATGTCGTGGACTCTCTTTTGCCTGAAAAATCACGGCTTGTATATGAACCTGTGTTTGCTCGTAATGAGGAATGGTGTACCAGTAAGAACACGAAGAATGTGATGATAAATGAAGGTTCAGTTTTAATTGCTCTTTTGCAATTTATAATAATTAGTTAAGTTAAATTGTATTTTGAATAAAATTTTTTGATCTAGCACGTATATTATCTTCTAAACTTATTTTATTGATGGTAAAGATATAGAATTTTTACACAAGTCAAATAAAATTTTTGTAATAGTACTTTTTGAATCTCATTATGGCACTAGTGCTTTCTGGAATTTCATTATGATACAAATATCATAATGAACTTACTTATGTCACTATAATGTATTGAACGAATTAAAACATTATATGGTGGTTATGATGAAAGTTTACTCTCCGATTTGAAAGAAATTGCAGGGGATGTCGTGGACTCTCTTTTGCCTGAAAAATCACGGCTTGTATTGTATATGAACCTGTGTTTGCTCGTAATGAGGAATGGTGTACCAGTAAGAACACGAAGAATGTGATGATAAATGAAGGTTCAGTTTTAATTGCTCTTTTGCAATTTATAATAATTAGTTAAGTTAAATTGTATTTTGAATAAAATTTTTTGATCTAGCACGTATATTATCTTCTAAACTTATTTTATTGATGGTAAAGATATAGAATTTTTACACAAGTCAAATAAAATTATTGTAATAGTACTTTTTGAATCTCATTATGGCACTAGCGCTTTCTGGAATTTCATTATGATACAAATATCATAATGATCTTACTTATGTCACTATAAACAAATGACATAATGATGTCATTATGATAAAATAGTTTTACAGACGGTTGAAGAGAGCCATTCCCATTATTCAGTAAAACAGATTAAAAGAGACATATAATTATTTTGATTTGTTTGAATTGAAATCGAGGGTTTCTCTGCTCAATAGACAATAGACATTACAAGTATTTCCTGTATTAAACATTTCCAGAGTTTTATTGAAGCAGCGCCGATTGATGGGTTAGGATTTTATACATTTAGTAATGGAGCGCAAATAATCCGAGGCAAAACCGAAGTCGTTAAGCCGCAGTGACAGTAGGGCAGTTGCTTGAATTTATTGCTTGTGTTTTGTACGGCGCTTTAGTATTTCTATTGCACTAGCGCCCCCAATAAATTAAGACAGGTAGCTTGCCCTTTGGCTTTGTTGAGCGGGAAGGTCGACCTTAAGATTGTCTTCAAGTGGAATGTGCACTACCCTAGATTTTGTACTTTTCAATTAAGTGTTTATTTTTTAAATAAAGTCGGGGTTATTTGCGAAACCTTGTATTATTTGTGTTTAATGCTCATCTCAAATCTCAGGGCCGTCGAGAGCCGCAGCAATCATATAATTTCAATATTTTGTACTAAAAGTTAATTTACATTTTTTATACAGTATGTATCAAAAGAATATGACCATTAACTGCATATGAAGATAACCAAAATTTTTTTTTTTTAGTTTTAAAACTATAGAAATTTCAACCTTTGATTAAGTGTAGGTTTAGGTTAATTGTAACATTATATTTTATCACAATTGTTCATTCACGACGATTATTTGCGAATTTTGTACTATTTGGGTTTTAACCTGTTATGTATGCCACAAGCTGGGCGAAATACAAAAAAAGGCGTTCTACTCCGTGTAATATATACTATTTTTTCTTCAAGCGTATTAAAATGCAAACATTTTTTAATTTATTTATTATAGATGTACAATTATTCAAATTAGCTCATCACAGCGACAGGCGCCTGTGACTCCGAATATCAACATAACCACTACACTAATGAGTAATGACATAATATATGACAGATGGTTTGTAGATAGCGCGTCACCGGCCGCTCTGGTGGCTTTCCGTACTAACATTATGTTACTAGTAAAAAAATTTCCACCACGGTGGCGTTCTGTATTAACATTTTGTTATTAGTAAAATAATGTCCTATTTCTAATTCTGTTTTTGGTAGCACAATTTAGACATTTTAATACGCTTGAAGAAAAAATAGTTTTACAGACGGTTGAAGAGAGCCATCCCCATTATTCAGTAAAACAGATTAAAAGAGGCATATAATTATTTTGATTTGTTTGAATTGAAATCGAGGGTTTCTCTGCTCATACGACGTTTAAAATTAATTGTCACTGTCTGGAAAATATATTATTGTATCATTACATGGTTATGTCATATGAAATATTTTTTATGTATAATAAATAAATAATAAAACGAATGTACTCAAGAATGCTTTCCAAGAAGCCGTACGGCTTTTACGTAATATATTTAAATGATTCATGTCGCCTGTTTTGTGAACCCATAATGTGGTACATCGATTTCTTTTGTCAAATTTCTTTTGTCTATAACCTTGCTAACTTAAAATTTTAAGGAAGGACCCCTATGTAGGTAGTCATTAAATGTATACAAAAGCAACAGTAAACCCCATCCGATTTAAAGACACCAAACAATAAAATGTAACAATATTAATAATTACGAGATAGTTAATTCCCTATGATAAAGTCATTATAGAAGAAGTGTCTTATAACAATGTAATACCCTTATGTACTGCCTGCACTAGCCGCCTATGCTATATTGTTTAACGGTGTTAAGTCGACCGCCCTAATGGCATACCCTCGATTTCAGGTAGGTACCGTTCGCGTGAGCCACCCGGCCTACGTACCTGTGTCCTTTATTCAAACCTATTGTCTGTCGAACAAATGGGAGCTATAAATTTAACCAACTATTTTGTTTCGAGATATGCGACAGTAAAAACTAAAAGCTGATTTAATCTTTGATCATTAGAAAATAAATGCGATGTCGCTTGTTCTTTTATCCCTAGAAAATAAATGCATTTCGATGTCAAATTTATTGCAATATTTCGACACCTACTTTATAGAATTCTAACAATGAATTTGTAGGTACTCAAACTGATGTGTGACACTAACTTGATGCAATTACATCAGACTAATTACTTTATTTGCGTATTGCATGTGACACTAATTAATATACAATTACACTATACCTACACTAATTACTATACAACAATTGTTCCAATTTAATTAGTGTAATTAATGCGCAAATAGTCCAACTACTTTCATTTCTCGCGACAATTGGGTTTTAATTATCCCCCCCACCAGACTAAGCATACACTAATTAATATACAATTACACTATACATACACTAATTACTATACAACAATTGTTCCAATTCAATTAGATGCAGTGTAATAAATGCGCAAATAGTCTAATTACTTTCATTTCTCGCAACAATTGGGTTTTTAATTAATCCCCTCCAGACTATATACAATAGTGTAATTAACGCGCAAATAGTCTAATTACACAATTACAAATTACTAATTACGCAATTACATTACAGCGCAATAATCCAATTACTTTCATTTCTCGCGACAATTGGGTTTTAATTATCCCCCCTCCAGACTAATTACATTTATTAGATATATTGCAATTATACTAGTCTAATTACAGCGCAATAATCCAATTACACAATTACAAATTACTAATTACGCAATTACAAATTACTAATTACGCAATTACAAATTACCTCCCAATCTAATTATTCTAATTACATTTATTGCAATTACAAATTACCTCCCCCCACTATAATTATCCTAATTGCCCCCCACCCCAGAAAAAGTGGTGGGGGGAGCAAAAGTGGTGGGGGGATACCCGGGTCCGCCTATACTCTTCTACTCGCTCACATTTTAAAAATTTACCAAAAAATAGACGTACGTTTATAATATACAGGTTTAAACAGAAAGATGTTTTTTAGCATAAGTTTAAGACACTCTGTGGAGTGGCGAAACAGTAAATTGTTCTAAATTAAGTTTTAATTATAAAGTTTTATCTATTCTTATCATTTTTGTTTTTGGTTCACCTCGATATCTTTATTTTTGTGGAAAATATGGGTTTTTAAAAAACATTGCAATTTCCAATAATTTTTTTGTACGAAGAATTAAGGTTGCTATGGAAGATGACGGACAGTTTTGTTGACAGTTTTTTTGTAAATGAATGCGTTACTTCTGAGGTGGCTTCTTACTTTTAAAAATGAATATATCTCCGACTGATGTTGCCAGAGCCATTTGTAACATATTATATATTAACGTATTAAATGTTCTACATATCCCCCTTCTCTTTCTACACAAAAAGTCGAACGTTTTCTGGCCGCATCTGTCGTCACTTTCTGGAGAATATTCCCCCTAAGGCTTCCACAGGCGTCAACAATCTTCTGCTTTAAACCATCAATGTCATTTGAAGGCGACTCGTATACTATATTCGTGATGGTGCCCCAGAGAAAGAAATCCAGAGAAAGAAATCCAGAGGAGTAAGGTCAGGCGATCTCGGTGGCCATTGAACAGACCACGGGTGCCCATCCACCTACCTTCAAAATGTTCATTGAGATGTTCCTGAACAATTCTTGAATTATGGGCAGGTGCTCCATCCTGTTGAAACCATAACATATTCCTTCCAAGATGTATATTGCCTCTAACAGAATAGGCAAGTCGTTTTGCAAAAATTCCAGATACCTGACTGCTGTTAAAGAATGATCAAAGAAATATGGTTCTATAAGATGTCTGCCAACCCACACATTTACTCCAAAGTGACCCTGATTTTGTATTGGATTTATAATATGAGGGTTCACATCAGCCCAATGATGAGTATTTTTACGATTAGGAACTCCATTACTTATGAAGTAACTCTCGTCTGTCCACAGGATATGGTTAAAAAAATTTGGATCGTCGTTTAAAATTACCAAAAATTGTGCCACAAAATTTTCCCTTCTCTGAAAGTCAGTAGGAGACAAATTCTGTAAATTATGGATTTTGTAGTCATGAAATTTTGCATCCTTTAAAACCTTTTCTTCTAGAAATAGAAGGATTTTGTTGAAATAAATTTATTACCTCTGCAATATTTCCATCAGTGCGAACAGATTTCCTATATGGTTTATGTTTTCGTGTCATCTTCATTTTTTCGAAGAATAGTTTCTAAATTTTTAAATGTTTTGCGATCTGGAAGTTGACGGTCAGGATACCGTTCGTGATATATCCGCTTGGCAAGAGTTAAATTTTTTCTTGCCTCTCCATATATTAGTAGCATATCAATTTTATGATTGTGATTCAACATACCTATTTTATATTTTTTTTACTCTAATAAGACTTGTAGTTTGATATAAACAACTTAAACTTTGACAGTTGCTATTGTTAAGTATGTTTTGATATCATGACCACCTTACTATTTGCGTTAAAACTATTATACAATAAACAAAATCAAGATGCAATAATAACTATTAAGCGTTGTAACTCTTAAACTATTAGAAATAGACCAATAGTGTTTTTAGGATTGATAAGTCTTTCAAAATTTAACAAAAATTGGTTATTGGCGGAAAAAAATTGAAAAGAGCGACGCGGCGCCTAGCGTCGATGCGATAAAAAATATCAGTTGACCTTAACGTCTAGTCTGTATAAGTTATGTTTGATCGCCGATAACAATTTGTAAACAACCTCTACAGTTTCCGAGAAATTAGGCGTGGGAGTCGAATTTGAATCACCCTGTACATCATGATTAATGTTGATACGAAATGAAATATTTTCTTTATTACTTGATATCGAGAAAGTCATTCTGAACTGAACCATCTAATGCGTTATAACTTAAATATGTATCGTGAAGTATAAGTGCATATACTCGAGTTTCTTCAGAAAATTTCGATTTTCGTGTTTCAAATTCTATTTTTATGTCGACAGTAGATGATTTCACTGCAACAGGTTGGTGTGAGCAATCAATAACGAACAATGGATTCTTTCTGAATTCCCCAAGATCAATCAGGTTCACTCATATCTTTATCACAGTAACTACGCTGGAAGTTCTCATAAACGTAGTATGCTGCAGAATCGAGCTTCTTATCGAAATCCAAATTCCAACGTTCATATGGGTATACTTCGGAATTTAGATATCATGATGATGCCTATAATCTATATAGTCTATTGTACTGTAACCTTCTTTCGTTAATGGCGGAAGTTCGAAAGAGGTTACTTTGACGCCTGAGGGGCGGCGGTGCTTTTTAGGACGGTGTCTCGGGCGCCACTTTCTGTTTAGAGTGCAGAAAGACCACTTTACTCTATTAGCAGGATAATAGAGGCTTCAGGTAACTGCAGTGAAGACACGGTTAAGCCAGGGGTCTAATTAACCTATAAAGAAAACTCAGAATTTCGGATTAAAAACAGAACAAGTTTTATTCAGGAATTAATACAATAAATTTAATATAATTACGGTTAAACTACAGTACAAATATAAGCACAAATATTTACAGCAAAACTTAAAGCAGGCAGGCTAGGCAAAACTAAAAGCGGCAAACTACGGTTATTAAGCGGAAAAACGGCAAGCAAATAAAGCGAGTAAGCAAATGTACGGTTAAAAACGGTTAAACGGAAAGCGTGCGGCAGGTAAAAAGCTCTATCTACAAAAAGCTACTAGCAAAGCTCGGTTGGCAAACTATTATTTGACCAGATCAGACAATCTAATTTACAGGCAAAACATGTGTTCGAATTATTTTTCAACAGTTAATTTATGACGGGTACAATTTTATATATATAAAAAAAACATGGAAATAACGGAACACGCGGACTAATTTTTCTGGCTGCCCAGGGGGAAAAACGCGAACTAGTGAAGTTAATAACAATAAAATCGACAACGCCCTGACGACAGTCCTGTTAAGCGATTACACACGTCAAATCAGGAGGCCGTCAAAACGTCGAGTTTTCTGCGCGGTTACAACTTTTCTTAATACGGAGCAGGCGGAATCAAATATCGACAACGCCCTGGCGACAGTCCTGTTAAGCGATTACACACGTCAAATCAGGAGGCCGTCAAGACGCCGAGTTTCGCGGTTATCAGACTTTATTAACGCGGAGCGGAATCAAGTAGCGACAACGCCCTGGCGACAGTCCTGTTAAGCGATTACACACGTCAAATCAGGAGGCCGTCAAGACGCCGAGTTTCGCGGTTATTAGACTTTATTAACGCGGAGCGGAATCAAGTATCGACAACGCCCTGGCGACAGTCCTGTTAAGCGATTACACACGTCAAATCAGGAGGCCGTCAAGACGCCGAGTTTTCTACGCGGGGATAACTGATTTACGCGATTTAGGGCTAGGCCAGAAAATAACGACGACGACTTGGTAACGTTGCCAGTAAGCGATTACACACGTCAAATTGGCAGGTTAGCAAGACGCTATACTCGGAAGCAGAATTTTGCTCTAAACCGGAACGTTACTCGTGACGTTGTATTGACTTAGAATTAAGCCACTAAAACGTTAAGCGCGGATCATACAAAACAATTCGAACATACATAGGAAAATAATTAAAATAAAATTACCGGTCAAATATAATAGGTTACCCAAATGTCTTACTCTTTCTAGCAGCGGAGCTTCCTCTTGCAGGTACTTCGGTCGGTGCGGACTTCGGTTCAGGCGGAGATCTGGACTGGATGGAGCGTCAGCTCAACTGAACGTTAAACGACGGGTGTGTTAGTTTTGTAGCCGGCTTCTGACGTGTACCCCTACCCAACTTGCGCACTGAACGCGAAACTGACTTCAAGCATTGCTCACTTATGTTGGCGCGGTGCAGCTGGTACTGCAGTCAATGCGTTTTCTGCATAACGCGTGATCGGAGCTATCTCTGGTTTATTGCATTCGTTGCGGCATAATTTAAAAATGCATAAACGGAAAAGACGCGGTTCAAAATGCTTAATTTGAAGTAAATTAATATTTGTTACATTTTACCTGCCTGTTTTATACATTTAAAATTATATTTTAATTAAAAACTAATAATACGTCGGTGCTAAAATTCACTTCGTTACACCCCCCTCTTACTTCGGTAAAAAAAAAATGGAAAATTCCTAATTTTACAATTTTTTTTTTTTCTGTCTATCCGGGGAGTCAAAATAATAACAAAAAAAAAAGAATAATCTAACGGTTCCCTACGGCTACTTAAGGCGCATACCCTATCATGGTTACGTAAAACTTTATTTGCAGGGCATGTTCACCTTTTACAAAATAAATAAAAATAAAAAAAAACCTATCTGTGACTCCCGGATTTACCGGACTAATTAAACAGAAAAATAAACCATATTTACCAAACAAATAAATACAATAATTCTGCGGACATATCAGAGTGGCAAAACTTCTGTCCCTGGGGTGATGTTGCTGTCTGAGTTGACTCCGGGGACGGCAGGTGCAGCGGCGGTCTGGCTGTCCTGTGGAGGGCGGGGATAGCTAGAAATACAAAGAAATTAGTAACAAGTAAATTTTAGCGGACGGTGGCCTAGCGTAAAGCGGGCCTTGACGGTCGGTATGATCGGTTTTGGCGGCGGTACGGTCGGCTCGGTGAAACGTCATTGGTCTTCTACGGAAACTTCCTTCTTCTTGACGGTTCGGTTTCGGTTTTCGGGTCTTATTCAGGTTTCAGGTCCTTGATGTGTATGTGATGGAGCTTTTTACCTGTGGCCGATCGGAGGTTGTAAACAACAGGGGAGACTACTCGCGTGACTGTGTACGGTCCTGAGTATTTAGGAGCTAACTTGGCGGCGAAGCCCTTGGCGGCGGAAGATAATGGATTTTCGCGCTTCATGACGCGATCACCGACATGACATTGCCATTCCCGGCGGCGGAGATTATAGTAGTGACTTTGTGTCGTGAAAGCGCGGGCTAGGTTGATTTTTACCAAGTCAAATGTCTCCTTCAACTTCTGAAGTCGGTCTCGGTGCTGGTCGGTATTATCTGGTTCAGGTATAGGATTTTCTTCTCCATCTGGATTCCGTCGGTAGATAGCCTTCGGTAGTTCCAATTCTCGGCCGAAATTCAGGAACGCCGGAGAGAATCCGGTGCTGTCATGCTTGGAACTATTCAGTGCGAACTGGAAGTCTGGAAGATACAGGTCCCATTTCCGGTGATCCTGTTCGCAATACAGGGCTATCATCGTCTTGATTGTGCGATTAGCTCTCTCTACTGGGTTGGCTTGCGGTGTGTACGGCGGTGTAAAACGGTGCTGGATGCCTAAGTCTTGTAGCAGTGAACGGAATAGACGGCTATCATACTGGGTACCATTGTCGCTTATCACAGTGCGAGGACAGCCAAAGCGGGTTATGACTTCCTCGTACAGAGCTTGACTGACGTTGCGGGCGGTGGCACTACGGAGCGGTCTGCACTGGATCCATTTGGTAAAGCGGTCTTGAAAAACTATCAAATAGTTATTCCCTTTACTGGATCGGGGCAGTGGCCCTACCAGATCGGTACTTACTGTCTCCCAGGGATAATGGTTAGCGGAGGGTTGCATTTTCCCCGGTGTCTGCTGCTGAGACGGTTTGTAACGCTGGCAGTGTAGGCAGTTACGGACATATTTTGCGACGTCTCTGAACATGCCTGGCCAATAATATCTCCGAGATATCCGTGCAATTGTCTTTGCAATTCCCATGTGCCCCGCGGTAGGTGCATCATGGCTTTCGGATAAGACGGCCGGACGAAGTGGAGTGGGAACACACAGTTTCCACGGATCGGACAGCTCGACTTCGGCCAAGTCGCTGTTGTCCCAGAAGTGTCGAAATAACTTATCATTGCGAATGCAATAATCCGGAAACACTTCTGGGTTCCGCTCCACTTCTGCCTTCTTCCGCTGATACCAAGAACAATTGGGCGGTTCGGTGACGGCACACAGTTCTTCGGTGTCTGGTTCGGAAGAAGATCCTGGTACTGGTTGACGGGATAGCGCATCGGCTATTCGATTTAAGGCTCCTCGGCGGTACTTAATCTCAAAGTCGTATTGCTGCAAAAATACGCTCCACCTAGCCAGGCGGCCAGTTGGGCTTTTGATAGAGTGCAGCCAACGGAGAGATTGATGGTCGGTGATGACGGTAAAATGGTATCCTTCGAGATACGGTCTCATTTTATCGATTCCCCAATAAATAGCCAAACATTCCCTCTCGGTCACGGAGTAATTCTTCTCAGCTGGAGTGAGGGTTCGGCTTGCGTACGCTATCACGTGCTCGTGTCCTTGGATCTCCTGGGTTAGGGCGATTCCTAAACCTTGATCTGAGGCGTCGGTTTGCAACGTGAAAGGTTTCTCGAAATCGGGGCAGGTCAGGATAGGTGCTTCGGTTAAGCACGTCTTCAAACGGTTAAATGCGTCTTCTTGCTCACTGGTCCATTTAAAGCGGTGGTTCTTTTTCAACAGTCTGGTCAGCGGTGCAACAATCTGCGAAAATGCCGGTACAAAGCGGCGGTACCAGGAAGCCATTCCTAAGAATCTGCGGATGTCTCTTGCGGTGCGTGGTGTTGGAAAATTTCGGATCGATTCCACCTTTTCGGGATCCGGTTGATTCCATCGGCGGTAACCACGTGTCCCAAATACTTGAGTGACTTCCTGCAGAACTGGCATTTTTCGGGGTTTAGTTGCAGATTTGCGGCTCTTAGGCGACGGAACACTTCTCGGAGGTTTTTCAGATGTTCTTCGAAAGTTTCTCCTAGGACAATGATGTCGTCTAAGTAAGCAAACGCATACGGATCCATTTCAGGGCCAATAATTCGGTCCAAGAGGCGCTGAAATGTTGCAGGTGCGGAGTGAAGTCCAAATGACATGACTCTAAATTGAAACAGTCCTCTGCCTGGCACAGTAAAAGCGGTGATTGGTTTACTGTCATTGTCCAACGGTATCTGCCAGTATCCCTGTTTCAAATCGATGCTGGATATATAACGGGCTTTGCGTAGTTTGTCCAGTATGGCGTTGATGAAAGGTAGCGGATAGGCATCCTTTTCGGTGACGTCGTTGACTTTTCGGAAGTCGATGCAAAATCGAGGTTTGCCATCCTTTTTGCGGACTATAACTACAGGTGAGCTCCAGGGACTACCAGACGGTTCGATAATACCATTGTGCAGCATTTCATTCACTTCCTTGTTGATAATTTCCTGCATTCGGGGGTTTTGTGGTCGGTAGCGTTGCTTGATCGGATCAGGTGTGGTGAGACGGATATGGTGGTGTACTAGGTCAGTAGTGCCATGAATATCCTGGAAGCTAGGTAATTCCTGTGCTAGAAATTCCTTGAGTCGCTCCTCTTCTCCTGAAGACAATGCTAGAGACAACCCATTTAACTGATTTTCAGTTCTGGGTTTCCTGTTTCTCTTCATCTTCCTGGTCTTCCGGCGTCTGGGGTTCCTGGCTTGATGCTTGATGGACGACGGACGTTGAGATCGGCGGACGGGCGGTGAAGCGGATTGTCTTGGTGGAGCGGAGCGGACGGTACGGACGGTTCGGACGGTTGACGGCGGAGAACAGACGGTGGTCGGTGTCATGGCAGGTTCGGCATCTTCAGGTGAGCTAGCAGTTGTTACCTCGGTTTGAAATAGTTGTCGGATTCGATCCTCCTCTTCTGGGGATAAGAGACCTTCGGCTGGATCGCAGTTGTACTTAAGATCCCAGTCATTAAGTGTCACGGTGTTGGTAGCCGGATGTATCGTAAAATTTCTTTTACTTAAGATGTCCATCCCCAGGACTATATCAGATGACAAATTTCGGAGGTGGAACAGACATTCGGAAAACGGATTTTTCCCTATTTCAAAGCTCAGCTGGTAGGATCGGTTCACGGAAGCTTGCCTACCATCTGCTAGCTGGACTCTCGGTGCAGTGACAGGGACACAGGGAATTTTCAACTGAGTACACAACTCATTCACCTGGTCACCTATGTAGGAACGGACTGCTCCGGTGTCTATCAGTGCGTTGACGTCCATACATTTGTACGTTCACATGGGGGCGGTTATCTGGTACGACGGCGGTTATTCGGTCGGAGGCGGCAGGATTGCGGAACCGTACGGGCCTCGGTCTTGTGCGGTTCCTTCCTAGTTTCCCTGTTGTGGGCAGCGGCAGTCTCTCGTCATGACCCCTTGCTGGCCACATCTGGAGCAGAACAACTTCGGCGGGGCTTTGCACTGGCTGCGGAAATGTCCAGTTTGACCACAACGCCAACAGGTGTTGTTGCGGTCAAACGTGTCGGTTGCAGCGGATGTTGACGGTCTGTCGGTACGGCGGTTGTTCTGGAGGGTACGGGAGCCATCCTGCGGTAGATCTGACCTGTCGGATAATGGAGCAGTATATGTCGGGACAGAAAGCTGGGGTGATGGTGTGGGTTTTTCGGATGTTCGATCCCCTGGACTTGTAGCAACACGGCTGTATGTCTCGCGTGCCGTGGTCGGTACGGTGGGCGAGCGGACAGTTTGTTGAGCTTCTATTTCCATACAGAGAGCTTCATATTCGTCGATTCTGCATACAAGATCTCGTGGGCTTTTCACATCACCCTGTCGTATATACTGGCGGTATTCTGGACGCAGATTTCCATATAATCGGTACATGGCTTGTTCGGCTGTATATCCCCCATGTCTACGTAGCAGTGTCTGCAGAGCTACTACATAGTCACGTCCTGCTTCATTTGGTAGCTGCCGGCGACTGTGTATTTGTTCTTCTAAAAAGAACTGGTAGTTGGCGGGTAGGTAAAACTGCTTAAAGTCGGTAAGAAATTCTTCCCAATTTGTCCACAAATCACGGTTATTTCGGTACCAAGCTAAAGCATTCCCTTGAAAGATTTCATACAGGGCCGGTAACAGGTCTGGTCTCGGAATATCGCTGTGTTCCTGGAATTCACACAGTTTCTCCAGAAATTCTACAGCATCCGTCTTGCCGTTGAAATGCAGATTCCATTTTCGGACCTTCTCGCATACAGTACTAATGGTCATCTGGCGGCGGTATTCGGGGAATACTGGTTGGCGGTGCTGATATTCCCAATGGCGGCGGTAAAGGAAAGATCGGTCGGTCGTTCATCGGCCTGGGTGAAGCGCATCCTTCCTTTATGAATCTTACCAGTCGTCGCTTCTTTTCGTCTACGGTACCGGTTGTAGCGAGGTTGAATTTCCCTAACTCCTCGTCAAGCTCATCCTTCTTAAGCTTATAGATCCAGCTTAATCGGAAATCTCCCAAATCCGGAACTAGTGCTTCTTCCTTAGAGCCGCTGGCTTGATTCTCCTGGTCGGGTAAGTCGTTCATCTTGAATTGGATATTTCTTAGCGGTACTGGTCCTCTCTAGTTGCGGTCTGAACACCAACTGTTCTGGTAGCGGTCCTAACACCAACTGTTCGCTGCTATCTCCCAAGTGAGTCTTCTGAGCGGCTCGGTAGGTGCTGCGTTGGATTCTGCGCCCTCGAGTTACTCGAAAAGAAGGGGTCACACGTCGGGTCGGTGATTCTTCTAGGTTCTGCGCAGGCGTGGGACGGAGCGGTACGGATTCCCAAAATGTCGTGTCAGGCGGTACTGGTCGAGGTCCTCAATCCGTAGACTCTGGTTCTGGTAGTAAATATAGGTTTTGTGGACCTATATTCGGAATGGTTGGTCGGACGGCAAAATTCCAACGGATTTCGATTCTTCACCTTCGATTTACTCGAAAAGGAGTGGTCACACGGCAGGTCGGAATTTCCGCTGGTTTTTGGGTTAGCTTCGGGCGGAGCGGTACGGGTCCTCAATATATGATGTAAGACGGTCCTCGTAGTAGTTCTGTACCCGTGGAGTCGAATTTTGACGCTTGATATAGGATTAGTAGACCTATATTCGGAACGGAGAGTCGGACGGCAAAAATTCCAACGGATATCGAATCTCCACCCTCGATTTACTATAAAACGAGGGGTCACACGCCTAGTCAGTTTTGTCACCGGAGCGGCCAAGTATTCCGGGTGAAGTCCGGTGAGACGACAAAACTCGGTCTAGACGGTGTGTCTGGGTGCAGGTAACTTCTTCCAATCGGTTTCGCTCGGTTCTGGATTCAGACGGCGGAACGGTGAACCTTTTCGCGAAACGGCTGGTCGGCGAGTGTCAGGAGTACTTGCAATCGATTCCTTGGGTCTGGTTTGCTGGAAAATGATACCCCACTTGACTATATGTTGTACGGGCAACTTCGGATAGCCTCGGGTATCTTCGGGTACTGGTCGGTATTTCGGGCGGAACAGACAACTTGCCTGGTTGGCAGCTCGCTTGGAACTCCTCTCTGTTTGAAAATTCCTCCTTGCGCTGTTAAAAACGGTAATAACGGCTTCGGGGATGATCGGGACGGGTCGGCGATGGTCGGAAACGGTTCCTCGTCGTCGGTTATGTCGAAAATGACACCTCACTTGCCTCCTGGTGTCACTTGGTCCAAATTCGGTTGCCTTCGGTGCCTGCAGAATGCTAAAATTTTCAATCTTCTCGGATTCGGTTAATCTTCAGAGTCCCTGCTCGGGCGCCATTTTGTAACCTTCTTTCGTTAATGGCGGAAGTTCGAAAGAGGTTACTTTGACGCCTGAGGGGCGGCGGTGCTTTTTAGGACGGTGTCTCGGGCGCCACTTTCTGTTTAGAGTGCAGAAAGACCACTTTACTCTATTAGCAGGATAATAGAGGCTTCAGGTAACTGCAGTGAAGACACGGTTAAGCCAGGGGTCTAATTAACCTATAAAGAAAACTCAGAATTTCGGATTAAAAACAGAGTTTTTATTCAGGAATTAATACAATAAATTTAATATAATTACGGTTAAACTACAGTACAAATATAAGCACAAATATTTACAGCAAAACTTAAAGCAGGCAGGCTAGGCAAAACTAAAAGCGGCAAACTACGGTTATTAAGCGGAAAAACGGCAAGCAAATAAAGCGAGTAAGCAAATGTACGGTTAAAAACGGTTAAACGGAAAGCGTGCGGCAGGTAAAAAGCTCTATCTACAAAAAGCTACTAGCAAAGCTCGGTTGGCAATCTATTATTTGACCAGATCAGACAATCTAATTTACAGGCAAAACATATGTTCGAATTATTTTTCAACAGTTAATTTATGACGGGTACAATTTTATATATATAAAAAAAACATGGAAATAACGGAACACGCGGACTAATTTTTCTGGCTGCCCAGGGGGAAAAACGCGAACTAGTGAAGTTAATAACAATAATATCGACAACGCCCTGACGACAGTCCTGTTAAGCGATTACACACGTCAAATCAGGAGGCCGTCAAAACGTCGAGTTTTCTGCGCGGTTACAACTTTTCTTAATACGGAGCAGGCGGAATCAAATATCGACAACGCCCTGGCGACAGTCCTGTTAAGCGATTACACACGTCAAATCAGGAGGCCGTCAAGACGCCGAGTTTCGCGGTTATCAGACTTTATTAACGCGGAGCGGAATCAAGTAGCGACAACGCCCTGGCGACAGTCCTGTTAAGCGATTACACACGTCAAATCAGGAGGCCGTCAAGACGCCGAGTTTCGCGGTTATTAGACTTTATTAACGCGGAGCGGAATCAAGTATCGACAACGCCCTGGCGACAGTCCTGTTAAGCGATTACACACGTCAAATCAGGAGGCCGTCAAGACGCCGAGTTTTCTACGCGGGGATAACTGATTTACGCGATTTAGGGCTAGGCCAGAAAATAACGACGACGACTTGGTAACGTTGCCAGTAAGCGATTACACACGTCAAATTGGCAGGTTAGCAAGACGCTATACTCGGAAGCAGAATTTTGCTCTAAACCGGAACGTTACTCGTGACGTTGTATTGACTTAGAATTAAGCCACTAAAACGTTAAGCGCGGATCATACAAAACAATTCGAACATACATAGGAAAATAATTAAAATAAAATTACCGGTCAAATATAATAGGTTACCCAAATGTCTTACTCTTTCTAGCAGCGGAGCTTCCTCTTGCAGGTACTTCGGTCGGTAAAACAATTCGAACATACATAGGAAAATAATTAAAATAAAATTACCGGTCAAATATAATAGGTTACCCAAATGTCTTACTCTTTCTAGCAGCGGAGCTTCCTCTTGCAGGTACTTCGGTCGGTGCGGACTTCGGTTCAGGCGGAGATCTGGACTGGATGGAGCGTCAGCCCAACTGAACGTTAAACGACGGGTGTGTTAGTTTTGTAGCCGGCTTCTGACGTGTACCCCTACCCAACTTGCGCACTGAACGCGAAACTGACTTCAAGCATTGCTCACTTATGTTGGCGCGGTGCAGCTGGTACTGCAGTCAATGCGTTATCTTGCATAACGCGTGATCGGAGCTATCTCTGGTTTATTGCATTCGTTGCGGCATAATTTAAAAATGCATAAACGGAAAAGACGCGGTTCAAAATGCTTAATTTGAAGTAAATTAATATTTGTTACATTTTACCTGCCTGTTTTATACATTTAAAATTATATTTTAATTAAAAACTAATAATACGTCGGTGCTAAAATTCACTTCGTTACAGTACAATGGAATCATTTTGGATTTTTGGTACAGTCAAAAGGTTATAATTTTATTGGTAAAACATATCAAAAGTACCTGTTATAATAGCAAAAGACATTTTGTTCCGATAGTTCTGCACCATTGGAAAACTTATTATTTTGGTGTTACGTGGATTTGAATTATCAATAATAATTAATGAAATATGGGAAAAAAATTATTTTCAATGAAAACTACGATAGGTTTACAAAAATGTAATGATATTCTTACAAAAAGTACAGGAAATATGAATAATAGTATTTTATTCTGAGTCGGATTCTTGACTGTTCTTCAAGACTGGCAAACTTTTATAAAATGAGTGGTATTCTTTTTTAATTAAATTTTAATTGCACAAATCCATGAGTCCCTCATATTTCTTTTTAGTGATGCCCAGTGGGCCTTGGTAGGCTGTTGTTAGATTTACTTTTGAAATCTGAGTGACAGATTTACGTCTTTCATTTCTGCTTATTAAGATTTCTTTAAAATTGGTTTCTGAAAAATTAGTTTTGTAAAAGTTACTCTTAGATTTATCTTTTTCAAAACGCAGTATTTTAATATTGGTCCATTGAACACGGTAATTTTCGGTATTAACGGTAAAGTTTCTTCCAATTTCATTGGTCAAAGACCTGCTATCAAAAATATCACTTTGATCAATCTCGTGTACAACATAGGGCTCTCCAGTTTTTTTTGTCAACGCTATAATTGGAATCCATTGTGCAGGAATGTAAATATAATTTGTTTTGAGCATTCTACGTTTCTCTCTCTCTATCGTAGAATGCATACAGTCCCCTTCATTTTGGGTATGACCCACAATCAGGAACTTGTGGATTATTGAGTCATAATCAAATTTGTTGACAGCATAAAGGTAAGCAGCAGGTACGTACTTGTTCTTATTCTGCCCACAGCAATTATCAGAATACAATATAATATTAAACTGATTAATTTGAATATTTTTTAGATAAATCGAATTTTTTTGGATAGGAATCTCAAGGAATGTGGTAATAAATCCCCCAAAAAAAAAAGAAAAAGAGGAGAAATAATTTATAATATTTTTCATGGAACTGGCGACATTCTTTAAAAATGAAACAGAAAGCTGCCAATTTCATTAGCCCCCCTTTTGCCGATAGTTTCGTTCCACACGTAACAATATCCAAGTTTCAGGGGTATGTTGTAAATTGTAAAATTCATTGTGGACAATTTACTTTTATAATAGAAGTCCGAGGCTAAAGCAGTTGGGGTGGGCAAAACAGCCTGCATATCGTAAGCCGCTACTAACACTGAATTATCTACCGATGCCTTAGCAACATCTTTGGCTTTTTCTTCCCGAGAAAGTACTTTATTTTGAATGTGTTCGTCAAATTCGCTCTGAATTTTGACCTTTTCATCATAGGTGGCTTTCGATTTGATCCACCTGCATCGTTTTCATTTTTTTTGCTTTTGTTAATTTTGGAGCTGGAGATTCTGACTGATGTAAACCGTCATTGCTATTGGTACCAATTTCCTCGTTAACGTGTTCTTCAACCTTCAAAAGAAATTGTTGACTATAGTTATTGTACATCAGTCATACATATATTTTTTGTAAACAAGGTCTTGAAACTTAAGTCGGCACTATTGCTAAATTTGAGGACCCTGAATGCTCTCCGACTATAATGAAAGACTAATCTTACAAACAGCATGTTTTCACGAAAAGTTTTACTCACTCTTATTGGCTGGATATTTTCTGTCAAGGAAGAGTATAATGTCAAGGATGACCAACCAATAACTGAACTTTGAAATGTTATATCTTCAGCAGCAGAAAACAAACCACATATCCAACAACAACCTTCACAACCATCATCATCAAGAGTGTCTACCCAGAGAGCAGTGTCATGTTTCTGAAGGAGCATCTGATAAGTATGTAGGTGGTGATGATGATCCACCGTTTATCCCCATTATGGAAACTCCACCATCGTCTATAAGAACAACCCCTGTATCTGAAACTTCTCTAGCTAGAAAACTAGAAAAAGGACATGACGTAGTAAAAAACATCCAAAATTTAAAATCTGGGGATTCCAAGTATGATAGTTTATATGGGGTGCGTGTAAATCCCAAGACACACAACAGTTGATGGGCAATGCCGAAATACGTTTTTCCCATGGAAATTACACTGTAGTATGGCAATAAGAAACTTGGCGTGTACCTAGGTAGTCCCAAATTGTAAGATTTAATATTTCTAAGACGCCCACCAATTTTAGATGATAATAGAGAGGGTGTCCTCGATGATGAATGGAGTAAGATATATGGAGAAATACTAAGAAAAAGTGTACTAAACGTGATACATTTCGCAAAATTATCAAACCATTAACATCTTCCACAATTGAGACACGATCGTCAACAAGTGGTCACGGATTAAAACGTGTACCTACCCACAAATTATACAGAAATAAAGATAAAGAGTATGACTGATGGTCGAGATGGTAGAGTACCTGCCTCTCACCCAAAAGTCCCGGGTTCGAATCCCGGTCGTGGCAATGGAAAATACTGTGAGAGGGATTTTTCCATTATACACGGATATTGGATGTGTGTCCCTTGTCTTTAAATGTGTAGCCCCCTCCCGCACAAGGCTTAGCCTTCTGTGATAAAGGGGGTCGTAATTACATGTGGTGTATTATTTATTTATTATATCTACTCGAATAAACCCAACGAACTTGTGGATCGTCTACGTCTTCT
Source organism: Rhagium mordax (assembly GCA_963680705.1). NCBI lineage: Eukaryota > Metazoa > Arthropoda > Insecta > Coleoptera > Cerambycidae > Rhagium > Rhagium mordax. The sequence goes on from OY796663.1 coordinate 13,388,129, forward strand.
ATGCAGTTCGAAAATGGCCGGAAATAACAACCACGACAATGAAATAATAGAAATAATATCAGAACTTAGAGAAGAAAAAATAGTATATTAAATATGAAATAAAAACTATCGAGTATCACTATACTCAATAAGTATTATATAGTCTGATATTTATAAACTGGATCAGATGCAATCACAAATGTCTACTGTAAACAACATTTGACAAATTTGGACGCAGCAAAAGAGTTAGTGCAAATAAGTTAATAGTCCTGCGTGGATTACCTCGTACATCGTAAATCGCGAAAAAAGACATACCACATAAATTAGTGTACCGCAGTCGGGTAGTGCAAGTGCAGTGCCAGAATGTGAACAGAGAATATACCTAAAGATTAATAAAATATTAAACAAACGTTAAAATTACATTTCAGTGAACAGAACACTAGTGACAAATACATAAAATCAATAATTCCTATCTCAAGTGAAACACCACCCACGCCCGTCACCGCGAAGGGCAGAGATACACCCAAGCTAGATAACAAATCATCCAAAGTAAGAATGAAGAAAAAACCATTTGCTGACAAAGTCAAAAATAGACTTGGGTAAGGAATCAATCAAACAGCTACAAAAAACAAAACGCTACATCCGAACTCTCCACAAAAAGCAAGGAATGTCAAGAATTCCAAAAATCTATGCCAGAGATTAAAATAACACCACCAAACGAAAATTGCGCAGAACAATCCGAATTTATTTCCGAATACGAATTAAGTAAAAGTAATTCAGCCCCTAATATACAAACACCTACCAGAGAGATGACTAAAAAGAACAAGGAACCTCCAGACCTAGGCGAAAGTTCTACAAGCAAAAGCTCAAAACTAAACGAAAGAGCTTTAAGCTCGCAAATAACATTTGAACTACCTAGCAACACGCAATTATTAGAAACCACAAAAACGCTAGAAGAACAAAAACGGAGATTAGAAGAACAGCTAACTGAAGCCTTGCTTAGGAAAGAACAAATGCAAGAAAAATCGAAGTACAAGAGATCAATGCACCCAACATCCCCTTTCATCACTCCAAACAAAATAGCTAAACTTGCATCGATACTGCAAGTGCACCAGCCACAAATTCCATTGAAAAATCGCTACCAGGAACTAGGAAAGCAGAAAGACGAGGAGACAAATAGCAATGCATCCCATGAAATAAATACACAAGAAATGGTACATAGGAAAGTCAAGCCAACTTTTAAGAAAACACAGAAAGAAAATGCCCGAAACCCACCTGTTGTCCTATTAGGAAGACCGAAGAACTACAATAACTTAATAACTAACTTAAAAACCTGCTTTAAAAAAGGGTTTTTCGTTAAGTATGCAGCCAAAACAACATTGCTAGATATAAATGACGAACAAGAGTTTAAAACATATAAGAGAATGATTTCCAATACAAACATTGAATTTCATACGTAAACATCCCAAGAAGAGAAAAACCATGCACTTGTTCTCAGAGGATTTCACGGAAAACCCCTCAACCGATGACATCATAGAAGATATGACAGAAGCCTATTCAATACGCCCAAAGAAAATCTACAAAATGAAAACAAAGAACAACCCGATATTCTTAGTAATAACAGATATTACAGTCACCCTAAAAATGCTACAAAATCAAGCCAGATATGTGTTATATACTAAAGTAACATGGGAGAAGCGTCAAAATGAACGAATTATTACACAATGCCGCAGATGCCAGATGTGGGGCCATGCAACGTCTGTCAACGCAAACCAAGACGTGTGAAGTGTGCCCAAGATCACTGGACCCATGAATTTCAAAAAGATGCCAAAGACTCCCCTAAATGTGCTAATTGTGCAGGTGCACACACTGCAAGTAACATAAATTGCAGCGTCAACATAGATAATCTCATTCTTGCTTTAAACGATTTAACAAAACTCCTAAGAAAAGCTCGCGAAGCACTCGAAGCATTATACACACCATAAAACACACACACATAAATTAAAACAACCAAAAAATAACACAAAAGGCATACCCACACACCTATTGCAACAACAAATATTGACAATAAATTCTAAATTCTTTGTAACAGGTTTTTACTACGTTTTCCTGATTCGCGACCAGATAAAAGCACACCAAACAAGCAGACGATATGAATTGGCCGGCGCAAGCCACATCACGATGGATGTCGTACCCGCCACCACGTCTTTTATCTGGAACGCTATCTCATGCCGATCTTCCTCTATAAGGTCGGCAACATCAGCTTCTATACCATCATCCACCATTTCGTCGACACCATCGTCCACTATATCATTTTCGTATGACTGATGGTTGAGATGGTAGAGTACCTGCCTCTCACCCAAAAGTCCCGGGTTCGAATCCCGGTCGTGGCAATGGAAAATACTGTGAGAGGGATTTTTCCATTATACACGGATATTGGATGTGTGTCCTTGTCTTTAAATGTGTAACCCCCTCCCGCACAAGGCTCAGCCTTCTGGGATAAAGGGGGTCGTAATTACATGTGGTGTATTTATTTATTATTTTATTTTTCCACCCTGAATTTCGTTTTCCTCGTCATCACCCTCGACGACTTCTTCGTTATCGCCCTCGATGACTTACTCGTGGTCGATGTCGACACCATTGCCATCAATATCAGCAGGTGCATCTATTGGCATTGAAAAGCATCCATTTATTGGAGTCTTCTTGCGCCAACTCTCTGATAATAGATATTATTGAGGGATTCGCCATTTCGATGTGTTGTATATAGTTAGAAATACTAAAGCCAATTAAGTTTAGGATAATATTTCTCACATATTATATAGTAATGTGGAGGGGGAGTCATTCTTAAACAAATAGAGGGGCTATTCATATCCAATCACAGGATATATTGTATAAAAGAGGACTTGATCCGTGGCCAAATCAGTTGATTTAAAATACTCTAGTATATCTTCGGTTTCTAAATGGATGAAGTACCAAGAGGCGTTATAAATTTAGCATTTCTCAATGAATTGCCTGAGCTTGATGTCGAGGGACATGGGTGGGTACTTAACAATATGGGGGGATTGTAAAACAGTGTAGCAGGTGCCACTGTTGGAGTGGGTTTTTCAACTTGCTTTATATAGCCTGGTCCGTAAGTTTTACAATTGTTAATATCATGGATACTTATCAAGAAAACTGTGTGTCCTCCAGCACTGACTCAACGTTACCAACAAGGTTAATGCCTAGTGCAGACCTATGCTTTATTAGAGATGGTCCAGATGATGATTGGTTGAAGCGGTCACCTCCATCATATTCGATAGATTAAGAGGACCAGGAAGACCAAGATGCCCCATATAGTACCACTGACCGCAGTCCAATATCACCATCTTCATCGTATTGGATAGGTGAGGATTTAGGTGAGGACCGCGGCGATCAAGATAATCCTCCAGACAGTAGCGCCGATAGACCAACATCACCATCACCGAACCAGAGCCACTGGTCAGATTATCAGCTTTTGATAGAGTGCGATAATGTCTGCGAGGGAACCGATTAGGACCCCATGTAAATTAATTATTGTAAATAATTTTAATACATAGGTTTAGTTGATACATTGTAAATAATTTAATAAATAGTTTTAGTTGATAAATTATTAGTCATTTTAATAAATAGTTTATTTAACAAATTCTAGAATATTACATAATTTGTAATGCATAGTTTTAGCTGATACATTGTCAATAATTATTTAATAAATAGTAAATAAATTAATTCTAAAAATCATTTTAATAAAGTGTTTACTTAATAAACTCAAAAAATACTACAGTAAATAATTATTATACTATTACCTTAACTGGTTTTAATTATACAGTTTAAAATTTACTCGTAAATTTCACTATTTCCTGAACCCACCTTTAACTATATAGTTTTAAAATTAGCTGTGCATTAATATGAAACTAAAACAAGTGAAATAAAATATTTTTAAATTTACGTTTAATAAATTTACGTGTTATAAAATAAAATAATGAATAAATTATAGAAAAAAATGGTAAAATTATTTTTTTGATATCTTTAACCGTTCAAAAATTAGGAATTTAAGAACAGTAGAAAGATAAGCAGGTTAGTCGTAAAATTATTTTTTTGATATCTCTAACCGTTCAAAAGTTAGGAATTTAAGAACAGTAGAAAGATAAGCAGGCTAGTCGTTGGATAGTCGATAGCGTAGTTGGTAACATGCTCGAACTTTGGAACGTTGGACGGGAAGGCTGCAGGTTCGATCGTAGCCTACCGATAAATTTAGCCGTGACAATGAATGAGTGACGTCACAACTGTCGATGAGTCGCCAAAGCCCTTCACTGGATGAATTTAATGAAGATACACCGTTTTGACAACATATTTTCTAACTAAACTAGTATATAATACGTTTGGTACACTTATTGTATTTTTTTTCTACAGGAAAAATAAAAAATAAACTAATGTTACTATTTTTAATCGTATTTATATTAAATTTTAAAAGTAATTACTATAGTAAATGCGTCAATTAAGAAAGAAATATTTCCTTCCTTGACTTATTTCAAGATTAAGATTCATTTTTTCATGTTCGTGTGCAATTTATTTGGTTTGTAAATACACACACCATCAAAAGTCTTGGACCCCGATGTTTTGTATTAGTAAATAATTGTTTTTAAATATCGTATTTGTCTTTCAAAGTATGTCTTTTCTAAATGTATTTTTTGTAATATATCAATAATTTTTTAAAAATCTAGTCCATTCAAAAACAATGTTGAAAAAAAAAAATTGCAATTTTTAAGTAAATTCATTATGACACGAATTAACGAAACATATGTTTTAACAAAATAAACTACATCTAAATAGTCAGTATGACCTCCCCTGTTTGTTAGTAACATGTTAACACGCCTGTGCATTGACACGATCAAACGGTTGATAATTTCTTGAGGAATATTATTCCATTCCTCTATTGCTGCTGCAGCTAACTCTTCCGCATTTTGGGGTGGGTTCGTGCGTTTGCGAATTGCTCTAGAAACAAAATCCCACATGTTTTCAATGGGATTCATATCTGGGGAGTTAGCTGGCCAATCTAACCGTGTAATATCTCTGTTCAAGTACCTCTTGAACCGTTCTTGCGAGATGTGGTCTTGCGTTGTCGTCCATGAAGATGAAATTGCCACCTAATTCGTCGCGTAGGGGATAAATAATGGGTCTGATAACACTTTCAATATAAACTTGACTTGTCATATTCTGATTTATGGGAATTAACGGCGTACGGCGATTGAACATTATTCCTCTCCAAAACATTACTGTCCCACCATTGTAGGGAGCAACCTCACGGGGAAAATTTAATCTCTCTTGACGATCTGGCTCTCCAGACCCTTTGCCTATTGTCATCACTCACCAGTCCAATTCTGATTTCATCTGTGAATAAGACCCATCGCCACTGCTGCAAAAGCCAATCGCTACGCTCCCGTGCCCATTGATAGCGGGCAGCTCGATGTCGTGGTAGTAGAGTGGGTACCATTAAAGGCCTTCTTGCACGTAAATTTGCACAATGGAGTCTTCTTCGAACTGTAGAGGTTGATATAACAAGACGAAACGTACCGTGAAAGTGATTCCTGAGGGCTGGAACTGAAGCATTTCGGTGTCTACGGGCATATTGAACCAAATAACGATCCTTCCGTTCATTTGACACTCGAGGCCGCCCACTACGTGGTCTTTTTTCCACTGTCCCCAATTCTTGATACCTATGCACTATTCGCACAACAGAAGATTTAACATCTCGGATATCTGATGATTGGAATGTCCAGCATCATGCAAAGTAATAATGTATGCCCTATTAAAAACATATCTCACGTCCTGGCATTATAATGAAAGGAAAGTATCAGTCACTTTGCCAAATATGCATTAAAAAATGTATGTAACTAATCAATCAATATTTTATCTTGCAATTTAATTGATCTTGTTTGACAGCTAAATACTCAACTTTGTTGCCTAGCAACGAAAACAAAATAAACATAGTTCAAAATCTGTAATATAGAGGGGGTCCAAGACTTTTGATGGTGTGTGTATATTAGTAAAGTTAAACACTGAGAGCCTGTAAAAAAGTTTATTGTACAGGTAAGGACGAAAATGATTTTAGAAACTTAGAAAAAAATATACTTAAAATTCTAACAAAATAATGTAAAAACAAAACAAAAATAAAAATAACCAGGATACATCGTGTCCATTCGTGTGCTTTAAATAAAAACAAAAGCGTAGTCAAAGAACATCTCACTTAATGGACATATCCTGTATAAATAAGGTAAACAAAATATATAGTGTAATGATGTCTACTTATAACGGTACTTTCTCTCTATATACTTACGTAAATTCTTTATACGGAAAACTCGGGCGCCAGTCCTTTAATTTTTAAGTGCAAAGAACTACACTTTTTGGCTCTCCTAATTAGGAGAACAACCCTGAATAGCGAAACAGCGGAGATACGGAATAGCCAGAGGTCGGAAGCTGGAAGTCTATCTAATGGACTTCGACCATACTGCTCAAACGGGTTAATCAGAAATACTTGACATAAATAATAACTCGTGAATTTTACCTGTTTAAATCAACGTATTTATTCAGCAGTAATAATGAACAATTAATTTACTTTAAAACCTCCACGACTGTACGGTCGAGTATGTATAAAACTATTTTAAAATGATTAAAAATCAAGCAAGCTGGCAATCAAGGAATCTTTGCGTGTATGCGGTGTTATTACGGAATTTCGAGTAATAGAAATTTACCTTCGCGGCTTGAAATTATTACATACGGCAAGCAAACGGAACGCTCCAGCAGGATGTATTATAAACGGCGGGCAATCGGTCAGCTATAGATATTTAAGTCTTTTACTGGTATTTGAAAATACGGCGAACTACTGCCACAAACGTAGAGCTATTTTTGAATGGCTATTTTATTTACAGCAGGTTTTCTGGTCAGCCTTGTACATTAACACATCACAGATTACCCGAGCGAGAAAATCTAATCAGTGGATGCACATTTAGGAATGACTTCTAATTACAGTGGGTTTTCCGGAAACCCTTGTACTTGGAAACGTCTCAGATTACCCGAACGAGAAAATCTGATCAGTTGATGCACAATTTATGAAATAGTAACAAGAATCAACCAACGGAGGGTATTATTAATTAGTTCTAGTTTACTTTAGTAGCAGAATACGGCGATACTGTCGATTGTTTATTGTCTATATTTATACATCGGTCAGACGAGTAGTGTCTCTACTCTTGACCAGCTAAGATCGCGTTCATTACGCGTCTTGGCGTTATCTCACCACGCCAGTAGGCCGTTGTAAATTGGCCTGTAAACCTTGATGCTGCACGCTTGATTCATGAAAGTTGCTGAATCCAAAAGCTGCGCCGAGTTTCTGGTCGTATTCAGGGATGTCGGTCATTGCATACCACTCAATGGAGGATGATACTCTCCAATTGGGCGTCTGGACTATCTGCGCTAATTCGCCTTGCCCAGTGGATAGGTCTATGCATATGTTGAACCCTTTCTTTGAGGCCATGTATTGGATGATCTGCCTAAATATTCTATTCTGTATCAGTCCATTTTATTCGGCTCTGATCATTAATATCTTCAATCCAGAAGTCATACGAGGCTCTCGTGATTCTGACCATTTCTATTGGCTGTTGCGGTGGAGGTGCTGGTTGCTGGAACGGTTCCCACTCTATTCCTGGAAGTCCATTCAACACTGTCGCTATTCGATGAACTACGTCATCGACGCGGACGCCATCTCTCAAGAGCTTCAGTAGTGGAAGAAGCTGTCTTGGAGCATATGTTATTGCGCCTGACACATTTTCATACTCATCGATTACTGACAGAAGTGGTGTTATTATCTGTTTTCTATCAAGAGTGTTACCAATGCACTCTAGGTATATTGCAAGAGGGTACGGCATTACTTCAGCCATGTTGTTAAAATCAGTTAATTACTCTAATGAATAGAGGCGCTTAGACGGGAGATCTTCATCAGGTTTATCCTGATGGGCCCTTTGTGCATAACAGAGTTTTACTTCAGCTAAAATTTGAAGTCCCTTCTGTTACGGTTGGAACTGTCAAAATTTAAAATATAACTCTAGTACATTAAAATAAAACAATCTGTTGAAATTTATAACCTATTTATTCAGAAATATCTCACATTTCAGTAAAATATAGCTTATATTAAATTTGATAAAACTTACACATCACACTGTATACATATCGATGCATCTCAGAAATTGAATCATTATTTAACTTCTATTTAATAATAGTTCCTTAGATTATATCTTCTCATTAGTTTACTTATTGCACTAATACAAGGTTATCAGCTTAGTTCCATAAAGTAATTATGATGTTGAACGTTAAGTAAAAAAGAAAATAAAATGACAGAATAATTGTAATTGTTTCGATTTATCTACGAGTAGACTTGGGTGTCACAAAGAAGGCATATGGAATTTGAATATCATAATAGGTTGTTGCTTGGTTACTGTAAAAGGTGACACAGGTATTCGGTAGGCATAATTATTGCTGTACGAGTATACTAGAAACATTTCTTAATTTTCACATCTTGTTTTCTTATTTTACAGACAGTTGTACTTTGTAATTGTAATGCCTTTAAACAAGTATAAGCCATATCAATTCTCCAAGTATCTGAAATATAAAACAGTAATTAACTTTTGTTGCCGGAAATAAATAACTGCTTTTAACCTAACAATTAATACTATATTTTAACTAAAATAACTTGATTAGAATACTTACCACATAAATCCTAGTTAAGCTAGAGAACAACTGGCTTTCATATAAGTTATTAAGTATTATTTTTATATTTGTTTATCCATAGCATAATTAACAATTCTGCGAAAACAGAAATCAGATGTTAGTAAATTCCATAGTGTTGTTGCCAACTTAACGCCATGAAACATTTAGCTGATACGTTCGAACTTACTTGCTCCGAACACACACTTCTTAAATAAACCCGATTAAGTCTTGTGATAGATTTTCGTTTCAATTATGACATGTATCGATAGTATTTAAATATGTTTTGTCGAGGAGTATCTCCACTCGAAATATTGTTGCAAGTGGGGTGATCTGGAGGCTAATCACTTCCAAGCATTTTAAGCCTTTGTTTTGAATTTTTCTTTGTGGATTAAATCCTTTCACAAGTGTGACAGTTTAGGGTATACTGTTCACTAGGTGTTCCAAGCCACATAAAATTAGGTAATATTAGTTTTAGTTAAATTTTCTTCTTCTTCTTAGTAATCTGTCTCGAAAAGTGGTAACGCTTGCTAGTTGTCTATTGTCATCATGGGCTTAATTTTGCAGGTATTAATGCAGAGGCTTCTTCTGCAAATCAAGATAGCGCACTTTAGTACTTGGTGTGATTACCTTTCATCTGAGATCCACCACATGACAGGCTTAGCGAATTGGTAGCATATTTTAACGATCTTCTTTAGATAGATTACTCTCTTTTAGAGTTAGTAGTTATCGGTTCTTTTGTGAATCAAATGCACTTAACCGTTCGGAGTAGTTCCGAGGTGAATTGAATGCGCTTAGTAGAAGTGCGCAGATTCCTTTTGTAAATATTCTTCTCGCCCTTTTTGTTCGAGAGCCGTGACAAGACAAGGTTGTTTTTGACCTAGGGCAACTTAACCTCTAGTGTGGTATCCTGAAGAATGTTGTAGTTATTTCCGCTTGTATCACGATAAAGTGAAATCATCGAAGATTTGTATTATGGAAGATTGATTCTTTAAAGGATTTTATTAAATGCTGTTATAGTATTTTTATACAGCGAAATGCTGGATTGACTCCACACGTGGTTAATCAACTTAACTTGTTCCCCAAACCCCAAGAGGGTAAGTTATTGGTTCTTATTATGTTTCACATTTTTGATAAGCATAGATTATAAGGTTATATTATAAATTATAGGTTTTTCTGGATGGGTATTTTCTTTTTCGAATATTGGATTATTATTCCTGATTCTGAAGTAATGTAGGCAGTTTGTCGTGATCATCTAGTTTAGCAGCAGAAAGGTTCTTCGTTCTATGGAGAATAGGATTGTGAACATCTCACCGCTTCCTTTATGATACTGGTGACGTCTTAGTCTTTCCCTAAAGTAAGGCGTTCCCTCGTCACACCTTCATGTACCTTTGACTCCTTGTACGAGGACTGGTTTTACTTTGGATATGGGTACGAGCGTTGCCAAATTACCTATACATTTGGATGATCAGATAAGTGTTACTTCATATGTAAAATATATTGTTTATGACCGATAGATCTTGTATATGCACAAAAATTGGTTTTGGTAATCGGTTAAATTAATCTTTCTTTTTTTAATATTTTGATTAAATAAATTTTCCCATTGAATAGTAATTTAAGTAAATAATGTTTTAATAAATACGGCTATATATAAAATTAATATATAAAATTAATTTAGTAATTAAGGATGTGTAAGCTTAATGCAATTGCAATGGGTACCTTTACAAATATGCCTGTTATATTTCATTTATTTTAAGAGCTCGAAGCGCTATAATAATATCTTATATGATTGAACATTTTTTTTTTTAATCAAACAAATATTTATTATATAAATATTTCCTTTTTTAAATGCTTTATTAAATAATAATGTCGACTTGATTGTTCTCTTTTATTTCTCTACGAGTGTCCTACCTATTTATCGGTAATGTATTAATATAATTTTTCATAAACTAGATATACTGATTATAACAACTTATTTAGGGTCTCATCTTAAGCAGTACAACTTGGCACGAGTCTCTGGACTCGAAAGAACCTACCCTGAGATATGTCATCCGACTGGCTAGGTGAAAACGTTACATTATGATGACGTGGCATAATTGGCGCCCAACTTCATTCCACTTCATTCAGCTTCATTGAACTTCATTTGCCAACACCGTTTGATGTTATTTGGTAACTATTTATATTTTTTTTTCCTGGTTTTGCTGCATAATCTATAAATTTAAATAAATAATCTATTGCACAGTCAAGTTTGGGAAATACGTAACTCACTGGCTACTTTCAATTTATATATCTCTTACTTTAAAATATAGTATATTCATTCAAAATGTTTAAAGTGGAACCAGATAGATTAATTAAGGAAGAGTTGGAGTACGAGATAACTCTTAGAGGGGTTACACCTCAAGGTAACGTTAAAGAGTTGATTTCTACCCTACGAGAACTAATTAATTTAGAATCTGAGGGACATAACTTCAAATCTGAGTATAACTTTAAATCTGGGGATGAACTATTAATTTGTCAGGATAAAATCAAAGAAATAGAAAAACTGTTAACTACTGAACTTACTCCTTCTACGACCAGAAAAATAAAAACTAAACTTGCTCATTTGTTAGGACGAATTGAAAGAATAACACCTTTACATGAAACTGAAATACAGACAAGGAAAGAAATATTAACTTTAGCTTTAAGAATTGTTACTGACTTTAAAGTAAAACAAGAATCGGTACAAGTAAAATCTGATGACCCATCTATTCCATTAGATATCATTTTTCAACAAAATCTTTTAGATAAATCTCAAAGCACTTCCACTCCTAAAAAGTCTTTAACTAATAATGATGGCGATGAAGAAATTCCTACAAAGGAAATGTTAACATTAACTGTAGATAAAAAATTTGATATATCTTCATGGGGAGTAACATTTACCGGAAAATCAGATTCAATAAGTTTAAATGCATTTTTGGAAAGGGTTGACGAGTTATGCAAATCTAAGGGTGTCTCAGAGCAACAACTTTTTAAGAGATCAGCTGAACTTTTTGAAGGGGAGGCAAAAGTATATTACAGAGCTGTCAAAGATAAAGCTCATGATTGGAATTCATTATGTAGTCTTTTTAGGGAAGAATTTTTTAGAGGTGGAAATGAAAAAATTTGGGAGCAGATAAAAGCTCGTACACAAGGTTCAAGTGAGACTGTCGCGATTTATGTAGCATACATGCTAAATTTATTCGGTAGATTATCAATTGTTGTTGACGAAGGAATGAAATTGCAAATTATTAAAGAAAGAATTCGACCAGAGTATCAAAACAAACTAGATCTCATAGAAATTAGTTCACTCGATCATTTGATTCAATTAGGTAGACGGATTGAAGATACTCACAGAAATATTTCTAATTTTGTTCCTCCATCATACAATAAAAATTTCCTAGAAGTTGATTTACAATATAAAGATGCCAGTAGCTCACATAAAAAGAAATTAGACAACATTCAATCAGATAAATTTGTTACATTCAAGGATAATAAACTTAAGGATAATGGTAGTAGAGACAATAGTAAAACTAAACGTCATTCAGGGGATAATTCATTAAATAAGGGAGATAGCAGTCGTGATAATTCATTAAATAGACAATTTAACATAGATGGTAAATCAAATAACGGTATAGTTTATAATAGAGATAATTCATTTAGTAGAAATTTTAACAGAGACAATTCATTGAATAGGAGAGATAGTAGTAGAGATAACTCGTTTAATAAAACTTGTAATAGTGGTAATTCATCCAATAGAAGAGATTATAGTAGAGATAATTCATTTAATAGAAAGTTTCATAGAGATAATTCAGCAAACAGAAATTTTAGTAGAGACAATTCATTAAGTAGAAATTTTAATAGAGATAGAAGGGATTATAATAGGGATAGATCTTTTAATGGGAATTTAGTAAATAGACAAGGTTTTTCTGGAAATAGGGAGGAAACTCAGTTTGAAGGCCGAGGAAATAGCAGATTTAATGCACATTATTCCAATTTAAATAATAATCACAATAGCTCTATTGTCTGTTTCAAATGTAAAGGTCAAAATCATTTGGCTAAACATTGCACAGTAAAAGTTTTAAAATGTTATACATGTGGTTTAGTTGGTTATACACGTAACACCTGTATAAGATGTAACCCACAGGGAAACTACCACAGAGACTAGGTGTAGACCGAGCCTTAGTTTCTCGGGTAGCATCGGTTAAAGAACATAACCAAACATCTGCAAGTGATAAATTTAATTTAAATAATGATTTTCACAGTAATAATATTAATTTTATGTGTACAGACTTAGAAGTAGAAAATTTTAATAAAACAGCTAAACCAATTTTAAATTATTTAATCGAAAATGTTGATGAAGGAGAAAATCCTTATGTTACTGTATCTATCTATGGTAGGGAAATTAAAGGACTGTTGGATTCCGGTGCTAATGGTATTTTTATAAATGAAAAAAATTCATTATGTCTACAAAACCTAGGGGTTAAAATTTACAATTTAAGTAATATGTCTTGTACTGTAGCAAATAACCAAAATTTAGATATTGTTGGATACATGGAAATTCCAATCAAATTAAAAAATAAAATTAAAATGTTTAATGCTTATATAATTCCTCAATTACGCCATGATCTAGTACTAGGTACTATATTTTGGATTAAAATGAACTTCATACCTGACCTTAGAAAAGGAGAATGGATTTTTGGTGATGAAAATATTAATGAAAATTCACAAATTAACTTTATTCAAACTGCGGATGATCTGACATTAGGACAAAGAGAGCAATTAAATAAAACAGTAAATGATTATTTTGATTCCATTAAAGACATTAAATTAGGTTGCACTTCAGTTGTAAAACATAGTATTATCACTAACAGTCCACCAATTAAACAAAGATACTATCCAGTAAGTCCATATATGCAAAATAAAATTGATGATGAAATCACAAAAATGTTAGAATTAGGCGTTATCGAAAAAAGTACTAGTGGTTGGAGTTCACCGATATTAATGGTCCCAAAGAAAGATAATTCATACCGTTTTTGTGTCGATTTTCGAAAATTAAATGCTGTCACAGAAAAATGGGCTTATCCATTACCAGTTATGAGTAGTATTTTAGACAAATTGGGTAATAGTAGATATTTAACAACTTTAGATATACAAAGCGCATATTGGCAAATTGAAATGGACGAAAACAGTAAAAAGTACACAGCTTTCACTATTCCAGGTAGAGGCTTGTTTCAATTTACAAGAATGCCTTTCGGTTTAACTAATGCACCCGCTACTTTTCAAAATTTAGTAGACAAATTATTTGGTCCTGAACTACAACCCTACGTTCTAAAATATCTGGATGACATTGTAATAGTTACTAACGATTTTGACACACATGTAAGAATATTAGATGAAGTTTTTTCTAAACTAAAGGAAGCAAATTTGACTTTAAATAAAGAAAAATGTAAATTTTGTAGAAGCGAACTTAAATTTTTAGGGTACGTTGTAAATAGGAATGGACTACATGTCGATCCTGAAAAAGTAAGTGCAATTGTAAATTTTCCTAGACCAAAAACGCCAAAGGAAGTGCGCAGACTTATTGGTACAATATCCTGGTACAGAAAATTTATTCCAAATTTATCTAACATAGTTGAACCTCTTACAAATTTAACACGTAAAAAAGTAAAATTTAAATGGACTCCAGAGTGTGAACAATCTTTTTCGGAAATTAAAAATTTATTAGTTACAGCTCCTATACTTTCTTGTCCAAATTTTAACCATAGTTTTATTTTGCAATGTGATGCTAGTTCTAAAGCCCTTGGCTCAGTATTAACTCAATTTTATGACGGTAGAGAACATGTAATATGCTATTTATCAAGAACGCTAACTAAATGTGAACAAAAATACACCGTAACTGAATTAGAATGCTTAAGTGTACTATGGAGTGTAGAAAAACTACGTTGTTATATTGAGGGCACATTTTTCACAGTTATTACTGATCACCATAGTTTAATATGGCTAAATAACCTTAGAAACCCTCAAGGACGTTTAGGACGTTGGGCACTTCGCTTACAACAGTATAATTTTCAAATCATTCACCGTCCTGGAAAATTCAATATTATACCAGATTTTTTAAGTCGTGCAGTACCAGAAATATCAACCATTAATTTACAAACTCATGATTACGAACCATGGTATAAAAATATGATATTAAAAATTCGCTCAAATCCTCTCAAATATCCTAATTTTAGAGTATCTGATAGTGACGAATTGTATAAACATTTAGGTAAAGATTATTCAGACACAGATGGATGGAAACTTGTTCTACCAAAATCTAAACGGAATGACATTTTAAAAAAATATCATGATGAACCTACTACAGGTGGTCACTTAGGTATATTTAAAACTTACCATAGGATTCTATCAAAATATTTTTGGCCAGGAATGAAAACAGATATTTCTAAATATGTAAATAAATGTAAAATCTGTTCGGAACAAAAACCAGAACAAAAACTTAAAGCTGGTCTAATGGGAAATAAACCAAACGTAGAAAGATGCTGGCAATATATTGCAACAGACTTAATTGGTCCTCTACCACGTAGCACAAAAGGCTATCAATATATTCTAGTTATTTGTGATTATTTTAGTAAATTTACATTACTTTTTCCCTTACGTAAAGCAACTGCAAGTTCAATTATTAAAATCATGGAAGAACAAGTTTTTCTTCTATTCGGTGTACCAGAATATTTGAAATGTGATAATGGAGTACAGTTTAAAAGCAAAGAATTTAATACATTACTTAAGACATATAATGTTAAATTATTACTTAATCCTTTGTATCACCCTGAACCAAACTTTACAGAAAGAGCCAATAGAGTTATTAAAACTATGATTTCTAGTTATGTGGGATTAAATCACAAAAAGTGGGATATGTGTTTGTCGCAGCTTGCGTGTGCATATAGAACTGCTAAGAGTGAAGTCACGGAAAAATCTCCTTATTTTATAAATTTTGGGTCTGAAATGATAGTAGATGGTACTGAATATGAACAAATAAGAAATAAAACCGTTTGTGTTAATGTAGGCGATAATAGTAATAATAATGATCTTGACGAAAATGTACATCAAAACAAACTTGCTAATTTAAGAAAATTTGTTAAAGAAAAATTGAAAATAGCTCATGAGAAAACAAAACATAACTATAACTTACGACATAGACCTGTTCAATTAAAAGAAGGAGATTTTGTCTGGAAAAAGGAATACAGTCAGTCTAGTGCTGCTAAAAATTATGCAGCTAAGCTTGGCAAAAAGTATACTGGTCCTTACAAAATTAAAAAGAAACTTGGTATTAACGTTTATGAACTAGAAGATGAAAACGGTATTTCAAAAGGATGTTGGCATGTGAAAGATTTGAAATTGGATAAGACGATTAATGATTAATAAGTATAAAACCAGTTCTAGTATTTCCATAATCTATTTGACATTTTCCTATTTTAGTCGTTATTGTTTGAGAATTTTTTTTATTCAGAGTATGTGGTCATAAAAGTTTAGGTTGGCTATGTATTGAACTACGAGCCCTGTGATAGGGGTTTTGTGAATACTGTCACCGCGGCATTCACCTGTGTGAGGTAGGAGTCCTCAGTATGGCCACTTGTAGACAAAGAGGGACTCTAGGTAGACCAGGGGCGGCGGCATTTCGGCGACTCACTTAAATGTGTAACTGGGGGAGAGTGCCTGGAACGTCGGATTGGATCAGGCTCGTAGCAGGTCACCGGTTTGGTTAGTCAGGTCGAGGCCTGATTAACACTGTTGCGTGTCCCGGTCCAATGTTCTGCTGTGGTTTCTTGCTGGTTGTCGTCGGACGGGTCGTCGTCGTGGCCAATTTGGGGAGCACTCCCACCGTCGTCGTCGTCGCTATATGGGTAGTCGTAGGACTGACTACTCATGCGTTTTTAGTCCAGTTTTTTTTTATAGGCGTAATAATAGCTGGAGGCGGGCTATTATGCTTTTTAGCTTCATATAGGATTAAGTTAGGACAGTGAGTTAGGCTAATCTCTAACACGAATTGTTGTTTAATCTGGAGAAAATTCCGGATAATTCTTTTTAAGTTGGGGTTACAGTACATTTTGTAGCGAACACTCGGTTGTTAAACTGCAAGCAAACTTTGCTTATCATTTTATTTTTCGGCTGGTAAATCATATTTTTTTTTTTTCAAGGGGTTTGATACACAAAAAAAAAGAAAAAAAAAATCTTCGATTTTTTTTTTTCACTACGGAAGGGGAGTATCTGTTACGGTTGGAACTGTCAAAATTTAAAATATAACTCTAGTACATTAAAATAAAACAATCTGTTGAAATTTATAACCTATTTATTCAGAAATATCTCACATTTCAGTAAAATATAGCTTATATTAAATTTGATAAAACTTACACATCACACTGTATACATATCGATGCATCTCAGAAATTGAATCATTATTTAACTTCTATTTAATAATAGTTCCTTAGATTATATCTTCTCATTAGTTTACTTATTGCACTAATACAAGGTTATCAGCTTAGTTCCATAAAGTAATTATGATGTTGAACGTTAAGTAAAAAAGAAAATAAAATGACAGAATAATTGTAATTGTTTCGATTTATCTACGAGTAGACTTGGGTGTCACAAAGAAGGCATATGGAATTTGAATATCATAATAGGTTGTTGCTTGGTTACTGTAAAAGGTGACACAGGTATTCGGTAGGCATAATTATTGCTGTACGAGTATACTAGAAACATTTCTTAATTTTCACATCTTGTTTTCTTATTTTACAGACAGTTGTACTTTGTAATTGTAATGCCTTTAAACAAGTATAAGCCATATCAATTCTCCAAGTATCTGAAATATAAAACAGTAATTAACTTTTGTTGCCGGAAATAAATAACTGCTTTTAACCTAACAATTAATACTATATTTTAACTAAAATAACTTGATTAGAATACTTACCACATAAATCCTAGTTAAGCTAGAGAACAACTGGCTTTCATATAAGTTATTAAGTATTATTTTTATATTTGTTTATCCATAGCATAATTAACAATTCTGCGAAAACAGAAATCAGATGTTAGTAAATTCCATAGTGTTGTTGCCAACTTAACGCCATGAAACATTTAGCTGATACGTTCGAACTTACTTGCTCCGAACACACACTTCTTAAATAAACCCGATTAAGTCTTGTGATAGATTTTCGTTTCAATTATGACATGTATCGATAGTATTTAAATATGTTTTGTCGAGGAGTATCTCCACTCGAAATATTGTTGCAAGTGGGGTGATCTGGAGGCTAATCACTTCCAAGCATTTTAAGCCTTTGTTTTGAATTTTTCTTTGTGGATTAAATCCTTTCACAAGTGTGACAGTTTAGGGTATACTGTTCACTAGGTGTTCCAAGCCACATAAAATTAGGTAATATTAGTTTTAGTTAAATTTTCTTCTTCTTCTTAGTAATCTGTCTCGAAAAGTGGTAACGCTTGCTAGTTGTCTATTGTCATCATGGGCTTAATTTTGCAGGTATTAATGCAGAGGCTTCTTCTGCAAATCAAGATAGCGCACTTTAGTACTTGGTGTGATTACCTTTCATCTGAGATCCACCACATGACAGGCTTAGCGAATTGGTAGCATATTTTAACGATCTTCTTTAGATAGATTACTCTCTTTTAGAGTTAGTAGTTATCGGTTCTTTTGTGAATCAAATGCACTTAACCGTTCGGAGTAGTTCCGAGGTGAATTGAATGCGCTTAGTAGAAGTGCGCAGATTCCTTTTGTAAATATTCTTCTCGCCCTTTTTGTTCGAGAGCCGTGACAAGACAAGGTTGTTTTTGACCTAGGGCAACTTAACCTCTAGTGTGGTATCCTGAAGAATGTTGTAGTTATTTCCGCTTGTATCACGATAAAGTGAAATCATCGAAGATTTGTATTATGGAAGATTGATTCTTTAAAGGATTTTATTAAATGCTGTTATAGTATTTTTATACAGCGAAATGCTGGATTGACTCCACACGTGGTTAATCAACTTAACTTGTTCCCCAAACCCCAAGAGGGTAAGTTATTGGTTCTTATTATGTTTCACATTTTTGATAAGCATAGATTATAAGGTTATATTATAAATTATAGGTTTTTCTGGATGGGTATTTTCTTTTTCGAATATTGGATTATTATTCCTGATTCTGAAGTAATGTAGGCAGTTTGTCGTGATCATCTAGTTTAGCAGCAGAAAGGTTCTTCGTTCTATGGAGAATAGGATTGTGAACATCTCACCGCTTCCTTTATGATACTGGTGACGTCTTAGTCTTTCCCTAAAGTAAGGCGTTCCCTCGTCACACCTTCATGTACCTTTGACTCCTTGTACGAGGACTGGTTTTACTTTGGATATGGGTACGAGCGTTGCCAAATTACCTATACATTTGGATGATCAGATAAGTGTTACTTCATATGTAAAATATATTGTTTATGACCGATAGATCTTGTATATGCACAAAAATTGGTTTTGGTAATCGGTTAAATTAATCTTTCTTTTTTTAATATTTTGATTAAATAAATTTTCCCATTGAATAGTAATTTAAGTAAATAATGTTTTAATAAATACGGCTATATATAAAATTAATATATAAAATTAATTTAGTAATTAAGGATGTGTAAGCTTAATGCAATTGCAATGGGTACCTTTACAAATATGCCTGTTATATTTCATTTATTTTAAGAGCTCGAAGCGCTATAATAATATCTTATATGATTGAACATTTTTTTTTTAATCAAACAAATATTTATTATATAAATATTTCCTTTTTTAAATGCTTTATTAAATAATAATGTCGACTTGATTGTTCTCTTTTATTTCTCTACGAGTGTCCTACCTATTTATCGGTAATGTATTAATATAATTTTTCATAAACTAGATATACTGATTATAACAACTTATTTAGGGTCTCATCTTAAGCAGTACAACTTGGCACGAGTCTCTGGACTCGAAAGAACCTACCCTGAGATATGTCATCCGACTGGCTAGGTGAAAACGTTACATTATGATGACGTGGCACTTCTTGAATAAATTCTTGTTTGTCATAGTGTTTAGGATTCCGAAAGGCCTAGTTCCGATAGATTCCATCGTGTCCCAGACTCTGTCAACATACTCAGGGAGAGTGTTGAATGTGATTGGAACAGTCATTGGATATATTTCATTCGCTATGGGAATGGTGGGGACACTGGTAGGATCTTGTATCTTCAGCCTAGCAAAAATACAAGATCCTACCAGTATCCCCACCATTCCCTCACGGAAAATCAGATCTCTCAATATCTATACTTAACTGAAGGCAGTACTTACAGAATGTAGCAGGTCACGGTTTATTCTTAACAATATTATATTCAAATAAAATTACTACTAAACTCGGAGCGGCGGTACGGAAATGTTGACGGCTTCGGATTGATCTGCAACTGCTGGCGGTAGATCGGCTCTGCTCTTGCGGACTATTTCGGAATAAACCTGGACTGCGGCCGACTTTCTCGGAATGAGAACGAAATGAGCGCTCCTCTCCCTTTTGTAACCTTTATGACGTGTCTAGGTCGCGTGATAGAGGGGCGGTCACCGACCTGAAATGAAGAATTCGGATGCACAACTCGGCGTAACTTGCAGATGTCCGGCGGATTATGCAATTAGGCGCATTAATTCAGAACGTATATAACTGGAAATGAGTTACTTGCAATTTCTATACTATATTGCAAAAAAAACGGATTAAAACGGGCAAGGATTAACATTTTTAGTAACGAATGATTTTTATTTCCGACTCGGCCATTATTTATAATAATTCTCGGTTTTTGTTTATACGGGGATTGTCGAAACTTAATCAATTAATTACTTGACTGCTTGTTTACCAGCGGACCTTTTAACAACTCATTACTAACATAACTAGAACAGGACCTACTTACTAAAAACAGCGGCAGGGTGTACCCAAGTGACATTTAAAGCAAAAATGAACATTCCTTGATTGGAAAAATCATTTCGTTACAATAGGTACTTAATTGGAGGAACAAATTGTGACTAAATTTATTCATGGGTCAAAAAGGCAACTCACTGATTGCTAAGTTTTTTCACAACTCTTTGCTTTGTAGAAGCTTGATTCGATTGCACCAGTGAGTTTTGGATTTTACAATAATTATTTAACAGTATATTGGAAAAATGAGCAATACACTGTTGAACTAATTTATTTCTATCAAGCCCACAAATATCACAACTGTTAAACGTTATATTTTTTTAATTTAACATATGCCAAAGACTACAGACTTGTGACTTACATTTTAAAAAGAAAGTCTCAAACCTGTCGCTGATTAAAAGTTTAAATATTAAAAACGTATTTGTTATAATATGAACAATTATATCTTTAGGCCATTTTAACCCCCCACGGTCCAAATTACGAATGTATGAGAATTCTGCATTATCAGGTGCCTCAACGTTTAAATTTGTTTTAAAACAAGTAAAATTAGCGCAACTCTCACATTTCAATTTTTTATTAATAATTTTTGCTATATAGCCTGCTATGTATTTATTTATTTATTATTTATTTATTTATCTCTATTACTCGGTTACATTTTACAATGCATGAGGTTGTCCTAGTAGCTATAGTATAGTGTATAAATGGCATAATACAATATTACTAATTTATATGCAATTGTGTACATAAGGTATAGATAAATGTCTCGTAAACATTATGTATAAGTTTCATTGAAAGTAAAGAAAAAAAAAAGCAAATATAATATACATACATATACATATATACTCGTATACACACATATATAAACGAACACACATAGTACATATAAGACAATTTATAAAAAAAAATCAATGAACTCGTCAATATTATAAAAGGCATTTTCAATTAATATAGCTTTTATAACTTTTTTAAATTTCGTAGATCAAAATACGAGTTTCACTTTCATCAATGAACTCATTATTTGTTAATATTAGGACATCAAGAAAAATGTCAAATTCTGAATCAGTTTCCATATTATTTGTCTCGTTCTACACAAGTAAATTGTCCCATGCAAAGGCACCATTACGTGACGATTTAAATTTTCTTTCGGACTCAAGAACTTGCACCACTGAAATATGGTAGTTACCGCCGGACATTAACCTGTATTGTCCAAACCGTCCTTCTAAATAATCGGTTTGAAATTTGCCAAGTAACACATTATCAAATTTTAATTCAACTAAGTAGTTGCATAGTTCTATGAAAGATTTATACGTATGTGTGAGGGAGAAGTAGGTTTGATTGGTCAGTTTTCCATTTCTAGAAGTATTTGATTGACCTTGAATTGTCAAGTGATTCCATAATTCCAACCTTTTAACAAAATTTTGTAAAACAGGTAATGTTTTTGTCACAATCGGGATTTTTTATAGGGTCACGTGTGAATCACGAAAACGCACACCTTTAAATTGTGATTTACAGTTGACAATTTTCCACCAATTCGATATTAAATTTAAGAATTTTATTGTTCCATTTACTAAACATAAATTATTTTTATAACGTTCTTGAAGGGCAGCCACATTTTTATTGTCAAAAAGGCGTACACATAATTTTACATTCTGTCTCTCGATGGAAGAAGGATACAATACTTTTCTTGAGAGACTTGATGCAACTTTTAATACATGATTTTCTTCTTTCATAAATATTTTTTCAAATCATTCACACATGCTTTAATACCGGTATTTTTATTTAGTTCCGGAAATATTTGCAATGTTTGCATATCTTCTGGTATCTCTGGAATAATAAAAGTTTTCAGGCTGTCCTTTTGGTTAAACCAATTGTTTCTTATTGATTTAAAAATATGAACTGAATCGAAAAGAATAAACACTTTTTTTTGATCACTTGCAAATGGATTTACAAAATAATTACTTATTTTACTCAAACATTTTTTTATTAACAGAATTATTGTCTGAAATTATAGCAGCCACTTGATAACCAATATTCGTTAAAATTTTTAATACTTTCAGTGTGCTCGTGAAGCAAATCATATTTTAATGTAGAAATAGGAAATAATCCAACTATATCTTTGTAGTTTGAAAATATAGAAGATATCATGAAAGCCTGAATAGTAGTGCCGGTAACATTTTTTTGTCATTTATGGAGAGCAAATTATTGCTTGTTGTTGAAGCAAAACCTTCTATTTTGCCACCTTTATAACATACGTTAGATTTAACTGATTTCGTCTAACATTAAAATAACGTATTTTTCGTTGTTAGTTAAAACCTTCCGTTTTTCAGTCAAATAATTTAAATGGTTTTGATCCATACCTGAGTTATTAATGTTCCAAGCTTTAACAGCAAACGTTTTAAATGTCGCGGACTCAGAAGTATTAACATATTAGTATTTTCCATCAAGCAATATGCGCCTGGAAATGTAAAAAAAATAGTACTGGCCTAAATGAGAGTCTCCGAGGATTACTTTATTTTACTGCTATTAAGCAAATTAATTTGTTCGTGGCAAAATTTCAGTTTATCCAAATGTTCATCTTGTTTTGCTTCGTTTTCTATTTTACTTAAAATTTTACTGACGAACTTTATCCCGTCGTCGGTAGTATTAATGACATAATTTTTAACAAATTCTAATACATTCAATAAAATGGACCAAGTATTACAAGTGTTTGCCTACAATATTTTTAAAGTCTTTGTTGTCGATTTCAATATTCTTGAAAAAAAATATATGACGCGCAAATCTCTGTGAATTATTACACCTTTAAGGATATACGGCAATTCGGACGTTGGATCGCCCTCATTAATATATTAATATCACAAATAATAATTTTTTCCTGACAAATTTTTAAATTAAAATGACTGGTTAAAAAATGGGTAATGATTAGTAATGTTTCTGTGAGCTCGTCGAAGTTATTAATTGCATCAATTTTTTTCTGGGTTTCTTTGATTTTTTGCCGTTTTAGATGTTCAGTGTGTCGCAAAGAAGGTGATTTCGTTTAGGGGGGAGCTTAGTAGACATATATGACGGTTGATTTTCAAAAATAGTTGGATAAACATCTTCCGAAAGTTTTACTTGATTCCGCGGAACTCTTAAAATTGTCCCGTCCGTTCTGGTTACAGTATGTTCCCGTATAATAAAATTCTCAGAGAAGCGCTTTATACAAACTCGAGAAGTTATTTGAAAATCTTCCCGGTGAATGCTTTTTAGCCACTTTTTTCGACGGCTCTCATTTTTAGGGAAACAGAAAACGGTGATCTTGTTGACCGCGTTATAATTACTTCGGTATCCGGGTATGCAACAGGAGTGCGGCATTTTCCTAATTGAAAACCGTCATTAACGTAATGTAAAAGTTTTAGTTTACAATATACTCTTACCTGTCCTAATATGGAAAAGAAAAATACACCAAACTGCACTTGTAATTTGCAAGAAACTAAAAAGTGGCTTGCGACTGTTTGCACACAAGATATTCATGCGATCCTCGAATGCCCATCGACAGTTGCACACGGGGGCGGCGGGGAGAGAGGGCGGAGAAGGGGCTATTAATATTGTTTTATTATTAATAGGTACCTATATTTTAAACCTAATCAACAAATCATTTATTTTTTGCTAATCTAATCTAACCAATATACAGGGTGAATACCAATAACTCATTTTAATTTTAAGAGGGGTTTCTGTTGATATTTATAACACAAATTACCAATAAAAAAATATGAAAAAGGAAGTTGAAAAACTGACCTACCGTACGTAAAATTCTGGTAAACTTTTGAGTACCGCTTCGTCGTTCTACTGACCCACTTATGAGGTGAACAACCTGCCTTGTATCCAAGTCACAGACTCCAAGTTCTAACGTAAAAAACGTGGAAAAAACGTCTAATAAAGTTAAGCCGCCGTTCGACGGTCTTTCATATTCGACCACCTGCAATATGAAGGCAGAGGCGTATTCAGGACTTGCGCGTGTTTCACAATAATTATTTTCTTACCAATTAGTAAAACCGTTATTTTAATTTAATTAGTTAACAATTTAACACTTGACAATTTATAAACGTATTAGGTAGTCACGAGCTTGGTCATGTTACAGTAAATGTTCAAAATTGTCACCGCCAACCTGCACACACAGTTTAGTCCTTCTGATCCAATTTCGGCGTACATCATCAAAAATGTTTATCTGTCCACGAATTAAATTTGCAGCATCGACAATTCGGTTCCTTAAGTCATCCACATTTTCAATCTCGCGGTCATACACTGTTGATTTTATGTGGCCCCAAAAATAAAAATCTAGGGGTTTAAGTCCGGCGAACGTGAAGGACACGGTACTGGCCCACCACGTCCAATCCACCTCCCTGGAAATTCATTATTTAAATAGGCACGAACGTCGTGTCGAAAATGTGGTGGCACTCCATCATGAAGATACTATATCCTCTGCTGCACTCCCAAAGGCACATCCATCAGCAGATCATCTAGGTCATGTTGTAAAAAATTTAAATAATCCTCGCCATTCAAACGAGTTGGTAAAAAAGTCGGACCAATTAATTGGTTATTTACAATACCCGCCCACACATTGACCGAGAACCGCTGCTGGAAATGACTTCTTCATATTGCATGGGGATTTTCTCGACACCAGATATGCATGTTGTGAAAATTCATCATCCCATTTCTAGTAAAAAAAAACATGCTTCGTCAGTGGTCAACACGTCAGCAGTAAAGCCAGGATTCATCTCGTGTTGATTTAAAAGCCACTGACAAAATTGAACTCGCCGAGGATGATCTTCGAGTATGAGAGCCTGGACTAGTTGTATATGGAATGGATGAAATCTTTCTTCCCGGAGGGCTTGAACGACATAACCTTGTGACACATTTAATTCACGAGCAATCCGTCGTGTACTGACGGAAGGATTTGCCTCTACCAGTTCTAAAATTTCATCTTCTACAAAGAGCCTTCGGTCTCGACCAGCGTCACGGCCACGTTGCATTTACCCCGGGTCCCTTCCACGCTGAACCGCAGCCACAATTGTTTGAGGTATGGCATGATGCCGCACAGGAAATCTTTCCCTATAAATTCTACATGCGCGTGCTGCATTTTGGCGACAATCTCCATAAATCAAAAATGATTTTGATTTATGGATCCATAAGTTCCGCATTTGTGTAATTTTGCGCCATTTTAACAGCTGTAGGCAAGGAATGAACGAAAAATTCTCTCGTAATCCGCGGGTTGGATACCTCCGTTGACCGTTACCTTTTCAATAATTTCAGTCAGGCAACTGAATACCGAATGCTTGGCAAAAAGCAACTGAATACCGAATGCTTTGCAAAAAGCGCCGTCCCCACCCTAATTCATTCGTCTAAAAAAAAATTCATAGAAAAAGCGTAAAGTGTTGACGGGTTTTGGCAGTCGGTTTCATTGTAAAAGCGTTGGCACTGGAAACATTATACAGGGAAAAAAATCATAAATGCAACACAGGCCGACACTGTTCTAATGTTATAAATTTGCGGTCGGTGACAAGTTAATTGACAGTGTCAGCAAAAACTAATGAATTTATTGCAAAAAACAAGGTGAATGTCAGAGGCAAAGACCTATCCTTATTTATTTTCTGTTGAGATAGGTCAGTTACGAAGTTTTGAAAATGTTGACGTATTTTAATTTATTTTCTTTCTCGAGAACTACAGGGTATATATTTTTTATTTTTGGTACACGGCCTTACCATTAAGGGACCTACCATCCCTTAAAATCAGAATGAGTTATTGGTATTCACCCTGTACAGTAAATTATTTTTACCATTTTTGTCTTTTATTTTTATCATTTTTTTTATTATTTCTGTTTATTTTTTTGGCATTACTGTCATATTTTTTACATTAATATATTTTAAACCTAATTAACAAGACATTTATTTTTTTCTTAATCTAATCTAACTTAATATATATTCATACATAATATGTATATAGTAATTTATTTTTTCATTTTTTTGCCTTTACATATTTGTATAATCTTTATTATTTCTGTCATTTATTTTTTTGGCATTTATTTTTTTAATATTGTTTTTATTAATAATATATTTTAAATCTAATTAACAATAATCTTATCTAACTAACAATATTCTTAAGTAACTTATCTAACTTAAAAATAGCTTTCCGCCGCGTGTGCAAGTGCTCAGTCACCCATTTTCTCAGTAATATATCTCATCTGCTTTGTAGATTTGTAGAGAGCCTCCCTTTGTTTTTTTACGTTAAGTTGATGATATATTTTAACTAATTTTAATACATTATTTTTTGTTTCAACTTGTGAGAAAACCTCCGGTTCAGAATCAGAATCCGCTGGAGGCGGATTCTCATTAAAAATCGGAGCTGCCTCTGGTGGCGGTGGCAACACCACATTAGAGTAACCTGGTTCTTCTAATGCGTCATTGCTTGGTGGTGGAAACACCACATTAGAACAGCTTGGCTGTTGTAATGCGCCATTGCCCAGGTAGAGGTACAGCCACAAACGAATTTGCAGACGGTTTTACCTGCCCTTCACCTGCCGAAACCTTAATTTTTTTACCATCTTTATTTAAAACATTAATTCTGCCAGAGGATGGATTTTGAGTCGCTGTCCCTGACTTCACAGCACCGCCATTAATGGCGGAACCTGACTGTAGACTGTAGTCAGGTGATGGATTGAACGTAGCCAAATACGTCATTAATGTTAAGGGCGGTAAAGTTGGTGGTAGTGTCGACGAGCGCCTTTTACGACCACCAGCAGATGCATTTTTGTTGGTTCTTACCATTTTGTTTGATTCACAAATAAAAACAGAATAATTAAATTCACAAGAGCACTCTTCCACACACCAGCACAGGCGAAGACGGAAAGAATCTTGTAAGCGTCCTCAAACCCAAGCCAAGCTAACTTCTCCCTCCAACGGTAGGGAGTGGGTGACCACTCTCGTCTCTCATTGGTTGAACGACATCGCGTGATTTATGCAGGCCAAGCTTTCACCCCACACTTCTGATTTTCTTTGTCTCAAGAGAATCCCGCTACAAAGTAACGTTAAACTTTCCTTTGGCATTCTAAGTTCACGGTTCGGCGTTTTCCAGCGATGCTTTTCCATTAAACTTGACAATGTGGATATGATAGTACTTGCGTGTTGTGTCCTACATAATTTTCTATTACGCCATAAGATGTCATTTAAAACATTAATTCTGCCAGAGGATGGATTTTGAGTCGCTGTCCCTGACTTCACAGCACCGCCATTAATGGCGGAACCTGACTGTAGTCAGGTGATGGATTGAACGTAGCCAAATACGTCATTAATGTTAAGGGCGGTAAAGTTGCTGGTAGTGTCGACGAGCGCCTTTTACGACCACCAGCAGATGCATTTTTGTTGGTTCTTACCATTTTGTTTGATTCACAAATAAAAACAGAATAATTAAATTCACAAGAGCACACTTCCACACACCAGCACAGGCGAAGACGGAAAGAATCTTGTAAGCGTCCTCAAACCCAAGCCAAGCTAACTTCTCCCTCCAACGGTAGGAAGTGGGTGACCACTCTCGTCTCTCATTGGTTGAACGACATCGCGTGATTTATGCAGGCCAAGCTTTCACCCCACACTTCTGATTTTCTTTATCTCAAGAGAATCCCGCTACAAAGTAACGTTAAACTTTCCTTTGGCATTCTAAGTTCACGGTTCGGCGTTTTCCAGCGATGCTTTTCCATTAAACTTGACAATGTGGATATGATAGTACTTGCGTGTTGTGTCCTACATAATTTTCTATTACGCCATAAGATGTCATTTAAAACATTAATTCTGCCAGAGGATGGATTTTGAGTCGCTGTCCCTGACTTCACAGCACCGCCATTAATGGCGGAACCTGACTGTAGTCAGGTGATGGATTGAACGTAGCCAAATACGTCATTAATGTTAAGGGCGGTAAAGTTGGTGGTAGTGTCGACGAGCGCCTTTTACGACCACCAGCAGATGCATTTTTGTTGGTTCTTACCATTTTGTTTGATTCACAAATAAAAACAGAATAATTAAATTCACAAGAGCACACTTCCACACACCAGCACAGGCGAAGACGGAAAGAATCTTGTAAGCGTCCTCAAACCCAAGCCAAGCTAACTTCTCCCTCCAACGGTAGGAAGTGGGTGACCACTCTCGTCTCTCATTGGTTGAACGACATCGCGTGATTTATGCAGGCCAAGCTTTCACCCCACACTTCTGATTTTCTTTGTCTCAAGAGAATCCCGCTACAAAGTAACGTTAAACTTTCCTTTGGCATTCTAAGTTCACGGTTCGGCGTTTTCCAGCGATGCTTTTCCATTAAACTTGACAATGTGGATATGATAGTACTTGCGTGTTGTGTCCTACATAATTTTCTATTACGCCATAAGATGTCATTTAAAACATTAATTCTGCCAGAGGATGGATTTTGAGTCGCTGTCCCTGACTTCACAGCACCGCCATTAATGGCGGAACCTGACTGTAGTCAGGTGATGGATTGAACGTAGCCAAATACGTCATTAATGTTAAGGGCGGTAAAGTTGGTGGTAGTGTCGACGAGCGCCTTTTACGACCACCAGCAGATGCATTTTTGTTGGTTCTTACCATTTTGTTTGATTCACAAATAAAAACAGAATAATTAA
Source organism: Rhagium mordax (assembly GCA_963680705.1). NCBI lineage: Eukaryota > Metazoa > Arthropoda > Insecta > Coleoptera > Cerambycidae > Rhagium > Rhagium mordax. The sequence goes on from OY796663.1 coordinate 13,417,503, forward strand.
ATTCACAAGAGCTGATTATGATTCCCGGGTTAATTCTGCATAAAAAAGGTCCTCTTTACAATTATCCATATGGCAGCCGTTTTCGAGTAAAAGCGGTCTAAACGAAATATTGCGTAAAATGTCAACTTGAAACATTAATATGTAGAAACAAATGACAAGGACCCCTCGTTTCTCCGCCCCTGGATAAAATTAATTTTGGCTAAAAATACGCCCCTGGATAAAATTAATTTTGGCTAAAAATAGTTAACCAAGTTTCATAAAGTTGTCCCAAATTATTTCCGAGATTAGTAAAAACACCTAATCCTTAGAGGGCCGTAGCTCCCTTAGGAAGCATTTCCGGACACATGTTTATAGGAACTTTTCTTACTAATTTTGCATGGAGAATTAGCACCTAGAGGGGAAGGCGGGAGTTTCGGGACACCCTGTATATATGGTCGAATGAAAATTTGCCGATAGGGGTAGGTAATTCAACTTTGTTTGGGTGACATTCATATTTACCTTGTTGGCATGAGTTGCAGGTGTTTACAAAATTTGTTACATCGTTAATAAGGTTAGGCGAATAATAGATTTCTTGTAATGATAGTTTAGTAGCTTCTATTCCTCGATGTGATGTCTTAGCTTCGTGATGGTACTTGATTTTTTGCTGCAGTTCATCTGTTGTTTCTATGTCCTCTAATAGCGTATTAGATTGTACAAACGTTTTTTGCATAATTTCGGAAATGGTTAAAGGTAGGTTAGTATCGTAAAAGTATATACCATACGTCATCTTGGATTTGACAAATTCCTTTACGAATTTTATGAATTCGTTTTCTAATTGGATGACGGATAAAGTTACATAGAATCGTGTTTTATTGAAGATGTTAGTTCGTTTAATACTCGTTTTTAGGGTGGAGTTCGAAACATTTAAGAGGATTTGGTTTCTAAATGAATTGATAGATTTTTCAGTTATTGAGAATACTGGGTTTTCGAGAGATAATAATAATAATAATAATAATAATAATTTTTATTCCTGAGATGAAAACCATTTACAAAATGTTTCATATAGGTAACGTCATGTGTGTTTTGGTCTTATCAATATGTTAAATTTACAAGTAAATTATTGTATCACAGTAAACATTAAATATTAGAATTTACATAAAACATAAACAAGACACTTTTTATTTTTTACAATAGACAATAATAAATAAGTGCTAACATTGTACTTAAAAACTATCATTAAAATATTCGTTTATTGAGTAGTATGCTTTGGGCAACAACATTTTTTTTAATTCCAATTTGAATTTATTAATATTTGAAATATTTTTTATTGTATCTGGGAGTTTGTTAAAAATCTTTATCGACATTTGGTACGGGCCAGACATTGTACTTGTTAATCTACATTGTGGCACACACAATTTTTTGCAATTTCGCGTATTATATTCATGGATATCTTTTTGTGCTGGATATTCATTTATCCTATTTTTTACGTATGTTGAGCATGCTAGAATGTAGATTGATACAATTGTAAGTTATATTTTAAAAATAGTGGTTTGCACGAATGCCGCCTAGGACAGTTTTCAATTTGTCTAATAATATTTTTTTGGGCTATAAGAGCTGATTGGACTTTCGGAGCATTTCCCCAGCAGACTATACCATATACTAATTTAGAATAGCATTGTCCATAGTATAAAGTGAGAAGGGTTGCGTCGCTAGTGTATGGTCTGAGTTGTCTAAATAGGAATGATAGTGAATTAAGATTTTTACATAGCGTCTCTATGTGCGTTGACCAGTTAAGTTTGGAGTCAAGGTGGACCCCGAGAAATTTTGTGGCAGACACCTGTTTTATTGAAGTTCCGTGAGCTAATTTAATAAGTTGACTTTGATTTTCTATCTTATTTCTTGGTGTGAAATGAATAAATTGAGTTTTGCCGTAATTTAGTGATTGACAGTTTGTCGCTGCCCAGGTTTGCATATTATTTGCGATTTGTTGTGCATTTTCGATGTCCGACACGAAGTTTGAATCATCTGCATATAGGACCGGTAGCGTATCCTCAGGTGATATAAGGGGAAGGTCATTGTTCATTATCAGAAACAGAGTTGGTGCCAATAGACTCCCTTGTGGGACACCTACCTTATTTTGTAGGGACTGTGAATGGGCTCCGTTTGAAAATTTTACAATTTGTTGTCTGTTTGACACATATGACTGTATCCATTTTTGGACTACCCCTCTTACCCCGATTTGTTCCAATTTGTAAAATAGTATATCATGTTGTACTGTGTCGAACGCTCGGCTAAAGTCGAAAAATAAAGCTACAGAGTCTTTTTTGTTATCTAGAGAGTCCAGAATGTATTTAACGCTTTCATAAAGAGCAGTTTCTGTGTTTCGATTTTTTGTGAAACCATGTTGAAAGGGTGATAATATTTTATTTTTTTCCAGAAATTCGATAAGTCGTTTATGAAAAAGTTTTTCAAAGATTTTTGCTAGTTGATTCTGTACGGCTATAGGTCGATAGTTAGTAGGATCAGTTGGATCGCCTTTATTTTTATATACTGGAGTTATTTTTGAACTTTTTAGTATACTTGGGAATTCTCCTTGTTCAGATGAGTGAATAGTTTCATTATCATCAAGTTGGGGTGGTCTTATTTGTGTATCTTGATGGATTTTGATTTTGGATTGATTTTCAATTTGTGGTTCGAGTATTTCGGTTAATTCGCTTAACAGTTGGTCCATCTCTTCAGGGAAGGAGATATCAAAATTAAGACATGCGATTACGGAGCTCGTATCGTCACATGTTTCTTCTTCGTTCTGAAGGGCATTAATTTCGATGCGAGACAATGCGTCTGCATTGCTATTTTTTGTACCTTTTTTGTATATTACTTCAAATTCTTCCAATCTCAGTCTCCAACGTACTAGTCGTGAGTTGGGTTCTTTTAGATTGAATAACCATGTTAGAGGTTTATGATATGTTATTATTTTGAATTTTCTATCGTAAATGTAGGGTCTGAATTGTTTTGTAGCATATACAAAAGCTAGAAGTTCTCTTTCTACTGTTGAATTATTTTTTTCGGTTGCGTTGAGAGTGCGTGATGCGTAAGCTATTGGTTTACCTTTTCCTATTGGGCCTTGTGACACAACGGCGCCTACTGTTACGTTACTGGCGTCGGTTGTGATAATTTATTCTTTTTCGAAGTCTGGGTATTGTAGTAGTGGGGGATTTATGATTTCTAGCAACAGGCAACAGCTTTGAAGATTTGAAATTTTCATCTTACATAGCTGCAACCATAAGTGAAATAGTTAAAGAGACCTGTGATGCACTGTGTTTGAGTCTCAAGGATTATATTAAGGTAAGGAAACAATAAACTTTCGTTGAAACAAAATTTATTTGAATTATACAACTTTATCTTAAAACTTACTTTTATAACAGAACAAGAAGTTACTTATGGATAAGAAGAAAAATAATGAGACAATTGTTCTGAGTTTCGAGATGTATATTCATCAGGAAAAGGTTGCATTGATGTAATTCAGACACAGTTGAATTTGAATTTGAAGTCCGAGATAGTAGGGTGTCAGATCTGTCAGGTTCATTAATTTTTACTGAATTTCGGTGTAGTGTCCCCATTTGCCCTTCAAATATAATATCATTAATAATTTTTTGGCAAAAATTTTTTGCTCTGGAGCCATAGTTTTAAGTTCTCTGGCACAACTGGAAGTTATATGGGAGTCATCGCAAGGCGGTTCTTGCAGTCGAGTGCAAGCTAACTTAATAAATTCTTCGGTTGGATCCTTTTCCCTTGGCTGAGATTTCCGTTTCTTGGCAGTCAACGGTGTATTCACAGCCGTGTTAGCATCAACAGGTGGTGTTGTAGAGTATGGTTGTTCCTCCTGTTGAAATTCCTGAAAATTAAAACGAGAAACAGTTGTAATAATAATAACGTTAATTATAATAATAATATAATCAATTGTCCAACTAAATATTTTTGTTTCAGATGCCCCGATGTCCTGAGGAGTGGAAGGCTTTAGCTGAAGACTTTGGTACGCGATGGAACTTCCCACATTGTGTAGGCGCCATTGATGGGAAACGCGTATCAATTGTTAAGCCTGCCAATTCAGGTTCATTTTACTGCAATTATAAAGGAGCTTTCAGTGTAGTATTGATGGCTGTAGTAAATGCCAATTATGAATTTATTATGGCTGATTGTGGGGTAAACGGACGTGTTTCGGACGGTGGTGTCATTGGCTACACAAGATTTGGTGAAAAATTGTCTGAAGGCACCCTTGGTTTACCCAATAAAGAAGAGTTGCCCAATTTTGCAGTGAAACTGCCATATGTTTTTGTTGGCGATGATGCCTTTTCACTAAGTGAAAATTTAATGAAGCCCTACAAGGGAAGCAAACTCACCAATGAACAACGTATATACAACTACCGTTGCAGTAGAGCCCGAGGAGTCTCGGAAAATGCATTTGGAATTCTTGCTGCCAGATTCAGGATCTTTCAGAAAGCCATTCACCTATCCCCCGAAAAAGTTCGAGAAATCGTACTGGCCTGTTATCTACACAACTTCATAAGGAAAAAACGTTCAAATTACTACATGCCAAAAGGATCCGTGGACATAGAACTTACAGAAAATGGAGAAACAATACTTGGCTCTTGGAGAAACGTTTTGTAGTACACCCACTAAATGTTAACAGATATGCACATCATCACTCTATCAGTGCTACATCTATCAGAGATAGGTACTCAGAATATTTTAATGGGCCGGGATCAGTTCCTTGGCAGTGTAAAAAAGTAATTTTATAAATAGAAAATAAAAGTATTTCTCTTGATAAAAATGAAGCAACCGTTCCATTGCTTGAGCTTTCTTTTCTCTGTCCATGTAATCGTCCGATTTAATTTTCCATAGAACCGGCATGGACTGATATAACTAAAACAAGCATTAATAAAAATTATTACCCCTTTTGAAATGATAAAATAACCACTTTTATTATTTTATTATTTATTTTCAAACTCAATGTAAATACAGTACCTACCTCTATGTATCTTAAAATGAATTTCCTCTCTTCTTCTTTGTCTTGCGACTTCTTTCGGTTATTACTGTTTTCACCACCTGCACTTTTATCAGTTTCCATCTCAAAAGGAAAAAAAAACACACAAACAACTCTTAAATAAATAAAACACTCCTAATAGTACAAGAAATTGAAACAACCCCGACCGCGTCTTGAGCATGACTGACGTTTTATTGCACAATATGGCAATATACTCCTCACATGTGTCAATAATATTGACGCCGCCTCAATATATTTACGGGCTTCAATAAAAATCGAACTGATTTTATTTTCTTCAATATTATAGCCATCAATATTATTGTTTCAATATACTCCTTACACGTTGCATATATTGATCAATATCGATATTGCTTCAATAATATTGATCGTGTAAGGTACGCTATAGGTGATTCAATAGGGGTAGTGTTTGAGTTGTTGTCATTAATATTATCAATAGAATTTCTACAGAAAAGAAGTTTACTAATTAAATTTATGGGATAACCACTATTTTTGAATAATGTAAAAAGTTTTTTAAATTTTGCAATCGCAGAGAGGTATGACTTGTTTGTATGACTCTTTTTTCGTTGCTAATACCAAGTTAATTTTCTGTCGTTGTTGATGATACGACTCATGGTGTAGAAATCTACCTGACGCACCTGGTTTAGTATACTATGAGGTTATGATGGTATTATCAGAGCGTCTAATGAGTCTCGTGTCCAAAAAAGGTACACTATTATTTTCATCTTCTTCTTCTATGGTAAATTGTAACAGTTGGTCATAATTGTTGAAAACCTCTAACAGTTCTGTTTTACCTTCCTGCGGAATGCTTAAAATTAAATCGTCAACATATTTTTTTATAAAAGACAACTTTCCCAAACACTCCTCTAATAAGTCATCCATAACATACTGTGCTAATATGGGAGACACTGGACTGCCCATTGGCATGCCCAAAATTTGTTTATAAAAAACATTTAAAAAAACAAATGTTGTAGAGTCAAACAGAAAATCTATTAATTTAAAGAAAAACGTTTTTGAAATTGTACAATGTTGTGTAATGTCATCCCAATGTTTTTCAATGCTTTGTTTCGCTAAATTTAATGAAATGTTATTAAATAGTGCTTTTACATCTAAACTAATAATTACAAAATCTTCCGGAAGATTAAATTCATTGATAAATTCACAAAATTGAAATGAGTCTTTAATATAAAAATTGTTGTCATTATTATATGAAATCGTCAAAATGTTAGTCACTAACTGAGCTACTCACCTATTAGGGCTATTGACACCTGAAATGATCGGTCTAAAGTTGTAATATTGGTTTATGTATTGTGGGTAAACCATAATACTTATTTACTACACCGTTATATATTCTGTATAATTTACTATCTTGACTAGTTAACATGTTTTTTTTTTATCAATTCAGCGATCAACTCGCTTTTTGTTGTATCGTGTTAGAAGGGTCTCTATTTAAAGTTACATAATAGTTCTCATCACTTAGTATATCCAATGCCAATGTGTCATGTTGTTCTTTGCTAATGATCGTAGTAACGTTCATTTTGTCTGACTGGATAACCCTCAAATGTGGATTATCTTTAAGAAATTTTCTACATTTTACAAAGGTGGAATATACTTGAGTATTGTGAACTTGTCTTTGATTCATAAAATTTGTAATTATATTTGTGGTTTGTGTTAATACTAAATTTTTATCTGTTTCTGGAATTTTACTGACTATAAAATCAACATCGGTTAACAATTTCGGCATTTTAATATCACTAATACTGGGTTATTCTGAATTTAGGTCCTAGTGAAAGAAAATCACTAACATCCTGCGGTATGTTGGTATCTGTCAAATTCTTAATCCAGTGAGGCTGAGTTAAAATATTATGTGATTGAGAAGACTGTACTAAATTGTTAAATTTCCTTACGTTAATATTCTTAATTTTCAAAAAACTTTTGTTATAATTAATAGACTGTCTTCTGTAGAATTCAGTGACTATGTTATAAGGTAATAAATTAGTAATACCTGTTTTTTTATTAGTTAACATTTTTTCAAAATTACGTATACTATCGTGGGTAATTTTAATTTCTAAATTTAAAATTTTAATCCTTAACCTGTGATTAAACTGAATTGTTGTGTGAAGTGTATGTCCTGCAGCTGCCCCTGTAAGATTCTCTACACTTTTGATTCCATTGGTGATGTGCGCTGGTATAATATTTTGTTTCCTGCATCGTAACAAGAAATTTCGTCTGTTTCTCAATGTTGCTAGCTTGGTGTTGATATTTGCCACGGTTTTGAGCTTTTTTATCGTAGAATACCCACATTGATTTTTGATGTCTTGATAAAAACCCATATCTATAATATTTAGAGGAGTTAGCTTGACTGGCTAAGTTAAAGATGAAAATTTTAATTAAAATTGATGTAGCAGTCTAAGGCAAGAAGTAAAGAAAACTCTTTATTTCAGTTCTAGCTTTCGAGGCTTTATTGTCTCTTCATCAGGAACGCTACAATTTTTTAAAAATTAATAGTCTATATAAAAATCTAAGTTAGTACTTACGAAAAATTGAGGTTAAACTGAAGTAGCACATGTGAAACAGCAAAATACAAAAATATGCACCAAAATCATGGTTAAACACAAGTCTATTATTAAAACTATATTAAAATTGTAATGATTATTTGCATCGATTGCTCAGAAAATAGATCACTCTTCTTACAATTTTGAATAACGTGCTTTTAGTTATATTAAACCTGTCAGAAACATATCTAAAAGAAGTTGCCTCGTTCGCAGCAAATCACAAAAACACAATTATATATTTAAGTGGTGTAACCTTCTCTGAATCCCCTTTCTGCCATTTATAATATTCAGAATTAGCAAATCGATTTGCTAACTCAACCGTCATTTCTCGAGTTAGTCGAAAATGCTCTATATATTGTTAGCTTGACTGGCTAAGTTAAAGATGAAAATTTTAATTAAAATTGATGTAGCAGTCTAAGGCAAGAAGTAAAGAAAACTCTTTATTTCAGTTCTAGCTTTCGAGGCTTTATTGTCTCTTCATCAGGAACGCTACAATTTTTTTAAAATTAATAGTCTATATAAAAATCTAAGTTAATACTTACGAAAAATTGAGGTTAAACGAAGTAGCACATGGGAAACAGCAAAATACAAAAATATGCACCAAAATCATGGTTAAACACAAGTCTATTATTAAAACTATATTAAAATTGTAATGATTATTTGCATCGATTGCTCAGAAAATAGATAACTCTTCTTACAATTTTGAATAACGTGCTTTTAGTTATATTAAACCTGTCAGAAATATCTCTAAAAGAAGTTGCCTCGTTCGCAGCAAATCACAAAAACACAATTATATATTTAAGTGGTGTAACCTTCTCTGAATCCCCTTTCTGCCATTTATAGGAACTTCAATAAGTCCTAACAATTCTTCCATGTCCTCATCGCTAGACGACAAATGGTCCGGCATGGTAGATGGATATAAACAAAAAATAAGTGTATATAAATTTGTAAGTAAAACTTTATTTTGGAGGAAATACTGTAAACACCAAACACACTGAGTTATAACTTCAAATACTGCAAAACGAAAAAAAGTAGGTTAGTTTGCTATTCGTGTTCGCTAATTCAACAAAACAACACAGCTGATGACATCTATATTGCGCATGGGCGGTCGAACGGAACTTTTAGTCCCACCAAAAATTTGAGGACTACTAGAACCGATTCCGAACTAATAATGAACCGACTCGATGTGATCCGCGAACACGGAAGTGTTACTAAAAATTCAGAACTGTGCTAACCGCGAACGCTTCTTTTTAGACTGTGCATGCGAATAGTCCTTGAACTGGTTCGGAATTGCACCCGCGAACGAAGCTAATATATTACTTCTCCCATACTGGATTATATCAAATTTCCTAATAAATCATGCGTTGAGTCTTAATATATTTCTATATGAAAACCTGAACGGACGACTTACTGCAAAACTTTATATGGTTAACTATGACAAAAAAAATTCATAATTGAAAATAAGATATTGGTACGTAACTTTATACCTATTTGTGTTTTAAGAAAATTTTCTATTTTTGGCATTTACTTGGAAAACAAAAAAAAAACAAGTTTTGTTTCTATTTTTTTTTTTATATGATCAAACGACCTTACTTTAAGTGAAGTTCGATCATAATTATATGAAGCGTCCAGCCCGAATATATCACTCAGTATTAACCACGTAGTCCGCTCCTGGATACCTACCGTGCACCTAGTTTAAAGAAAAGCGAGCGCTGTATTCCCTCTCTCTCTCTCTCTCTCAACTGCCCGCTTCCCTCTCCGGCATATATGCATACTTCATTCTTTTTTATAGAAATAATATTTCTGGTAGAGCCGCACTCAAGGGGGGGGGGGGGAAGGGGAGTGATATATTCGGACTGGACGCTTCATATAATTATGATCGAACTTCACTTAAAGTAAGTTCGTTTGATCATATAATTATATTTCGCGTCCAGTCCACAATATCACTCAGTATTAATCACGTAGATGTTTAAAGATTTCTTTGTGCGGTCTACAGAAATTAGACAATGACAGGAACGAAACAATGAGGTTCGACAATGTAATGGACCATGATAAGGTAAGTTTATTCAAAAACTTATGGTAGGACATAAACTCAACGTAAACTTGTAAAAACGTTAAACAATAACGTATAAAAATAAACCCCTGATACTGGGGAAATATTTAAAAAAATAATTATATATTAAGGCTCAAAATGGCCTTAGCAAGAACAGTCTTATCGGCTAAAGGAACGATTATATTTAGCAAAAGTCTCTGTGCGCTGTGACCACCCTGCAGTCCTACAAATTTCCTCCAAGGAAACTCCCTGCCTCAGCGCAGCTGATGTCGATGACTGGCGTGTAGAAAAATATTGAGGTATTAACCCCAGCTATTGAAAGTATTTGCTTGACAGTAGAGTAGTAATGGCGGAGCTGGGTCTCCCCCCACCCTTTTTTTTTTTTTGTGGTGGGGGGTAACTAGGGTAATTAGAGTAATGTAGGTAATTAGACTGATGTAATTGCAATAGAGGTAATTAGAGTATTGTCGGTAATTAGCCTGATGTAGTTGCAATAGAGGTAAGTAGAGTAATGTGCAGTAATTAGACTGATGTAATTGCAATAGAGGTAATTGGAGTGGTGCAATGCAATTGTAGTTGTAATTAGTGTATGTACCAATATGTGTATGAGTACTCCAAGTAGTGGTGGTGGGGTAGCTCAGCTAGACTGCTATAAAGAAGATGTAGTCGCAACACAAAATCATTTCTATCGTGTTCTATCGTGAACCATCTACAGCTAACAAATCAGCCTAGTGCAGTCAGTGACTTCAGTTATTTCAAGTGAGCAATATCTTATATTACTCTTTATAATTCTTTCATTATATTCATTTTAAATATGGCAATTTCCGAAGTTGACTTATTAGCACTTAATGAGCTAATAAATCAAGATATGCAGGTTTTAGAGCAAAGATCCATTTCAGCGTTAATTTTAAATAAACCTTATATCATAAAAAAAATATCTTTGGTTAATACAAGATTTGGAAAATCAATCATAGTAACTTTGTTTGAGGAAAGTTCAATTACGACTTTTAAATCATTTTTACCGAAACGGTTTGTGGAAATTATATGTGAGAACACTATCGATAAAATAAATTCGTCAAATGGTAAAGTTACATTGACATATTTAGGACAAAGTTCTCCAGCTTATCCTGGAGCAAAATCTAGTCCATTAATAAGTTTCGGTGTTTAATTCTCAAACAAAAATAATCGTAAAGTATTTAAGTTAGCTAAGTTTAAGTATTAAGTAGAAATGGAATATTGTGGAAGAATGCTAGGAGTATTATAGAATAGTATCACTTGTTAGCCTATAAAGATTCTGATATATCTAAATTGACATTTGTACAACATATTTTTACTTCGTGTACACCAATAGCTCAAACGTAAGTCCATTTAGTGCTGTTTTTTATGTATTTTTTTACATTTCATTTTTTATTTGTAGGTACGCAGCAAAGATGTGGATGCAATATTCAACCCAAACATGGACCCCTGCAGAAGACATTAAATCTGCCATTGAGAGATTGTCTTGTAAACTAGATGACTTAATAAGGGATGCATTGGTTTCATTAAATTATGATATGAATATCTGCTTCGACGCTGAAGAAGTTCGACGGGTTAAAGAAGCTTCTAAAGCGTATAGCATTGGTGTAAATCTATGTGGTAGATATTCCCGTGGCTTCTTAAATTTGGATGAGTTTTGTGAGCATATGGACAGAGTGGAACTAAAACATTTTCTATACGAGATAATGGAGTACCTACCTAAGAATATTATTGAAAAATATCAACTCGACCAGTCTGATGTAGAAGATAACAATGTAGATACATAAATAATATTCATCTTCTATTGTCATATTTATTACACCAAATATTGTATGTATCTGTAGTAAACAATATTCTGTATTTTATATTATATTATAAAACTGAATAAATAAAATACACATTAAAAGATTACATTCATTTTATTTCATATTTCTTATTACACAACAAAAAATACAATCATAGTATAATTAGAACAGTTTTTATTTTAATTTTATATTTAATTCTACAATTACATTCTGAGAAAATAAACAGTTGCAAGTACATCATGATTATTGTTGATAAAATTATCCAGATATCTTGATAGAAATAGGTTGCACTACTTAATTCCACAATAATAAATATTTTCTTTTTTTACTTGACATCGAGAAAACCATTCTGAACCGAGCCATCTAATGCGTTATAACTTAAATATGTATCATGAAGTATAAGTGCATACACTCGAGTTTGTTCCGGAAATTTCGCTTTTCGTGTTTCAAATTCTATTTTTATGTCGACAGTAGATGATTTCACTGCAACAGGTTGGTGTGAACAATCAATGACAAACAAAGGATTCTTCCTGAATTCCCCAAGATCCATCATGGGTTCGCTCATATCTTTATCATAGTAACTACGTTGGAAGTTCTCATAAGCATAATATGCTGCAGAATCGAGCTTCTTATCGAAATCTAAATTCCAACGTTCATATGGATATACTTCAGAGTTTAGAAATAGTCGAATATTATTTATGTCTGCGTGTTTGAACTGTGTAACATCCTTTGTTCTATCATTGGCCTGATCAGTGCCTTGAAAGCCAAGAAGGATGAAAAGTGGGCTTTCAAGACGGGTGGAGAGTTTAAGAGCCCATATGTCATAGGTAGTATCGCGTAGACAGGGAAGCTCATAAAAATCCCACGCACGGTAGACCATCTTAACTTTGGTATTATTACCACTTTTATTAATTCGATTCAATAATTTTAACTTTTGTCGATCTTCAGGTACAATGTGCCTTATCTTCCACTCAATTTTGCTGATTTCCAACTCTGCATCAACCTCACCGATATAGGAGTCTTTAAATGAGCGTGCAATTATCATAATTAATTCTTGCTTCACATTCAGAATGCCTTTGGTATAATCTTCTGCAAAACCCATAAGGAACTTAAGGGGTAGTTTGCCACTGAACACGTGACTGGCGGTATCTAAAATATCTTGTCTCGTTTGAGTGAGACCCCAACCTGTTGTTATTAATGAGCGTGCATGCGTTTGCCCATACGACACCATAGTTTTCATTGTGGTAGTAATACCAGGTCTTCTAACTACTGCTACTTGTTCACCACCCATTTCCAGTCGTATCTCTTCAAAGAGAAATGTTAGTGCATTATTGGATAAATAACAACGCTTTGTGGTGTCGCTAGGAGTAAATTTTCCCTCTATGTATATATAACTTTCTGAAATGTCGAGTATAACATCTTGAAAATTGATGGGAATACGTATTTCATCAGAGTTTCTGTAATATGGGGATCCATATGGTTTATATGTATGCTCATGTAGGCTAACTAGGGAATGATCTAACACAGGTTCATCAAACACCTCAAGTTTGTCACTAGTTGCAGTAGCCACCATTATTATGACCAATTTTTTCGCAGTTTTAATCCAATAGATTTTAAAAAGGCTTGATCCTCAACTGACAATCTATGTCTTAACTGTTTAAGGTATAGACTTTGAATGAATTGCTTTCCACATCTCCCTTTCTTTTTATCTATACTGTTGTTCGCTACAGTATCATACTGATGGTGATGTACTTGCTGTCGCTGTTTATATCTAAAACCCATTTGGTTGGTGATATCCGACTTTCTTCAATTCTAGCCTTACAATAATTTTCTCACCTCGAAAATCGATCAAATCACCGTTGTCGTCCAGTATGCGTAGTGTGATGTTGTCTATTAACTGACACCCTTTAGGTCTAACAGGTAAATATATGATATTTTTGGGTTCTCTAGTAAGTTTGTAGCCAGGCTCAACGTCTATGTCAAATTCAAAGAGAGTGTGTGACTCTTCTGCATTCAGATAAGCTCCAGAAATAATATTGCAATCTACGCGTATCATCCTTACTTTCATAATATCAACAGGCTGTGTTGATTCGTAATTTTTATTTGGTTGTAAATATATTTGTCCAAATCCCAACAGACTTCCTATTGAATTTGGTTGTCTAAAATCTACTTCATACTTTGACAAAATCTCGCACTTTAAGGTATTGTTGTTTGCCCTTAAAGTGAATATTTGCGTGTAATCCTTTCCATCAATATTCATAGCTTTCAACATTGCAGCATAGATTTCATCAATTTCATAAGCCCCCAGAGGTATGTGAACAGTAGTGAATGTATCTTTAGCACTAACCCTATATTGGAAGATGTTATTTGTTTCATCCACATTGTATATGGAGTTGTAAGAGTAGAATCCAATTAAACCTAACCCATGACGACTGCTCCTATCCAGTTCAATGGGTGGATCAAAGTTGACACTTAGCTCACTTAAGCGGCTCGTTAGTGTGAACGTGTACGACATGACTGATATAATTAAATTGTGTTACCCAATTTATTGTGGATTACAGCAATAATGGTATAATTTCCTCTTCTTAGAAGTTGATGGTAATATATTTACATTGTTATTGGATGCCACATTTACATCGTTTACCTTACAATAGCAGCAAAACATTTTTCTAGGTGTTGGACCATCATTTACGTCAACATTGCTTTCATAATCATTAAGGTAATGTTCTGTACAATATTGATATTTTAATATATCGACATCGTTCTGAAGATGTGTAGGTAGCTTATCCCATACTAATGCAATTTCATGTGAAGCCAACCCAATCATCACCTCTTTGGGCATATCTGCTAGTTGTTGTTTGCTCATCTTCAACAGACTACGCAAACGGGAGAATGCAATTAGTGAGTGACCCATTCGCTTGATACCTTCTCGATCTATTGCTGGGGTCATAGATTTCAGTTCCATGGCGTTTTATATTTGTTTCGTAGAGAGAAACTTTAAACACAAATGTCCACACAACACTGTGTTAAAATTCTGTACACGTTTGTAGTTATAGAATATTTGGTTGGCCCTCCTTGAATCGTTATTGAAATATGTAACTAATTCTATAGGTGGGGGTAAGTCGCCAAAACTATCAAAATAATTTACTAAACTACCTCGTTTTTTATATGCCACCCAATGTGTCCCAGGACCATATATACTATCCAAATTGATTATTGCGGATTCATTGTAATGTGGCCCATGTCTTGGTAGTGAGTCACGCATAAATACACCTCGAAAGTATGCTACCTTCATTTTATTAGCATAATATTTAAGATCAATGTCGGTAAGAGGTCTCCGAGGTAGGGAGTCTATTAGTTTTTTGAATTCTGTTTTAGATAAAGACCCATCCCCTTTCGGTATGGCTTCATATACATCCCCTTACCACTTTTCATAGCTATTGCTTCCATACTTCTGTTGTGCCGATTTGCTTCAGCTAATTCTTCTCTACCCTTTTTCACATCATTTACAGCTTTAGCAATACCAGCAGCCGTACCAGCCAAACTACCCAATGCAGATAATCCAGCAAAAATGGGTATTAGAGGTAAAATACCACCAACTTTTGGAATTGGTATAATTCGAGGTGTTTGAATATTGCGTTTTCCACCGGCCTGTTTTATATATCGACGTGCAGCTTTTAGAGCAATTTCAACCACCTTCTTTTGGTCTTTTACTTTTTTGCCTCCAGCATTTCGCAGTGTGTCACGCACTTTTCGTACTATCCCAGATCCAAACGCTGTCTTTTTAACATTCTTCTTACCTTTCTTTGTTTTCTTGATGATTCGTTTCCTTATTGGATTGCGAGATATTGTTGAATTACATCCCATACCAAGACGTTGTTTTCCCTTCATTATAGTTGTGACTAACCAAGCAGCTGCCTTTTCTCCACGTCCTGCGTCTTTGGATTTCACCCGTTTCCACGCAGCCTGTTCAAGCTGATAGTCTGCTTTATGGCGGGCTGCTTGATTACTGCTATTTTTGTCGTATGCAATATCGTGTTGCTTACACGCTTTATCGAGCTGATTTATGCCAGAATCACCTCGTGCTAACCTTTTATTTAAATCTGTGCCTGGACCACAAAATTGATAACCTGGCAAATGCAACTCGACGGGGAGCTTATTAATCAGGGAATTAACTAATCCTCCACCGCGCTTCGTACGTTTTTCACGTGTGTATCGTATCGTAGAAACCATTTAAATAAGAGTTGTAAATCACACATCTACTTATATAACATTTAGCCGCGGTACAATGCACATTGTGAAACAGAAACAAACGCTTTCTATAGATAATTTGGATGAAAAAGTTGGGCGTGGGTTAAGTGCTGATAATCGCCATGGACCACTACTACCTTCAACTGTACGTGCCCTCATAATAGGACCCTCGAATTGTGGGAAAACAAATGTCTTAATATCTTTGATCACGCATCTTTTAGGTTTACGTTTTTTAAATATTTACCTATACTCAAAGTCTATAAATCAACCCAAGTATGAGTATCTACGTAATGTATTAGCGCCGATTGAGGGGTTAGGATTTTATACATTTAGTAATGGTACGCAAATAGTGGAACCATCCGAGGCAAAGCCAGAGTCTGTGTTTATATTTGACGATGTAATATGTGAGAAACAAGATGTTATAAGGGGATATTTCAGTATGGGCCGACATAGAAATGTGGATTGTTTTTATCTTGGCCAGACATACTCTCGAATCCCGAAGCAGCTAATAAGAGACAATAGTAATTTAATTGTTGTCTTTAAACAGGACGACATGAATCTGCATCACATCTTTTCCGATCATGTGTCACCTGATGTAACGTTTACAGTATTTCAAAATATGTGTGCAAAGTGCTGGAATGACAAATATGGATTTCTAGTGATTGATAAGGATAGAGAAGTACAAGGTGGGCGATATAGAAAAGGGTTTGATAGCTTCATATATCCATAATGCATTTTATTAAAAACTTCACTTGAATTACATACGTCGTTAGGATTACTTCGTTTACGTATGCGCTAAGATGAAGGTTACCAAAGATAATAAAAAATATAACAATCTTGCACATCCCAGTAGCGAAATAACACTCAAGCGACAGCTGATTGAGGCAACAGATGCTGTGCGGAAGAAGTTTAACTATATCAAGAACAAAGATATGGAGATGCACGTAACACTTGAAAAGATCTACCAACCGATAACTGAACCTTTAAATGTTATATCTTCAGCAGCAGAGAACAAATCTCATATCCAACAATTACATTCAAAACCATCATCATCAAGGGTGTCCACCCAGAGGGCTGTATCATGGGAGAGTGCTTCTGAAGAAGGATCCGATAAGTATGTAGGTGGTGATGATGTTCCACATTATATCCCCATTATGGAAACACCACCATCGTCAATAAGAACAACCCCTGTATCCGAAACTTCTCCAGCTAGTAAACTAGAAAAAAGACATGAGGTTGTAAAAAGACATATACAAAATTTAAAATCTGGTGATTCCAAGTATGATAGTTTATATGGAGTGCGTGTAGATCCCAAGACAGGCAAACTGCTGATGGGCAATGCCGAAATACGTTTTTCCCATGGAAATATTACGCTATGGTATGGCAATAAGAAACTTGGCGTGTATCTAGGTAGTCCTAAATTGTACGATCTAATATTTCTAAAACGCCCAACAATTTTAGATGATAATAGAGAGGGTGTTCTCGATGATGAATGGAGTAAGATATATGGAGAAATACTAAGAAAAACAAAGGCACCTTACAAAAAATTCGATGTAGCGAATGGCTATAACACTACTAAGCGTGGAAAATTTCACAAAATTATCAAACCATTAACATCTTCTACAATTGCGACACGATCGTCAACAAGTGGTCACGGCTTAAAACGTGTACCTACCCACAAATTGTACAGAAATAAAGATAAAGAATATATTTTTTGGAATAAACCCAGCGAACTCGTGGATCGTCTACGTCTACTATGGAGTTCGAAAATAGCGGGAAATAACAACCACGACAATGAAATAATAGAAATAATATCAGAACTTAGGGAAGAAAAAATAGTGTATTAAAGATGAAATAAAACATAGTATCATTATACTTAATAAGTATTATATAGTCTGAAATTTTATAAACTGGATCAGATGCAGTCAGAAATGTCTACTGTAAACACTATCGACAAATTTGGACGCAGCAAAAGAATTAGTGCGAGTAAGTTAATAGCCCATCGTGGATTACCTGGCGTGGGTTTTAAACTTACCAGAGATAATCACTATGATATTGAAAATAAGCGTTTAAAAAATTTAGGGGAACCTGTCGATGATCAAGATGGTGCAACATGTAATTACGTTAACAAGCGTCTACAAACAAATGATGAAAATGCTGCCAAAGCTATTTTTGATACAACCGATGTAATTATTGGGGAAATGAAAAAATATGTTGATGTGGGACTTATAAGAAGTGGAGAAGAAAATCGCGCTATTTTCAATAAACAAAATAATGAGATGATGCAGAAAATGAAAATAGAAATGAGGAAATATGTTGATAAAGCAATTTCTGAAGTTAAACGTTCGGCCATAAACAATCGCAATACTTTAATCACTAGAATCTCTAAATTAGAGCATATTGCCACCGAACTCCAACCAAAGAAGGTGCAATCCGGAGGCCTAGCATTTCCACCAGAACTAATGCCTGAAGTTGATATATAGCTGAAGACAATTTTATAATGGAGGTTAGCAGCGAAAAATTACAAGTTGTTAACGAGTTACATAGAAATGCTCGACGAAATTTTCGTAGAAGGCGAACCATAATTAAGGGGTTTGGTGATTTGTGGCAAGCAGACCTAGCTGAAATGCAGCCATACGCTGATAAAAATAGAGGGTATCGTTATATTCTTGTAGTGATTGACTGCTATTCCAAGTACGTATGGACCAAACCTATTAAAAATAAAGCAGCTGTAGAAGTTACCAAGGCTATGCAGACTATTATTCAAGAAGCAAATTATTCACCGAGAAATTTACAGACCGATAATGGTACTGAATTCTATAACAGAAAGTTCTCCGCATTAATGAAGCGGCACGAAATTAATCATTATTCTACGTATAGCACAAAAAAGCAGCAATTGTTGAGCGAGTAATCCGCACATTAAAAAATTGGTTGTATAAAGAATTCTCAGCTATGGGTAAATATAAATGGCTCGATATCCTACCAAACGTTACAAAAAGTTACAATGACAAAGTCCATCGTACAACTGGCAGAAAGCCCATTGATGTCAAACCAACTACACATTTAAACGTATATAATTATATTAAGATTGCTCTGAAACCGAAATTTCATCTCGGTGATATAGTTCGTATTAGCAAGTATAAAGGTGTATTTGATAAAGGGTTTACACCGAACTTTTCAACAGAACTTTTTAAAATTACCAAAATAAACATAACAAATCCCACAACTTACCTGATAGAAGACTTGTTTGGACACCCAATCAAGGGATGTTTTTATGAAATGGAGCTACTAAAAGCAAAATACCCCGATGTGTATCTAGTTGAAAATGTATTAAAGAAGAAAGGAAATAAAGTGCTGGTAAAGTGGTTGGGGCTATCTGTAGAACACAATTCGTGGGTTGATATAGCTTCTATTGTTTAAAATTGTCATTAACTAGAAAAATATATTAATGTATCATTATATAGTTATGTCGATTGAAATATTTTAATATGTGTCACAAATGAATAATAAAATGAATATACTTTATTAATATTTATTTAATTTATTTCCTTCATTTTAAATTGTAAAAAAATTAAAAATAATCATTTTTTTTTTTTTTTTTTTTTTTTAACACTTGAAAGATAATAAACATACACATAAATGTTTTAATTCCTTTTTATTTTCCTACAATCTATATTATAAGAATGATACAAATATACATATAACATAAAACATAAAATTAATTAAATATAATTAAAAATTAAACAAACATAAAAAATAATATAAAAAGTACAAACTAGAAAATCTAATATTATTATATGGGTACTGTTCTTTTTCCAGTATTATTGCACACAAAACAACCTTCGATGGCACCGACTGTCACTGTGTCATCGCCACAAGCTTTGCACTTTATGGTAGGTACGTCCCACCACTCAACCGTGTTGTGCAGACTTGCGTGTTGGTGAACAGCCCCCTCTACGACCATGCGAGAATACGATACGTAGCACCTAGTGCACATAAAGTATTTTCCCTGGTCAATGCTGCATACCACAACGAAGGCCGCTGTAGCACACACCTTGTCCATTGTACCAGCCACCATATCTTTTATCTGGAAAGCCATCTCGTGCTGGTCTTCCTCGATGAGGTCCGCAACATCGACTTCTATACCATCGTCCACCATTTCGTCGACTCCATCGTCCACTATACCATTTTCGCCGCCTTCGATGACTTCCTGGATATCGATGTTGGCACCATTGGCATCAACATCAGCAGGTGCTCCAATCTCCACAGCCTCAGCAGGTACCCCCATCTCCGCAGCCTCATGATTAAACAGCATCCAATTATTGGAATCTTCTTGCGCCAACCGTCTTAGAATAGATATAATAGATGGATTTGCCATTTCGATACGTGGTATATAGATAGAAATAGTAAATGCAACTAAGTTTGGTTTAATATTACTCCCATATATATAGTAGTGTGGGGAGGGAGTCACTCTAAAATAATAGAGGGGGTATTCATATCCAATCATAGGATACGTGTTATTATGAATTTTAATTAGTGAAGTTTGACACCTTAACCACTCGGCCAACCTGACTTATTCATTGATTCAGTAAAACACTATACATTAAATGTTTACCCCCTCTCCATCATCAATAATAGAGGTGCCTGTAAAGTAATGTTTGTAGGAGGCGCCACTGCTGGGGGTGGAGATTAGTTTGCTTTATATAACACACAGCAACGCTCTTGTTTGTCAGATTTAAAATTATTAACATCATGGACACTTCTCAAGTAAATTGCGTCTCCTCCAGCACCGACTCAAAATCAACGTCATCGACCTGGTCAATGCCTAGTGAATACGACCCAGACAGCAGTGATTGGTGGGAACGGTCACCTCCATCGTATTCGATAGACGAAGAGGACCAGGAAGACGAAGAGGACCAGGATGACCAAGCTACCCCAGATAGCATTGACGACAGACCAATATCACCTTCATCTTATTGGATAGGTGAGAATCTAGGCGAGGACCAGGGAGACCAAGATAACCCCCCGGACAGCAGCACTGATAGGGCAACATCACCATCAGTATGGTCTATGGAAACGGTGTTCTACGATCCAGACGGCCAGCCATCACCTGACCAGAGCCACTGGTCAGATTATCAGCTCTTGATAGAGTGCGATAATGTCTGCGAGGGAACAGATTAGGCATCCATATAAATTAAACATTGTAAATAATTTAATAAATAGTTTTAGTAAATAAATTAATTGTAAGTCATTTAATACATTTATTTACTTAATAAACTCTTAAATATTTATTTAATTTATTTCCTTCATTTTAAATTGTAAAAAAATTAAAAATAATCATTTTTTTTTTTTGTATAATTTTAAAAGTTTCCTACAAAATAATATGTTATTACAATACTAAAAATATATTTACAGTTTATGGTTATAATATATATTACATACACACATACATATATACAAATAATATAATTTATTTATAATTAAGACACCAACAGTCCCTATTATGGTGAGTCCAACTACTATAAAACACACCAATGCGATCACACAAGATGAGTGCCCCTGACATACATTTTATGCAAATGTTGTTCCAACAATTGTCCTCGTACTTACTACAGTACACGCATCGTTGTCTTAATTGTGGTTGGTCTGCTTTGCAAGCTTCACATACGTCTCGATATATACCAAAATTCGTTCTTTTGAGTATGGTAAGACAATTGCGACATTGTGTTTCATTTGGACAATTGTCTCGAAATTCTTTTTTCTGCACTGGGTTCTGAATTACACACTTTTTGCACAGTCCAGTGCATGGGTTGATAATTTGCTTCCTCCATGCAGTATAGCAATTATGGCAAATTCTTGAATTATTGTAACTATACGGTTGTACTGCTATTATTGGTTTTAATTTCCACTCTCTTGGTAGGACCATTGTATGCACTTCTGTTTTAAGACACGATTGTGTTACGTAAGAAGTTTGAATGCGTTCCTCTTGTGGTCACTCTTGGTTTAAATAGCTAATAGTAAACTTGACGCAATAGGAAGGGCGTCACCGTCACGAATTATAGAATATAAAACGGAGGAGGTTTAACATCAAATCAGTTGAGTTCCAACATTTAAAGATGGCTTATAGACGATTCCTCACTGAACTGGCAGAAAATGATATGGGTGCAATGGTGTTACACCGAGATGGTGTAAATCAAGAGCTTCAGGACTTGAATCAAGATGGCAACCTGGTTCCCGTCAGTGTAGATGAAGGTCTTGGGGATGATGTGGAAGACGAAGCGGGAGAGTTAGCCTTCTCCGGAAAAATATTAAACAATTATGATGATCGGCGGAGACTATATTGCACGTCAGCGTCTTTTGTCATAATCAGAACCAGGCCGGATGCAACCAAACACTTCCTGTGTGGGCTATGTTATATATCCTATACACGGATAGTGTCCGGACGTCACCAGCATGTAAATATTCACAAAACGACGACGTTGGATGGTGCAATGATAACGAAATGTAAATGTTGCAGCACAAACTTGGTGCAATTGCATCGAATTGAAGTATGTCATACATGTAATAATGTAAATAAAACAATTGCGTGAACGATACAACGTGTTTTACTAAATTTGATTCGTTATAAGTAGTATTTATTAATGTAAATTTATATTTCATTTTATTTTTAAGTTTAATTGTATATATTTTTTAATTAATAAAAATATTTGTGCCACCCTGTATATTACAAGTTGTGAAAATTAGTAAATCATATAAATATTAAAACAAATGAACATATGAATGATTTTATTAAAAAGTATTTTGAAAAAAAAATGGTTATCTTTTATTTATTATTATTTAAATTAAATTAAAATATCTCAAGATATAAACTGATTCAAAATAATACAGTTGTAAATGTATAAAGCCGATAGCTTGGGTTGATTTTATAGCCTAAGGCCATGCGACCCTGCCTGGTAAATACGGATCGATGAGCAGGTAGTTTTTTGTTGAAATTAGGAAATAGACCTAACTCTTGTGGGGCGTTCGAGTAGCCGAGCGGGCAAATACGCGTCGATCTTGAGGTCACTCAGAAGACCACAGGATCGAATCCTCGGACGCCCCCCGGAGAAAGGAGGTGGTGGTTCTCCGGTTTTTTTTTTAAATTTGACCTTTGACCTTTCCTAATTAACCATTAATTTTGATTTTCATGTGTTTAAAATTCGATTTTTTTAATTTTTTTTTTTTTTTTTTTTTTTTTTTTTTTTATGTTGTTATTAACCTATTAAACTCTTTATTTATTTAAATTAATTAACCTTTACATTATGTGTTTATTCATGTCAAACATGTACTCATAATATGCACAATTAATTAATTACATGTGGTGTATTTATTTTATTAACTAATTAATTTTTTTATCATTTTTTATTCACTTTTTAAAATTTGTTTTAAACTTTTTTATATTTATTTTTAACAATATATTCTTACATAATAATACACAGTAATTTATTTTTTATCATTTTTTGTCTTTTATTTGTATCATTTTTTTGTAATTATTTGTCATTTATTTTTTTGACAAACTTTTTAATTTTTTTTAATATTTTTTTATTAATAATATATTTTAAACCTAATTAACAATCTTATCTGACTAACAATATTCTTAAATAACTTAAAAATCTAACTTAATTAATTTGCCTTTATTTGTATGCTCTTTTAATTATTTTTGTCATTTATTTTTTTTGACAAATTTTTATTTTTTTTGGGGCATTTATTTTTTTAATTATTTTTGTCATTTATTTTTTTTGACAAACATTTTAAATTTTTTTTTTGCATTTATTTTTTTAATGTTTTTTTATTAATACTATATTTTAAACCTAATTAACAATAATCTTATCTAACTAACAATATTCTTAACTAACTTAAAATCTAACTTAAAATAACTTTCCGCCGCGTGTGCGCAAGTGCTCAGCCACCCATTTGATCCGAAATAAACCTCATCTGCTTTGCAGTTTTGTCGAGAGCCTCCCTTTGTCTCTTTACGTCGGCCTCTAATTTTGCGGCTCTTTCCCGCATATCAGCAGCACGACGCAAGATTTTCGGATGATCCCGACAAAGCCTCAAATTTAAATCATGTGTTCTCTTAAGTTGACCGTATATTTTAAAAAATTGTTTAACAGATGTTTTGGTGTCAACTTGCGAGAACACCTCCGATTCAGAATCAGAGTCCGCTTGTGCTGGGAGCGGATTCTCATTAACAATCGGAGCTACCTCTGGCGGCGGTGGCAACACCGCATTAGAGCAACCCGGTTGTTCTAATGCGTCATTGCGTGGTGGTGGCAACACCGCATTAGAACAGCTTGGCTGTTGTAATGCGCTATTGCCAGGTAGAGGTACAGCCACAAACGACGCAGACGGTTTTACCTGCCCTTTACCTGCCGAAACCTTATTTTTTTTTGGTGAAGCAGGTAGCGGACTTAGAGGGGCAGGTACAACTGTCTGCGCGAAATCCATTATCTCGTCCCATAAAGTCGCGTCACAGTCTATGGATTGTGTTTCTGTACGTCTACCTTTACCTTTTGATGGCGCCGACGACGACTTTGTGTTTTTATTGTTGTTTACATTACTAGGCAAAAAGTCGTCATCGGAGTCATGTGCCACCAGAGACATAGATGATTTGCGCGGATGAGATGCGCGTACATCCTGACACCCTGAAGTAGATGGTGTGACTTTAAATTTTTTGTTTAAAGCCAAACCATGTAATTTCGGGGTATGAACGGCTTTACCTGCATTACTCCTGGATACGGTGACATTGACGGTATTGCCGAGGTCACCATCTTCAAGGTGCAAAACAGGTAAATCTGCGCCAGGATGTATATTGCCGTGCATCTGCTGATGGTGCCCATGATACGCTAGCTGACTACCGCCTTCGTTAGAACACGAAGCGCCCCCAACGTCAGCAGCAATACCATCTTTAACAATAATGTTGTTTAAAACATTAACCCTGCCAGAGGATGGATTTTTTATTGCTGACTTCACAGCACCGCCATTAATGGCGGAACCTGACGCCGTAGATGCGTCAGGTGATGGTTTAAACGTAGCCAAATACGTCATTAAAGTCAAGGGCGGTAAAGTTGGTGGCGGTGTCGACGAGCGCCTTTTACGCCCACCAGCAGATGATACATTTTTAACGGTTCTTACCATTTTGTTCACAAAAACTGAGCAATGAAATTCACGAGAGCACACTTGCACACACTAGCACAGGCGAAGACGGAAAGAATCTTGTAAGCGTCCTCAAACCCAAGCCAAGCTAACTTCCCCCTCCAACGGTAGGGAGTGGGTGACCACTCTCGTCTCTCATTGGTTGGACGACATCACGTGATTTATGCAAGCCAAGCTTTCACCCCACTGTTGATTTTCTTTGTCTCAACAGAATCCCGCTACAAAGTGACGTCAAACTTTTCTAAATGTCATGCGCACATCGAATAACTGACGCAACAACTTTCTATTTGAAATGACATCACATTCCTGACTGCAGCATAAAACGACATTTTAGTTTTAGCAACGTCACCTACTCTTACATTGTAAAACTGTATCATTACACACACCTCTTCAAGTCACTACCTACATTATTTATAATTTACGATTTAACCTAATCGATATTTAACTTATTTTGGGAGAAAGGTTTACTAATAACAACACTGTGATTTTTATTTAGATATTTTTATTCTATTATTTGAAAGTACTTAAAATTATCACAATAATTTTGTATTATAATGTTACAATTAAATATTGGTGAAATTTTGTAGTTTGAATTTTCCAGTTTAGTAGTTCATGTATTCGAATTTTCGACCTTTACGTTAGAAGATGAAATAAAAATTTTAAATTAATTATTGGCTTAAATCAGCTATTGCTGCAAGTAAAGCGTCCAAGTTTTCATTTTTTTTCTCCATATTATTTATGGCAACTATCAGTCGTTCTATATTTTGTTCTTGTTCGCTCTGAAAAAATGATATGTCACGGTGCCCCCACGGTAATGTTTTAGTAGTATTAGGAATAACAAAACGTTTGTCATCGTGTTGGGACAAGGCCACTTTGTTCTTTATTTCTGTGTAAATGTCATGCAAGCAACTCCGAAACGTATTCATTTTTCTAAATATTAAACCTCCCCGCTCAACGATTTTCTTATAGTCATCTATTGACAGCTGCTTTCTAATAACAGATTTCTTCACACCTTTAGCTTTTTTGAGTTCATTATCCACCGATTGTATATAATAAGCTTTCGCACCCGTACCATAAAAACTAATAATGGGATCAGAGGGGAACTCGTCTTTCATTTTACCTAACACCGACAAGCCCTTATGAATATTAAATTTATTTATTTCTTCGTAGTTAGATGTATCGAATTTGTCTGGATTCTGTATTATGAAATTATAAAAGTTATCTGTAAATGTTTTTATAATCAACGAATCCGTATCTGTATACAGCAAAGAAGCATTATCGCCGAAATGTTTTTTGATAACGTCGTAGAAAAAGTTGTATAATACTGTCTTAGACAACTCCAAGATACAAAAACCAACGTAAATTGGTTTGTTGTAGACTACCTTTAGTTTACCCATATGGATGGCTACAAAATCATCAGTAAATATTGAGCATGATTTAAAGTTAGGGCGTGTTATTAATGCATTTGCACCCATACTCCGCCTAACGCTCTCCCAGTGGGTAACTAATTTTATATCCATTCTATTATCAACATTTTCCATTGTCTTACCGAATACTGCGTTATTTAATAATTTATACTGATCTTTTTCAAATTTATTCTTAGCCTTATTTCTCATATCGGTGTTTAGGTCAATATATTTTTTAAGCCAAGGTGATTGTTTGAATTTAAGTATTCTATGTGTTTTTATAACCATTAACCCGTTATCTAGCGCTTGTTTCAAATTTATATAATGCACAATATATCTCCTCTTATCGTTTAAATTTGGTATCAGTTTTGTCAATTTCGATTTTGATTTTGGTGGAATAATATTTTCTACTAAAAAGGGTAGGTCTGAGTGTAAGTCGTGTAAATCTTGTGGATAATGTATGTCTACTTCGAGAACATACCCATGGGTGCTTTCATCTGAAATGCTCGTAATATCTAAATTCATGATTTCTTCTTCGGACAGCCACACGAATCCACCTGTCGGCAATTGTTGCGACATACTATGCCCATATAGGTTCGTGGCATCTAGATATGTGATGAATGAAGAAGGTTCTTTGGGGTCGTAGTTAGGGAGAAATTTGTTATTCGCAATATGTTTCCTTTCCGTACACTGGCTTACTCCACCACGTATTCCCTTTTTAAAAAAATGGATCATATCAATGTCCGTTAATAATTCCAACTCCACTTTGGTTAGTTTTAACATAGCGTCCCACGAGAGACCCGGACAAGTGTAATACTGAGCAGGATCAAGTTTATATTTTTCCAAACAAATTTTACGAAAATTTTCAAATACGTCACACAAAAGGAGTACGTCTGATTTTAAATAAAGATCTGAGTAATCGCCCAAATTCTGACAATCAAACAAGTTCCACACATCGTTAGCCCTCTGATAATCTTTATCTGTTATATGTTCTTCATTTAGGTTATCGTAAAATTCATCTTTCGAGGGTAACTCTACATTATTTAGTTTCTCTAAACTATCCATAAAACTATATGGAAATACACCCTTTTGCCTCATTAAATTAAATTTTTCCTTATCTGTATAGAAACTTCCCGTAACAAACAATTGGTTATCAGTTAAGTTGCCCCCTAAATTTTGCAACGATGTTGATAAGAACTTAAAACTATCGATGAATCGTAGTTGTATAAATTTCCGTTTTTTCTCCCCTTTCTTATTGACGTAATCATGCATATAAAGGTGTTTCGTGAAAGATATATATTTTTCTTTATTTTGTGCTATAACATCAACTCTGTCCTTATGTGCACAGAGCTGTTTTATAAATAGGTGACTGTCGTAGCCACTCATATTGTGAAATATGATAGGTACAAAATTTGGTAATTTGTAATTTAAGTTACATACAGAGTGTGCGGCACCAAATCTTACTTTACCAGTTATATGACAATGATCTCTAACTTTTACATCCTCTACTTTAAATGGTTTCTCACATATACCGCATACGGTCGCATTCAGGAAGTCTTGTCTTTCTTGTGCTGTGAGTTTAGCCATTGGGACTATATCTTTCATATATCTGTTATAGATTTCCCTTACATCGGCTTCAATACGCGATACAAAAACTTTGGCTACATCAGATCCTCGATAGAGTTCAAATTTTGATAAAGAATTGTCAAAAGAACATTTTATGAAATATGCGAAGGAGTAAGGTTCGTGTATAAAAGTTTTATTTGTATAAGAACGTTCGGGGTTCGGTTCACAAGTATGAATAGGTTTCAGAATTGATTCAAAGTCTGCATACACTACAAATGGTACTTGCATTTGTCTTTCAAAGTTTTCAAATTTTAATATATTTTCAGGTACTTGTTTACCATATTTATCAATCCGAAATTGTGTCGATGGTGTTGTTGTATAAACATGATTACAGTCATTTCTCTGATGCTGGAATAACTGACGCTCATTATTAAAATATAGTAAGCAACCATCACAAAAGTACTTTTTATGATCATGAGCTGAAATTTGAGCGGAAACTAGCTTAGACAAGTTTTTTATCCAACAATAGTGATTATTAGCGCAATCTTTCTTACAGTGATGATTTACACCACATTCACCGGAAAGTAGTAACAAATTTACATGCATAAATAGTTTTTTTTCAGAATAACGTAAAGGCCCAACAACTTCATACTTTATTCTATTATTCTCAAATTTTTCTTCTAACCCGTACACGTTAATTGAAATATTATTCATCTCCTCAAATTTTGAAATATCCCGCAATTTTACTGGAAAATTCATACCTGATAAATTTAAAACTCTTGAAAAATGTGGATATGATGAGGTCTCAGATGTGCAGCCATTTGCAGGATACAACGCTGAAGTTACAGCCCAAGCAAAACAATACTGATCCTGGTTTTTTACATTTACCACTGCCTTCTTGTTTTCTATGGATTTTGGCAACTTGACATATGATGAACCACCCAGAGGACTATATTTATTCACATTGATTTCAACAAAAGCAATTCGTTCGAGGGCCCATCCTAAAATTAAATTATAATTAGTCATTTTCTTTCCACCTTAATGTATGTTTAAATACCTGAATCACGTTCCAGGAACTCCGTAGTTTGTGTAATCATAGCATCCACAAAGGTGTCCAAAGTATTGTTCAAATCCATAGCTTGATCCAAGATTTTGTTGGAAGTGTTAAATGATTTCATTTCAGATAGTTCCTGTGTCTGTAATACGTACGTAGCAAACGTTTCCATATTTACTTTTACTGTATTATGAATACGTAACACTTCCTCGAAGAGATTTAATATTTTTGATCTAATTTCATTGAAGAACATTACATAGTCTTGGTGATTATTTTCGCTATATACTCGATAGGTTACAATCCTGTATTTGAAAGCGCTCTGCACAATTTCTACACCTTCTATAAACGGAACACATGAATTTGTCCTATGCTGCAATGTCCTTCTATGGGAATTCATTTGGGTTGTGCTTAGAGTCACATTACAGCAATTACAAGTTTCCATATTTGTAGATGTTGAAGGATTACATTCCAGTTTAGGATATTTTGCTTGCGGACCACTATCATGTATCTTCTTACAAGATTGCCTCTGATGTCTTCGCAAATTGTCACCACGTGTAAAACTTACACCACAAGAAGTACAAATATACATTTTATGTCTTTACTCTGGGAGACTAGCACCACAAATGGCTGTGTGCTCCTCATCCTCATTTATATACACGGAGTGAAGCTGCCCCACCACCTCTACTTGAAATACTCATACACATATCAGTACATACACTAATTACAACTACAATTGCATTGCACCACTCCAATTACCTCTATTGCAATTACATCAGTCTAATTACTGCACATTACTCTACTTACCTCTATTGCAACTACATTAGGCTAATTACCAGCAATAC
This sequence comes from Rhagium mordax, assembly GCA_963680705.1. Taxonomy (NCBI): domain Eukaryota; kingdom Metazoa; phylum Arthropoda; class Insecta; order Coleoptera; family Cerambycidae; genus Rhagium; species Rhagium mordax. The sequence continues at coordinate 13,447,286 of OY796663.1, forward strand.
TCTAATTACCTCTATTGCAATTACATCAGTCTAATTACCTACATTACTCGAATTACCCTAGTTACCCCCCACCACAAAAAAAAAAGGGTGGGGGAGACCCAGCTCCGCCATTACTACTCTACTCTTGACCCACCTGCTAACCGTTTGTTTATTCGCTTGGGTTTGAGGTTTTTTCACAGTAAGAAATAGGAAGTCGTATTCCGGCTTTCTCATTGGATTTGTAACCTCAATATAAGTCTGTATTGTGGATGCAACGCAAAGAGACGACTTTTCAGGAAAAAAAAACGGAATGTGGAGAGTAGGTTGACTCTGGTTTAAACCCGTTGTCTTGATCGGATCGGTGATAAAAATTTGTATTCCCTCTTGGTTTTTAGTTATATTTGAAAAGCGAATGAGGGAAATTGTCTGCAGCCTTCCTCCGGTACCGAGTGCTAGTAAGGTAACTAATTTCTGAGATAAATGTTGAAGTGTGTCAGATTAGTGGGCATTTTCTCAATGTACAGTAGTAAAGGAGGTTGCGGGTCCCATGTGTAATCATATCTCGGTTGAGAAGGTCGCAATCGGGACATACCTTTCATAAATCCTTTTATGACTGCTTCTGATGTGAGATCCGTGGCCAGGATAAGAGAGAGAGCCGACCTATGAGAATTTATTGAACCATATTTATAATTATTCTTCTCCGATACTTCCTGTAGAAATGTTATGACATCCATTGATGACGCCCCAAAGGAAGAAATGTTGTTCCGAGTGCAGAAGGTTCACCACAGGCGATAAGTACAATCGTATTGTTTTATGGTATTGTTAGATATCGATGCAATAAGTGTATCGACGGCCGTATCTGGGACGTTTCTCTCTATGAATGATTGCCTGATAATCTGGCGACCACCAGGGTAAGCTGTGCTGCCAGTGGATGGACTTGGCTGAAAGGACAATGCAATAAATTAGGGGAAGGTTCGAAAATTATTTCCTGGCCAACCTTGAGCCTCGAAAAAAGAGGATACCAAGGCTGGGAGGGCCAGTGCGGCAATACTGCTATACCTTCAGCCTTGTCTTGGACTATTTTTGAAGAGTTCGTTAACGTCTCTTCATGAATGGTTGCCTGTCTGTTTTTGAAGACTGCCCCTTGTATGGCCTCATCTCCTTCCTCTGATGGGCCGGGCGCCTCCGGTTTAACTGTCCGCTACTTACAGTATGGGGTCTCTCGCCTCCCCCCTCTCTTCTTTTTGAAGAATTATGGGAGGAATTAAAGTGGAATGTAGACCGTGCATAACCTGATATGGTGGCTGGGCGTAATTCCTTCCCTACTTTCTCTAAAGATTTTAGAGCTTGAATCTTACCTCCTAATTCTGGACCGAATAATAATTCGCCAGGAGGAATCTTGTCGACCATCTCCTTCACTGATTTGCTTAGGACGGGGTACATAAGGTGTCTCCTCACCTTAGATATGTCAAAAAATAAGTTTGTAAGGATGCGTCCAGCATCCGCCATATTTGATAAGATTTTTTCCTTCATGGCTTTTGGAACGCATTCCTCCCTGTCTAAGACAAAATTCATAGCTTGGCCCAAGGTCGTAAGCCCCTTTCCCAGTTGAGATTGATAATCCTGGTGTGTATTTTCTCTGGTTATATGAGCAGCTGACATAATAGCTTTTACCTCTGGATTCACCCGAGGGGAAGCTAGGATGTTACAATTAGCAGGCAAAGCATATTTGTTTGAAATAGTATCTAGATCCTGTTTAGGAAGCCCTTGCGTTAAAATAAACGACTATCTGGATGCCAAGGCTTCATGCAATTTAAATTCATGGTTTTACCCCAGCCGGGGCTTCTCCTAAAATTTCTAGAGTATCTTTATCGAGTTCCGAGTCATCGTGAATTAATAAAATAGGGGACTTATTATTGACCCCGTCAAGTGTATCGTTCAGCTCCGCCTCTGTATTGTCGAAGTCAGACCTCCTATCTACCAAGAATTGGCTGTCCGTATCAGCATCTGCCGCGCCCCTTGGAACGCGACCTGTAGCTGCTTGAGTGATCCCCGATATCGTAGCGCTCAGGCGACGACTATCGTGATAATTAGAGGGACTTCTGTCTCTGCGTGAGTCCGTTTCGCTCGGAGAACGACCCTCACGGTGATGAGAATGACGTGATCTAGAACGTGACCTGTCGCGATGGCTAGAGGGGCCTCGTTCTCTGCGCGAATCCGCTTCGCTCGGAAAGAGACCTTCGCGGTGTCGAGATTTAGAACGTGACCTGTAACGGTATGCAGATTGTTCTCTACTGGCCATGTCTAACTCTCTTTCCAACTTTTCCAATGTCCTATGGAGCTCCCTGTTAGAATATTTCTTGTCGGGAGATTCACTCCGTTCCCTCCTCTTTTCTGATTCCCATTCTCAATGTAATTCTAAAACGAACAATCTAAAAATATTAGCTTGTACTCACCCAATATAATTGATGCTGTTTGATGTTTCCTCCCGCACAAGGCTCAGCCTTCTGGGATAAAGGGGGTCGTAATTACATGTGTTTGCTTACGTTGACAGTTGACAGCAGCGAAACACGTCTGCACGGCAGATGCACCAAGGATTGAATGAAGTATGCCTTAGTATGCATATATGCCGGAGAGGGAAGCGGGCAGTTGAGAGAGAGAGAGAGAGAGAGGGAATACAGCGCTCGCTTTTCTTTAAACTAGGTGCACGGTAGGTATCCAGGAGCGGACTACGTGGTTAATACTGAGTGATATTGAGGACTGGACGCGAAATATAATTATCTTTTGATGATAAGAATTTCACTTTTAGTTTTCTGGTACCTAACAAAACTGTATCAGTTGGAGTTTTTTAAAAGCTTAAAATACATAAAATATCCTGGAACAGAGCATCAGGGAACATACAGTAGACAGACAAGACATATTATTAAGCTTGCTCCATAATTGACGTGAACATACAAAATGCATTTTGTTTGCAATACCATGATTTCAAATAAATATAATACGTATTTAACGGGTAGCAATATTGTCATTATTGTCTATAGAGAGCCTAAATATAACAAAAATATTATTTACCAGTATATAAGCTTTCTGATGTTTCCTCTTGTATCAGAATATGGATCAGGTGCAGCAGTTGGTAAAGGACTTCTTCTCTCAAAAGGATTCATGTACATTGCACTGGCAAAATGTTTGCTGCACACACGATATGTACTATAAAATTTGGATATATCCGTCTTCTTTAATAAATCTTCACGTCCACTAGCCTCAATCCATCTTTTGCACATTTTAAAGAAAATAAAAAATAAATGTTTACAAACATGGTAATTTCACAAGGGCGCTTATCAAAAGAAACATTGAAAATATTGCTTAAACTTAATAATCTTAATAAGTAATTCCATTTACCCTAGTCGCGATTGTGTAATAGGATGAATTTAAAATTTCTCAACAAAAATTCATCGAGTGTGGGTTTAAATAACATTAATAACATGATGAATTTTAAAACCCACCGATATTACGTACAGGGTGAAAAAAAAAGTTTCATATGAAAGTTACTAGACTATAAGTATTCTTTCATCGTCATATAGTTCTATTTATACAGGGTGGTCCATATTCATGTAGAGATATAAAGTCGCAATTTTTTAAATGGGACACCCTATATCCGACTAATAATTATTATTCCTGGTCTCATTTCCTCTACAAATATATAAGGTTTGATGAGTCTAAAATTAGTGATTTGAGCCACAATCGTTTATTCATGTAAAAAATCAAGTCAAATTAAGTTACTTTAAGAAAAACTAGTTATAACAAAACATATTTATTTATTAGATGTGTAAAATGAGAACTAAACTAAACTAAAACATAATAACAACCACAAGATTCAACTAAAGCAAAAACGTAATAAACTAATAATTTTTTCAATTATCTACTTAACATTTTTATATTTACAAAAACTGTTCGAAGACGTGACCACAGATAAAAATCTAGCGGGGTGAGATCCGGTGAGCGAGGGGGCCATGGAATCGGACCGCCTCTACCTATCCTCATAAATATCATTTAGGTGTTCCCTGACATCTAAAGTAAAGTGTGGGGGCGCCCCGTCTTGCTGAAAAAACATCGCCCTTCTATCAACTAAAACATTGTCCAACATATCGGGTAAATCATCATTTACTCTGTTAAAGAGGATCCTTAATGGATCCTATTCACACGGATCCATTAAGCTACGCTACGCTGACGAGGAGCAATAACTCCGAAACACGTGTCCGTAGCTGCATCATGTTTCTTTCTTGGGGTAAATGGCACAAACTTTCTCTCTGTTTTATTTAACTTCCCCACAAAACTTCTTTCTTTGTTTGATTATATTATTGTTTTAATTATAAATAATACTAAAATAATAGTTTTATAAATGGAAAAATAAAAATAACGAAGAAATATACCTACCTTTCTGCATCTTTAGGAAACTGAAAAATTTCACTGTGGTATGAGAAAAAAAACATGGCGGCGGCGGTCTTGCATAGTAGGTACGGAAAAAACAGCCTAGTATAAAAAAATATATGGCTGCCTTGGTCATGTGGTGCTCACTGAAAAGATAAAACATGTGCAGTAGTGGGGTGCTGCAAAAAAACATGCATAGTGGGGGAGTCCTGCATGTTTGAAAAGTGTTTTGGTTGGTTCCTTAATGAGGTAACTAAGACCTTTCTGGTCAAGAAATATTTTCATCATGTTTTTTGCCAATAGCTCGAGAACGGTAAGAGATAATTAAAGTTTGAAAGCTGTTTTGATTGGTTTCTTAATGAGGGGCACCCTGTGGTATGGGTGGAAACCCTGTAACTAAGGTCAAGAAATATTTTCATCATGTTATGAGATACTTAAAATCTGAAAACTATTTTGATTGAATATCATATAGACCTACCTTGTGGCAGGGGTAAGAACCCCGCATAGTGCCCTTCTGGTTTTGAATAATGTGATAGACTTAGAGCCCTTCTAAGATTTTTTAATATTATATTATGATACACTAGATAAATAAAAAAATGTATATTGGGATTTGTACCTGAAACTTCTAGATTTTCAGCCTGGCGCTCTACCTCTGAGCTATTTCAATTAGTAAATAAAACTACAAAATAAGTATATTACACATATTATTTTATTGATTACTTAAATTTTTTCAATTTCTTAAATTTTAATAATTCCTTCACCACAACGACCGGAATTAGCGGTGGTGGATGGGAGATGCTCAAATCCAGCGGTTGGGTTTGGGGTGGCTGCCAATCTGGAAAGTGTGGAAGTCGGCTTCTCTTCTTAGGGTGGCTGCCATTCTGGAAGTGTAGGGCAATGTGATGGGGATGGCGGCATACTACAGGGTGGGGCAACATAACTTTTTTTTCAAAACTCAATAAAACTCATTTTATGAATCAGAAATTTTTTAATTTTTTTTCTATAATGTAGGTACATATCTAAATTGCACACCATACTGTGGACTCTAGGTATTGCTATGTGTTTACTTTACTTTTAAGAGATAGGCCTACTGATGTTATAGCATTTGATGCACAAAGTGTATTTTAATTTTAGCAAACCTACCTGTTAGAAAATTTGCCCTAGGTGTTGTATAGCAAAACGCCGAGCTAGTCAATTATATTTTTGTGGAGAAAGGGTGTGGGTTCGGAAAAATGGGAGCCAGATCAATAGGTGATCGAGAAAAAGAAGATGAAAAATATTTTAGAACTTACTTTAATCAAACAATCGTATATCTGTATATAGATATATCAGATACCTGTACAAAAATTATATCGGGTTCAAATCCCTCACAGCGAAAATTTATGGTTAGTAACTACATTACAAACAGGTTAAAGTTATTAACTACATATATTACAAAAAAATGAATGGTTAGTACCAAAACTATATTATTCAGTTATATTGACTATATTACAAACCGATAACGGGTGTAATAAAATGGGTACGTTAAAAAATATTCAATTAAATGAGAATATCTTTAGTTTCCTAAAAAGAATAAGGAGTTACTAAATATACTAGAAATATGTACGGTAAAAGATATCGAATCAAGCGATATGTAAATGACACGGAAAAGGTATTGCTTACAAACTAACAGTTACTACAATTAAATTAAAATTTTACTAGTACAACACAATTATTAAGCACATTAAAATATAGACATGTTTCAAGCTGTAACCGAAGTAGAGAGTTAAATTTAAAATCAGAAAAATTTATCACAGTGCATTCAATCTTTTACTAAATCCTCACGAATAAAGATAGGTACTTATCTGAATATGTCCCTTTAGTTAATAAACACGCCGATGTCCACCCATAGCCAAACGTCTCTTTCTATCTAGTAATATTCCATAAAGAATCCCCGAATAATCCAAAGACTATCCAAAATCCAGCTAAGCTGCAGCGATCCCAAATCAAATATTCCAGACTTCCAGATCAATCCAGTTTTGTAAAGATAACCATACAGTGTTCGATAAAAACGGTCTTATGGCAACCAAGATGAATGTAGATATAAACTTCAGGAACATACCATTAGCACGTGAAAGACGGGAAAAGTGATAAAAAAATGCTGATACGAGTTGTTCAAGCCATGTACTTGAAATTCTCAAAATCGGACCTTAATCCATAACCTTCTAAATAAGCAGCCATACTAATTTAGAAAATAATCGTCACACAAGCCATTAACTACTCCATAATAAAATCATAAGCATGTCTTAGAAATGCTCCTAACATGGAACCTAGAAATCGTAAAAAAAACGCTACCAATTTGTCTAACTTATATTAAAAGTAAATTCTTACCTTAACTATGTAAGGTTTCCTTCAAAAGATAATCCTCCCCCGTAGTGCTTTCTCAATAAAACATTTCCAACAAAAGTTGACCTACTCAACGATTCAATTCGTTAAAGTTAAAAATTGCGACAACACTACGTGTGCTTCGACTGCCTGAAACGGAAAAGAAAGGTTTTTAAAAGTTAAATCGCCAACCCACCTGTTGCCGGCCGGGACTCCCTCTATTGTATGAAAAATGAAATTGTCTACCGTAGAAACCTGTTAAATCGTCACATTAAAAACGTACTTTATAAAGTTCATGGCCATGAAGGTCCACTAAGGCATAATAAGGAAAGAAAATACTATTTAAAGTGTTATGGATGAGGAACAGATGTGTAAACGAGTGGAAAGTTCGAATTTAAGACATAAATTACGCCTCCTATCGGCCAAAGTTATAGCTTGCCCCAATTGAATTGAACGCTTCCTATCTGTACATCACGACGTGTTCTGTGACAATTTGATATACGCCTTCTTTAAGAAATCTGACAGACACAAAATAAAATTAATGCATACCAGAATAAACAATTGAAAATTACCAACAACCACAATACACCAGCTAAGATAAGCTAATGCAATTTTCAAGCAGTGAAATCACTTCTACAACTACACAATTGTACAAACTTTCGGAGGCTATATTAAAATGTATAATTTTAATATTTCTTTCAAACTTCCAGGTACTCTGGAACAACATTCGAGAGAAACACCTCCTAAGCTAAACTACAATTAAGCAACATATGTAGGAATAAACTACTGCGAAAATAAGGTACGTTACTTTATCTCGGTCGATTTCTAGCCTGGACATTAATTTTACTTTTAATTCTAGGTTATATGAAAAACTTGTACGGTTGAAGTTTATACAGATAGGGCTAGATGCAGAATAACTAAAGAAAAGCGAAAGCTTCAACGACTTCACCTAAGGGACATGTTCATATAAGCTACGACAAAGCGAAATACTGATCGTTGAGAGTAATATAACAAAATGAAAGTGAAATATGGAATACAAATAAACCATAGAGTTGTGAATAGCAGGTGAATTTAACATACCTTTTTGTAAATGAGTAAATGTAAATGAGAAATTTTCTAAGTGACTTACTTTAGGCTTTATGCACAGGGCGTTTTAATACTTTTGGCAATTTTAGCAAAGATAAAATAGTACTGGTTTTTAGTTAGACTTCAGAAATAAACTTTTAAATAAAAACATTTTACAGCTTGTAACATTGAAATGACCATGGAGATGTTACAGTATTCACATTCGTAAAGGCCTTTCATGCAATTATCGAGGATTAGTGTCAGCTCAGTAGCGCATGTTCTGCTTCTTAACGCTTCCACTAAAGTGAAAATGAGCCTTATCACTGAAAAAAATAATTGCGTCATCAGGAACGTTTTCGAGAAGTGCCTCACATGCATTCCTCCGAGAACTGAGGTCCCGTTCTGAGAGTTTCTGCACAATCGCCTACTTGTAGGCAAGGTAATGAAGGTCTTCGTGAAGAATTTTCCGCACTGAACGATTGAAAAGTCCAAGGGCAGACGCATGTTTGCGTGCAGAACGCCGTGGAGATTGCTAGATTGAAGCTCTCACTGCCTCAATGTTCTGAGGTGATCTGATGGGCTGAGGGAGTCCAGTTCTTTGTTTTGTCACACTCCCGGTTTGTCTGAACGTAGTGACCCATATAACAATTGATTTGCGGTCCGGGACAGGACCCAACGGGGATACATTGAACCAATTTCGGAAGGCGCTGGGTTGCGATCACAGAACGTCCGTTCGAGAAGTAGGCCTCCATGGCAAACGCACGCTCCTCACTGTTCCAACACATGATGGCAACTGACAGAGGTAGGGAACAAAACTTTAGACTCACGCCTCTCGAATAAGACCACTACGACTCACTACAGCCTGAATGGCGCGCATTTCAAAAAAGGAAGTTATGTTGCCCCACCCTATATAACAGAATAATTTTATGAGATATAAATGGAAATTTTTTAATCTGAGTAATTTTATTGTTTTTCTACACTATCAATACATTTTCTATGGAGTCAATGCAGAAATTGATGGCCGTTTTACAAAATTTTACAGGAGAGTTAATTTAAAGTATTTTATTATTACTAAGGTGTTACAAACAAGCGAAAAACTGACAAAATGACCTTAGCCCGCGGTTTTAAGATGTTATAAGGGGTAGTAATAAAGTAGTAAGCAGATGATTTTTTTTACATTTTCTATTAAAAAAGAATAGTGACATATCATGAATTGCCATACTATGTACCACCCTAGATCATTTGACATCAAATAGGAAACTAAAATTATATTGTAAAACAATAAAAAAAATATGAATGTCATAGTAATAGGAATAGTGCTATTATTAAAAAAAAGCACAAAATGCGTTATTTCACAATGCGCGTTAGACGTTGTAGTCTTCATCACTTTCATCGTCGCTCTCAACATCCTCAATTTCAGATCTATCCTCAGAAGTGATCAATTTAAAGAAGAATTCATGACAATCCTCGTCTATTAGCTGGGCATGAATGAGGCTAATCAGATCATCTTTTTTGAGGGTGTTGATGGGCAATGGGCCATTGTAGCGACGACCGAGAGGTATCAAAGCTTCCCTTGAATTATTATTAATAGATCTAGTTTTTCTATGACGTCCTAGGTCTAATACCCTGAAAGGATCTTCATTTTTAAGGCTATATTTATATTTTATGACACCAAATTCTTTTTCATACCTTAGCCATCTAATCTCTAACCACCTAAATTTTTCACTATTCACATCAACAGTTCTTTTAACTCAACAAGTCTTTTCTGGGTCATACGAATAACCTTAAATGGAGTTTTTCCTCTCACAGTTGCAACAAATACATACCAGTCTCTTGGAACCATAATTGGCACGTCGTATGATTTTTTGGCTCTTTCTATTCTGGCATGATCAGCGTCACATTCTAAGTGAGTATGACCAGGTAAAAGTAATTTTTGGTCGATGACTTTAACGTTCTCGTGACAACTTGCAGCGTAGCTAAACATTAAAGCCATATTAATGTTCCTGTTTTGTCCTCCGTATGTATCAGAGTAAGTTATTACATGGGAGACTGTACTTGGAAGACTATTAATTTTTTTATATAAACAGGAAGCTATTTCTTCAGATCCTCTGCCTCCTATGGCTTCATGCCACATATAGCATTCAGTTCCGCCACTATTAGAGTAATCACGGATTGTTAAGTTGTATGTTGATAATAACCTCTTGTAAAATGATATGTTTCTGTCAAAGCTGAGGTATTAAGTACTTGCTGTAGGTCGAAAACTGGTACGATTTTATTAGAACTTTCCAAGCTGCTTGACTTATAAATTCTTTTTTTCTTCATCTGCAATTTCTCTATGTTTGTCAAAGTCATCTTGAATGTGTGCTTTTTCTTCGATGTCTCTGCACTGTTTTAATCTTAACACAAATGAATCGCAATTCTTACAAGTGTCCACTTTTGGTTGTTTAAATCTGTAGCCTGTTTTGTGAAACTCCTTAAACAAGTATATGAGCCACAAAGTGATTTGCCAGCCAACTCACTATCACGTTTATATTCTTCATACATCTTTTCTATATTAAGATAACATGGAAGATATCTTTTTTCTGTATATCTACGTGAGTAATGACTATCATATTTAGGATATTTTTCTATATGTTGCCTCATTTCTTGGCGTTGGTCATCCATTTTATTTATAGGTGCATGGCGCCCTCTTTGATCACCTTCCGGAAATGAGGATCCCTCACATGCTCTTATTTTTTGTATATAAAGATCAACTTCTGCTCTAGTTAGACCATAAACACATTTTCTTGCATATCTTACCTTTGTTGCCATTAATTTTAACTTCATAATTGGTGCTAATATTACGAAAATGCTCTTTTCCCGTTTTAGATATACCTTTTCTTTCTGTTGTTTTTTTCGGAAACTGTGATTCCACTAAAAATAATTTGTTCTTGGGCGTCTTTGGCAGCTTTATGGAAACACTTGAGTAGTAGGCGAACAGAAGTCATGACATTTACTTCGGCAACAGTTCTCTATGATTTGGCATTCTTTGGCAGGTTTTAAAGTTCTCTTCTTTCTATTAACAAATGGTAATCCATGTATTTTTAGGTCGTTGTTTTTTTCTATTTATTTTTGTTCTCTTTCTTCTACCTAAATATGTATTTTTTATTATCTAGATACACAAAAAGATATACAGGTACTTACATTCAGGTGCTCTTAAATTTTTGTTTTCACGAATATCTACTAAAGGTCGAGAGTGTTCATTTAATTTTGGACCTAAAAAAATAGTGTAGATAGCTAACAAAGCAGAAAATAATGTAATACTAACCTGCATCTAATTCGAAATGATTATTTTTTACAGCTGCCTGACAATCCTCGTCTGATGAATCTAAATCGCATAAATGAGGCTCAAAATTTTCATCTGCAATGAATCATCAAATGACACAACAGGTTCTAACAGCATATTTCAACGGGTCACCCTGTCTCAGATCTCGAAGTTGTTGCAATTTTGTTTGTTTTGTACTTTACTTTTGTTTGCATTTGTCTACTATTTTAAATGATTATGATATGATAATACTGTTCCAATACGATTAAAATAACAATATATACAAATTACAAAATATACAACAATTTGAACAATGGTGCATGGTTACTTTAGTGGATAATATTACATTGCAATATATTTTGTCTGTAAAAATATTCTCTATTGGTATGCTAGTTAATAAATAAACGTTGATTTTGCTTTTAAAACAATTGTTTAAAACATTTTATTCAAGATATGTTACAAATGAAACTTAAAAAAATTTCCTTCGATAACAAAGGGGAAGGCGTTACGGTTCATTGTTATATTGATATTCCCTAATAAAATAAACTTAAATTATACGGTAACTGGAAGTGCACAAAATTCTAGATTAACCTTACCAGGTGCTCTCCTCCTCGGACATCCGAGGTAGAGGAGAAACGCTAGCCGTCCTCGTTACCGTTGAATCATCCGATTCAAAGGGTAGATTGACGGCTAGCGTTTCTCCTCCGGAAACATCCAGCGAATCGGCCGCAGTGTCTTCTACGAAAACTATAAATATTATACTACACCACCATCACCACCACCACCACACGCTAGCCGTCCTCGTTACCGTTGAATCATCCGATTCAAAGGATAGATTGACGGCTAGCGTTTCTCCTCCGGAAACATCCAGCGAATCGGCCACAGTGTCTTCTACGAAAAATTATTATACTACACCACCACCACCACACGCTAGCCGTCGTCGTTACCGTTGAATCATCCGATTCAAAGGATAGATTGACGGCTAACGTTTCTCCTCCGGAAACATCCAGCGAATCGGCCGCAATGTCTTCTACGAAAAATATAAATATTATTATACTACACACCACCACCACCACCACCACCACCACCACCAACGACCATCATATAGTTCACTTATCCAATACGTCGCTTAATTAACTTTTTCAAAATTATGCGATTAAAAGAAAGCGAATACTATTACTGCAGTCTTTCCAAACAAACAGTGGTGTAAGGAAATCTAAAATAAAAGAAATTACTGTACTGCTGTTAGAGCCATTTGAAAACGTGCTTCTACCTTTTGAAGCTCCTGCTGGTTGGAGCAGCCTGTGGGCTCTGCTTCATTTTTAAAATAATTTACTAAGTCCTTCCAGATATCTGTTGCGTCAGCGATGGTACAAGTATTCCTTTGACATTTGTCTAAAGCAATTGCAATTACTTTTAACTTTTCCAGATAATCTTGCGCATCATTTTTATATTCAATATAGTCCTCTTTCGCCTCTGGTTTAATGGATATTCCATCCCTGATGATCTTGACTTTCTTAGACCCAGCGCTCACAGAAGTGGCAATGGCGTATGGCGTGGTAGTGGCCTGGTCGCCACGTCTGGTTTCAACGCCCACTGCAGTGATGTGTTACCACGCCAGTCGCGATGTCGTCGTCAGAAGAAGAAGACGTTCTCGCTCTAGTGAATCTAATTAATATGCAAAATCAAAGACGTTATTGGGTACATCCTTTGTGGCTAAAGAAAAACAAAAAATATGGCACTTTTAGTGCAACAAAAGAGCTAAACCTATATCCAGAAAGGTTTAAATCATTTTATAGAATGTCTAAAGAGTGTTTTAATCTGTTATTAGACAAGGTAAAACATGCAATTACAAAAAAAATACAAACTGGAGAGTTCCTGTTAGTGTCGAAGAGCGGCTATTAATTACTCTTAGGTAAGTACCATAAAAACTACCAGTGTCGAACTGCGGGTTTTCTCCATTTTATTTTTGAACAATTTCTCCAATTTTTACATTTTCTTTTAAAGTAATTTGCCCGGTCCAACACTGAAAACTACTCACATTTTGTCATACTCATATCTGCAGGTAGTGTTTACACCAAAATTCCAAAAATACAAGAAAATAAAAAAAAGTTTTTTTATTTTATTACATAATTTATACAAATATAACTAAATATCTAATAAAAGTAATATTAATAAATTTATTCATATGGGGTAGGTTGCTGCAGAGAATAATCAGTAACATATTGTGAGCAGGATGTATCAGGACGTGATATGAGTGAATAGTTATTAATACTATTACTGCTAAATTGTGTTCTTGCTTCACACGTTTGTGATTGCAGTGTATGATATGATGGAAATAAATTTTCATTTGTAGGGCTTGAAGAAGATTGGCTAATTGGAGAAAAAACTTGTTGGATACTTGAACTTGATGATGGATATTCCTGTAATATTTCCCCAGACAATTGTAAAATACCAATTTTAAACTTTCTTTTTTGGCTGTCATTCATTTTTTTAATGTCTGGTAACAAACTTACTAAGAAAGCCATATCTGGGCCCTGACCACTTTTTTCAGCGCTTTCCTTTACTTTTTTCCTCCTGCTTTCAAAGTATGCCACAGCTGTTGCATTCACATCTTGTATAGAAACTCTGTTGTGGACTATGTGTATTCGAATTTTGATTTGTAAGATTAGTACCACCAACATCTTCTAGTTCAACTTCGGAATCACTCCAATATCTTGAATTCTCTGCATTTTTGTCCAAGTTGGGCTCAGGCAATTGTTGAAGACTGCCTCGTGGTTTTCGCGATTTAGTGAAGGGTTGCAAAAATTGTAAATTTTCTGCTAGGTAATATGGTTTCTTATTCTTGGCTTATGAACCCGAAGGTACCTTTTTATTCAAATACTTTGTGTAACTCCCACGTATGTTTTTCCATCGTTCCTTGCAGTCACTCACTGGAAAAAAATATATATATTTAAAATATTTTCTTGTTACAGATGTTTTGCTACCGGTTGTTCCTTCAAGTCTCTTTCTTATTACTTTTTAAGAGGACACACAACAATTCGAAACGTTGTTTATGAGACATCTAATGTGATATGGGAAATTCTACGGCCGCAATATATGCCAATACCTACGACAGAAAAGTGGCTAGAAGTAGCTAACCGCTTTCACACTATGGAATTTACCTAATTGTATAGGTAGTATTGATGGTAAACACATCAGGATAAAAGCCCCGCCAAAATCAGGTTCTGCTTTCTACAACTATAAAGGTTTATTTTTCTATAGTTCTGTTGGCTGTCGTAGATGTAGATGGTTTATTTCTCACTGTGGATGTAGGAGAGTATGGGCGCAACGGTCGAGCATTTCGGGAAAGTAATTTAGGAAAATCGCTAGAACGAAGAGAATTAAACATACCAGATGCAACGCCCCTCCCTGGTGAAGATCTTCACGATACAAAGAGTGGTTTTCCATATTACTTTGTAGGGGATGCAGCATTCCCCCTTAAACGTAATTTAATGAAACCATATAGCCGAAATCAACTTACAAATGAGAGAAGAATGTTCAACTATAGGATTTCTAGAGGACGTAAATCTGTTGAGTGTGGTTTCGGTATGTTAACTTCCAAATTTGCATTGTTACAAACACCTATTTTTACTACGGCCGGCGTCGCGAAAGTGGTTATTTTTATAGTACATGCGTTGAGTCGGGACGCACGCACTTGCATGCGTGTGTAGCGACTCGGGGTATATTTGTAAATTTATTTTCACTTCACATATTCGTGTTGACTCAGTCCTTTCCGGTCAGTTGTTTGTGTTCGTAATGGCAGAAGTTATTATTGCGGGGGCTGCTTATATGGTGATTTCAAATTTATTAAAAAATAATAATAATAATAAAAAACCAAAGAGATTCTGGATCCATGAAATATACAGAACCCGAAAACGTTTTACAATATTTGCATTCTGAACAGTTTCAAAATTTTGTTAGAATGTCGTCAGAGGATATTATAATGTACCTATTCACCGGAAGAGAAAATGCTACTCGCACCAAACATGCATTCAGACTAACAAAGCAACAAAAACTAGTCCAAACTGAGCACGCACGCACGATATGATTCCTTTGATGTGGCGAAAAAACCGACAGCCGATGGCTCGGACCATGTGCATTCGTGATGACTCGCGAGAGGTTAAACATGCGTTGAGTCGTTGCGAATGGCACGTCCAGATTTGAATGTGCATATGCGTGCGTCCCGACTCAACGCATGTACATTCAAGTCAGTACGCGCCTTAACCTTTCAAACCACAAACTGTTAGGGTTAAACAATAAACTTAATAGCAAATTGGTTTTTCCACAATTACTAGGTCCACATAGGATTGTTCTTAAAGCGCTGGGAAATAGCAGACCATGTTTTTCGGTTACATGCTGTTGTGAGAGAATGTCCAAGTTCTCCACGGGGAGTGACACCTGCTGCTTAAGAAGGCGCATTGTTTGATGTTATATATTTATATACAGGGTTATTCACGGAAAGCGGGTATTAGACGTTTCAAGGGATCTGCCGGGTTTATAAATTCGAAAATTGGTAGGAAGAGGTTTTTGGGTATGGCGGATCTAACGAAATTATTTTCAACTTTGTGTCACTTCCGCTTATACCGGAAGTATCACCTAACTTTGTTATTTTAAATGGAACACCCTGTATATTATTGCATATTTGGATTCCTCATAAAATTTCAGCTTGGGTTTGTGTACCATAATGTAACCTTTAATCTAGTATTTTCCTAGATAATTAATATTTTTGAAAAATATTGACGGTTTCTAATCTTCGGAAAAAAAATCAATATCTTCTATTATGTTGCAGATTAAGACATTTTCTTTCCAAACCCATACAAGTACCCTACTGTCTAACTAAGAGTGTCCTTATCTTACTTCAAATAACAAAAAGTCAATTTTTTTAAATGGAACCCCCTGTATATTTTTACACAATCTAATAGATTATTGATTTCTGCATCGATTGATATAACCATTCCCTATACTACCTCTCACGGTTTTCTAATTTTGGACGAATATTTGTAAAATGTACATCCACAGTTTGCTATTAGGTAATACAAGTTATAAATTGGTTCCTTTCTTATCATTAACGAGTATAATCAGGTAGATAATTGATAATTATTTGTTAATTATCAAGATAACAACATCAATAAACATGAAAAAGAAATGATCATTTTATTAGATTTATAAAAAATACTTTGCAACAAAAAATTTACAAAATTAACGAACACATTGAATAAATATTTAATGCAGCAACTGTTCAAAATGCCTTCCATTTTGCTCCAAACAAGCCAATATTCTGCGATTTACAGCACTTACAGTAGCTCGGCGAATTTCGTGAGGATCTAATTGCTGAAATGCAGCCCGCACTCTGTTTTTTAGATCTTCTTTAGAAGTAGAAGTTATAAATTGGTTCCTTTCTTATCATTAACGAGTATAATCAGGTAGATAATTGATAATTATTTGTTAATTATCAAGATAACAACATCAATAAACATGAAAAAGAAATGATCATTTTATTAGATTTATAAAAAATACTTTGCAACAAAAAATTTACAAAATTAACGAACACATTGAATAAATATTTAATGCAGCAACTGTTCAAAATGCCTTCCATTTTGCTCCAAACAAGCCAATATTCTGCGATTTACAGCACTTACAGTAGCTCGGCGAATTTCGTGAGGATCTAATTGCTGAAATGCAGCCCGCACTCTGTTTTTTAGATCTTCTTTAGAAGTAGCCAGGGTGGAATAAACAATATTTTTGATTTTACCCCAAAGATAAAAATCTAAGGGGTTCAAATCATGCGACCTTGCTGGCCATCTCCAAGGTCCTCGGTAACCAAACCACCTATCTTCGAACAATGCCACTAATTCATCATACACTTCCCGTGTATTATGTGGGCCGCAACCATCCATTTGATAATACATAGAATTATAAATATTTAGGGGCAAACTATCCATAAACGTGGTAACTACTGTTCTCAAGATGTCCATGTATTTATTACTATTTAAATTCTCCTCATAAATATGATACTTAAAAGTGTTATCTACTAATAAGCAGAAAACATTAAAACTAAATTTGGTTTGGAAATTCGACTCCCGTACCACATGAGGATTTTGTTGTTCCCAGTGGTGCAAATTTCGTCTATTAAAAATTTTAGAAAATTAGACCTGATACTTCGGAATGTATTGTTCGTCATTGCTGGTAATTGTCGGTATTTTTCATTGATGTCTCTGCACGTTCTACTAATTATTTCGTTATTATTTCCATAAATGGAAAACAAATCTAATATTACAGCATTTGAATAAACATTTGCCATTATTTTCTATCTACTAATAATTCGTGTAAGTGACGCTACACACACAATAACACATTGATAAAAACAAAACATTTTGACATTTTCAGCCTACTAGATGACATTATGAAAGAGTGCTGATTTTGTATGTACTACATTTTAAAAATATTCGTCCAAAATGAGAAAACCGTGAGAGATAGGTATAGGGAATGGTAATATCAATCGATGCAGAAATCGATAATCTATTAGATTGTGTAAAAATATACAGGGGGTTCCATTTAAAAAAAATGACTTTTTGTTGTTTGAAGTAAGATAATGTTCGACTGTAAAAATAAAACACCCTGTATAAAATTTTGAAAATATAAGGACACTCTTAGTTAGACAGTAGGGTACTTGTATGAGTTTGAAAAGAAAATGTCGTAATCTGCAACACGATAGAAGATATTGATTTTTTTCCGAAGAGTAGAAACCGTCATTATTTTTCAAAAATATTAATTATCTCGGAAAATACTAGATTAAAGGGTACATTATGGTACACAAATCCAAGCTGAAATTTTATGAGGAATCCAAATATGCAATAATATACAGGGTGTTCCATTTAAAATAACAAAGTTAGGTGATACTTCCGGTATAAACGGAAGTGACACAAAGTTGAAAATATTTTCGTTAGATCCGCCATACCAGAAAACCTCTTCCTACCAATTTTCGAATTTATAAACGCGGCAGATTCCGAGAAACGTCTAATACCCGCTTTCCGTGAATAACCCTGTATATACTGTGCTAATGCTCATTGTCAGTCTAGATGTAAACGTTGAAACACGGTGGTGCTGGTGTGGTAAACTCCATAATTAATAAGCTGCCATTTGAATTATACTTACCTGGATACCAATACTGTGGACCTGGTACAAAGTTGAAAAAACGCTTGCGGCGAGGTGACCCTGGAATTAACGATCTTGTTAGAAGCTGTCGCAGTCACGATATAGCTTTAATATACAGAATCAGCACAAGGCTGATTACGAACTAGAGCAGCGTGATTGGGAAAGAATTAAATCTAAAGACGCTAATTTGAAGTAAAAAAGCCGCCGCTTGGACTGTTGTTAACACCATGAAAGTTAAAAAAAAGATAGGTGTGGGTGCTCGTTGTCCTCGACATCGTAAAGTTGGTTTTAAAAAGATCATGAGTAGAGTTGAAAAAGTAATGAAACAGCCCAAGGATAATAATTTAAGGTCAAATACTAGGATTGTTGTAAAAGCAGCGAGACAAGCTGTGAAAGGTGTGGGTGATCCGATAAAGATTAAAACACCTCGTGTACTATCACTGCAGAAAAGCGGTGGTATTTTACCATTAATACCAATCTTCGCTGGATTGAGCCCTAGGAGCCTTGACAGGCGGTGTTTCTAGGGTTGCTAGGGCTGTTTTACCTAAGGCTGCAAAGAAAAAATTGGAAGAGGCTGAAAGACATAATGAAACTATGGAAGCTTTAGCTCTTGGTAAAAAAAGCTCCGGCCTGTACTTAAAACCATATAAAAGGGGGCTGGGACTCTATCTGAAAAAGCAGCAAAAAAACTGCCAGTGAAGCTACCCAAAAGAGTCCTCTTCGATATAGATTTGATAAAGTATGCCAAAAAATTGAAAATACCACATTTCAGAGGTACCTATATGCGCAACTCTTTACCTCAGACTCCTAGAAGATATGAGAGTGCCATTATTATCTTGATGTAAGAGGGCCCCGGGACACATTTCAATACGGTTAATTGCAGTCATTTATGTTTGGAGTTTCTTTATAAAAATAATGATGTCTAATAAGTTTCATTCATTATGTCACAAGTATTCACGATAAGAGGTCGAGGCCAGGAAGATCGAGGTGCCACTCTCTCCGCCAATTTCACTATCTCCATCGAACGGGTTCCTCAGTACGATTACGCATTAGCTCTTATTGGTTTTCACACATAATAGTATTCCTAATATCGAAGAAGTTAATAATAAGTTTTACTATTGGGGTACAAGGTGATAAAACTAAAGAAAAAGTAATTTCCATTCCAACTGGATCATATGAGATTCATGATATTGAGACTTATTTTCAGTCAAATAGTACCGAAAGGAGCTAAAGATCCGAATGAACATTTCTCGTTGAAGCCTAACAAAAGTTACTCTCAAGTGCGAAATTAGTGTCTCTTACACTGCCACCACCTACATGCAATATTATTTCCAGTTGCCGCAGCACACTCTTGATTTCTTACCATTAGCCGCTTGTAGGCAGTTTTAAACTGCAATGAGGTGGGATTATTGTTCCACCCTCCTCGTCTTCTCACTGCACTAAAAATCATTTCTATATGGTCTTGACTAAGTTTATAACTCACGAAGTACGACAAATATTCAGACACGACTAAATCGTTGCGCGTTGTATAGATTGAGAAGATTAGTAAGACTAATTATCAATCCTAAAAAATCTGTTTTCCTGTTTGTTGTTATTATAAAGCTTTTGTTATCTTTATCTCTTAAAAGGCTTAGATACTTAATAAGATATTCTGCTTTTTCTTTATAACATTGGTAATTATTTTGCGATAAACCGTTGTTGTAAGGAGCCTTAGCAAACAATTTTATCGAATTTAAAATATCAAATGCATCATTTATATTTAAGCAAAACTGCTGTGGCTTCACAATTCTCAAAACCTTCTATGTTGTTGGTTTTAGAATAAATTAAGGCAGAATGTACATACACTAGCACTCAGTACTTGGACTGCCAAATTAACTTTCATTGTCTCGTTGTGGTAGTTAATATGTCGTGGTGTTAGTTTTGTAGCTAACCACAGTCCCTCCTTTTTTGAACTTTATGCAAACATATAATGTCCCAACAGATTTTTCTACCGTCAATAGCACCTTCTTGTCCCCTATTACATTTCTAACCAGTTTAATCATGTGGCAGGGATTCCAGATAGTGTAAACCTTTTCTTTGGTGTTTTTGTGCTCAAATCATGGTTGCAAACATTTTACATCTATTTCCGTCTAAATTTTTTCTTTTCCTTTGTTTATTTCTGTTACTTTGACATTGCAATTGCTTCCCAACACATATGTACTAATATTAACTGAGGTACCATTATAAGTGATGGAGTTACAAACTGCACCTGTTTCATAAAGCAGTTCCAGGCACGCCTTCAAACCATCGATCAAAAAGTAACCAAGTGGTACTTTCCAAAGAGCATTCATTGCCACGGCCATAAAAACGAATGCATGCTTGGCCTCGGCCTGGTAGTCTCCAGCCCCAACTACTTCATGACCAAGATCAACGTAACCATGGTACCGCCCTCTTTGATATTGCACAAATTGTTTTATACTCATTTCATCCGTTACTACATTGACTATCACTTTTTTATTTTTCGACTGTTCACTTTCACGTTTTAGCCTTATTCCTTCAAATATTCTCTGGTGAAATCACTGAACCATTCACAACTAAGTACCATAATCTTATAGTTTCTGGATGTGGTAGTAAATTGTTGAATTGGGTTCGCAGAAAACTGTATGCGCTTGGTGAATAAAAATGAAGAGTAACTGCAAAGGCTCTGATTTCTTCTGAATATTTTCTATTTCGTACCACCAAATGCCTCTTAAGGATCGCCTGCAGGCTGCTTGGTGTAGCTTCCTATAATGAAATTATACTTATATTATAATAGCAACAGTTAACTAAAAAAACTGTTGAAATGTGAAATGAGATGTCCAATAGAAAAAAACTACATGGTCCACTAATAAAACTACTCAATTTATGTTGCAAATATTTAATAAATGGAAATTCTCATTTCCCAAATATTTCATAATTTTTATTAAAACGATATAAATAACGAGAGGCTCTTAGAAGAAAACTTAATATAAAACAAAATTAATCCCGTACCATTATACTGTTGACATCTTCGTTCAAGAGCTTATCGTCACGCAATGTTTCAAAAAACTACTCCAAAGAGTTTATGCGTCCTTCCAACCCCAAACCATCGATCAAAAAGTAACCAAGTGGTACTTTCCAAAGAGCATGCTTGGCCTTGGCCTGGTAGTCTCCAGCCCCAACTACTTCATGACCAAGATCAACGTAACCATGGTACCGCCCTCTTTGATATTGCACAAATTGTTTTATACTCATTTCATCCGTTACTACATTGACTATCACTTTTTTATTTTTCGACTGTTCACTTTCACGTTTTAGCCTTATTCCTTCAAATATTCTCTGGTGAAATCAATGAACCATTCACAACTAAGTACCATAATCTTATAGTTTCTGGATGTGGTAGTAAATTGTTGAATTGGGTTCGCAGAAAACTGTATGCGCTTGGTGAATAAAAATGAAGGCTCTGATTTCTTCTGAATATTTTCTATTTCGTGCCACCAAATGCCTCTTAAGGATCGCCTGCAGGCTGCTTGGTGTAGCTTCCTATAATGAAATTATACTTATATTATAATAGCAACAGTTAACTAAAAAAACTGTTGAAATGTGAAATGAGATGTCCAATAGAAAAAAACTACATGGTCCACTAATAAAACTACTCAATTTATGTTGCAAATATTTAATAAATGGAAATTCTCATTTCCCAAATATTTCATAATTTTTATTAAAACGATATAAATAACGCGAGGCTCTTAGAAGAAAACTTAATATAAAACAAAATTAATCCCGTACCATTATACTGTTGACATCTTCGTTCCAGAGCTTATCGTCACGCAATGTTTCAAAAAACTACTCCAAAGAGTTTATGCGTCCTTCCAACCCCTTTTTCTGTTTAAAGAGAAGCTTAATTTTTTTCTTTGACTTTCTACAGTGCCTTTTATCAATTCCAAATTGTGCTTTGCCTTCCTTGCTTGCCTTCAGTCGTCATCCTGGTAAGAGTAGCTCCTCGGTCTAACCGATTTTGTAAAACAGAGAGAGGAATATCGTCCTCTTCATCACTTTTTCCGCTTCACTATCGCTGTCACCCCACTGTATCTCAATGTATCCAGGAACATCATTGGGTAGAAATGCCTCTTCCTCTTGAATACAATCATTGTCAATATCTTCCTAGTCTGTCTGTAGGTCGACGTCTGCTGGAGGAATAATAACCATATCAACGGCATTTTTCCGTCTGGAGGAGATCGTGTTATCTACAGCTGTAGCCAAATTCGCATATCTCTTCCCGTAAAATACGCTCGTGGGGAACTTCCATGACCAATCAAAACGCATCTGAAAATGAAAATGTGATACTATAGCGCCGAACAAGAATTTCCGATAAGCATCCTAAACATCCCGCTGTACTCAAACGAGTACACCAAAGTTCAAGAAAGCTCACAACTCGGTAAGAACAATATGTCCCGCAAATTGCTCGTAAGTTCCTCTAACAAACATAAACAAACCAACAATGTATAATAATATCAACCAAAATGTAACAAAGATATGTACAATGAATAACTTACTTGCGTGATTAAGTTACACTTTCTGGCGCGCAGCTGTGAAAATAATTTCTCAGCTAATGACGTCTGAAGTATATGTGTTTGAAATTCATATTATATAACAGAAAACTGTATAAAGAACATGTAGACAGTGTTTAATATTGAAAATTCGCCAACAGATGACTCTATTAAATAATGAGTCGATGGGAATGAATGGGTGAGTGTAATGGAATTTTACATTTAGTACACATAAGTACAGTTGTACTTTTGCATTCCCGCAACTTCGTCTGCGAGTCAACACATCCCATATATTTACTATATTTGACGATCACGTTTGTTTGTTGCATAAGAGATTTCCTTTATTTCTTTATGATTATATCGTTTCACAGATACAATGGGCTGTGCCAACTCACAATTGTTTGCCACTGTAACCACAGAACTATCGTTCCAACGTATCACATGCCTACTTCATTTACGTGATCATAACGGGTATCTAATGTACTATGCAATTTTTTTTTCAATAGACTTACTACTTTCTACTCGTAATTTTAACATTCTATTTTCACGTACAGTAGAAGTAGCAAAATATCCATTATATTTTAAGGTGCGTATAGATTACGCGAACCGAACAAGTAATGCAACGTGTATGCAACACTACGTAATTAGGATGATACTGCGCGCTTTATTCGCAGGTAGATGTCTGGATTTCAACAATTTTTTTTTTATTAAGTAAATACTTTATGTAACTTTATTGTTGAAATCCAGACATCTACTTGTAGAAGTTACAGCGATAAAAATTCGTTCCTATACTCGGGCCAAAAAGAGTAGTCAGTAGAGCAAAAAATTATCGGCAATTCTTCAAAGCATATAGCTGTTATGGAATACAGAAGCGGCAGCTCGTTTTACCATATAATCCCATATAATTCAAAGAAATATATCAAGTTTTATCCGCCTACCAGAGACGAAAACCACAACTAGGTCATTATGTGTAATTGCTATAGTCAACCAAATAGAGTACATGTTTGAACGTGGCGCCTTCTACCCAATAATTTGTTCGACTACTAGGAAGGTCGTCGAGCAAGTCTATCGTAGCGCATTCAGTGGCGTCACATATGCTGCAACGCAACGGATGTGCATTGTTCAACTGCGTTGCTATACCTAATTTGTGGAGATAATGTTGCCAGATGTAAGCATATTATTTAAAATTTAAGACATGGTAACTCATACTCATGCATAATTAACACAATCCGCTTTCATATGTTCGAATTATGGAATTTATGAAATTCGTAAATCCGTACGCCCCTGGCTCTACTGACTACTCTTTTTGGCCCGAGTATAGATATCTGGCATGGCTCTAAGTCGGATGAATACTCTACCTTTTTTGTATGCATAATAGATTTTTATATAGGGTCAGTCGAAAAGTGAAAAATATGAAAATTCGCTACGCTGTGACAAACACCCTATATAAGGTATTGAGCTCAAACTTTGTATAAAGGTATTTGAGGCACGTCTGAATCGAATGCGCTATCCATTTTTTCGAAAAAAAATTGCCTAATGGTCGATCTCTAAATTTCGACCCATTTAGCGGGTCTTAGCAGGCCTTGAAAAAATGAAAATTTAAAATTTTTCCACATGGTCAAATAGAACTCGTCGAGCACTATATCCCAAAAAAAAAAAATAAAATCTTTCAACACGTTCCGAAATAATGGGGTGTTCCAAACATAAGTAACAAATTCAGTGTAGAAACAAAAACTTTTACATTAGATCTGTCAATGTCAAATCATCATCGGGTATTTCTGAGGACTGAGGTGATGAAGTGTATGTAGTGGGCTCAGGTGATGAAGAGTAATTAGAGGCGTGTGGATGTTGAGTGGAAAAAGAGTGTTGAAGAGAGTTTTGCGAATATGGGATATTCGTGTGTGGCCGCAAAGGAGCTGACTGTTGTTGATATTGTTGTGTTGCTGGCATACGCGGCTCCTGTATATAAGAATAATTTGGTTGTGGTGGTAGTCTTCGTTCATAAAAACCGACATCGGCTTTTATCAATATGTCAAAAATGGCATGCTGAACACCTTTTCTTTATTGTTAAATGTTATTTGTGGCATTTCATAAAGTATTTCTTTCCTTTTCTTTTTTGGGATTTATTACCACATTCCTCGAGATTCCTATCCAAAAAATTCGATTTATCTAAAAAATATTCAAATTAACCAGTTTAAAACTGGGAAATAACCTCTACGCCTTTGACGTAATGTCAGAGGATCAGTTAGAGGGTGTTTTTTGACAACTAATAGGAATTAAATTAATACAAAAATACTGCGCTGACGTTTCGGAAACTATATCCGTTTCCTTTTTCAAAGTTTAGGCTTTAGATTTTTATGTAACGTGTAGAATAACACGTCAAAGGCGTAGAGGTTATTTCCCAGTTTTAAACTGGTTAATATGAATATTTTTTAGATAAATCGAATTTTTTGGATAGGAATCTCGAGGAATGTGGTAATAAATCCCAAAAAAGAAAAGGAAAGGAAACACCTTTTCTAGTTTCAACAGAATATTATGTAATGATATTTGATTTGAAAGTTTTAGTGATGTATAAATGTAATGATATTTAATTTTAGATTTTTTTTTATTTACGTTTTGGAATGCTTTATTGATTTATTATAGAAATTATGCTTTTAGTTTGCATTCATACACATTTGAGATATTTTATTAATTCTTACCTGCTTTTTACAGCATCTGCTTTATAAATAAATAACACTCTGTACTTTACAATTGAAAAATGCTTATTTGGAGCCTTTTTACTCCTTGTCTATTTTATTTCAGGGCTTGACTTCGTTCGAGACTTGGGATACTTACTTTGAATTACTTTTGTTTTGAATTGTAATGATTTAATAAAATTTAATATTGAAAATTTTGTATCTTATTGTCAATCTACTGTTTGTGAGATCTTTGGTTCTGCTTGACCTTGCTCAATATTATGCTATGAAGTTAGTTTACTGTAATAAGGTTTAATACTGCTTTTGAATAAAAGATGTCGCTCTGCTTATAGATTTTTCAGTTCGATTTATTTCATAAATAACAAGGGTTTCTTAACTACCTGCGATAACTTAAGCTAGTAATGACAAAATTGTTGTTATTAACTTTTACAAATAATATCTTAAATCTAAATTGTTCAAATTCGCATGAGTTTTGATTAATTTAATAAAGTTTATTTGAATTTTAACGATCACTGAATTAGTTAGTGGTTTTGCCACGAATTGTTTACTCTTCTGTCAAATGGAAATAATAATGGACGCTTGTTCTGCAAATTTTGTGATGTTACAAATTTCTGCTCCCACCGTAGGTTGCTGTGACTTTAAATTTGCTTGCAAATGGTGCCAGAAACTGCTGGACTTTTATCCTCGCTTTGGATGTATTTGCAGCCCACAGGTACGTGAATTCTATAGTTTAAATCTATAATACTGATTTACTTGTTTATCTGTAGTATTCATGCACGGTATTTTATATTTATTTTGAATATTTTTAAATTTATTTAAGGACTGACGTTTTAACGTGCGGTTGCTTTCTAATGCTGGAGTCAACAACTTTCATTTATTTCTTTGGTTGCCTGGTGGAAAATATTCCAGAACATTCCTATGTCATGGCAAGCTGGACATTTCATATGAATTTCCGTAAGTATTTTCTTGATTTTCTTATTGTATTGCTTATTTGCTGGCTGTTTGGAGCTGGTTTCGTGTATTTAAATTTATTCTGGTTCCATTAACTTGCATTTGCTTTTATTCCGTTGACATATTTTTCGACTTTCCGTTGCTGCGTAGTCACTCTTGCACATTTTCTTTCACTTGCGTTGCACTGTGTTTTAAACGTTCACACTCACTATATTTTATCTTTATGCCTTAATCTAACTTAATCTATAACAAAATTTTCTTAAATTATATAAATAACTGACTTTCTTCAATTTTTCTGTCTACCTAGTGACATCTCTTATCTACTTTATGATTTCTCACTATTTTGACCTTTTTCTGTAATCATTAACATTTTCCTTTTTTATTTATTAACAATTATTAACCTTTTAACCTTAGTTTTGTATATGATGTAATTTATTTGAATTTTTAGGTGGTCACCGTTCACCTTCGGAGAAGATTTTACGTTAGCTGACTTTACAAGAATTCTTTCTGGATATCCTGTGTCTCCTTTGTCTGGGTTTTATCAACTTTGTGCTAGTAGTGATATTTGCGATTTGAGTGATAATTTGTAAGCATTGTTCACTTAGCCCAGTCAATGAATACATATAAACAGGGTTTGTTTGCAAAAGGTCGGGAAGTTTTGAAACTTGGCACATACCTAGATCTTGACGTCCTTAATGACTACCTGATTTTGCGAACACGCCGTCGCGCCGCTCTCGGCGCCATCTTGAAAAAATAGCGCATGAAATTATAAAATTAGCCATATCTTCCTTACCGTACCTTTTATTGGAAAAATACCTCTATTCAAAATTATTCCTTATAAAATTGTCCACAATTTAGCTTTTTACTATTTTTTTGTCCGATCAATATTTACAGAGATATAGCAAGTCAAATTCGGAAAAAAATTAAGTTTTGTCTTACAGCGCATTTTTTAGATGTATAAAAGTACGTTCATTTTTCAAATGATGAATATTGACCCAACTACACTAGCATCCATAAATAACTGAAGAATTGTTTATTGTAAAGGGAGAATACTAAAGTAAAATAGGTTAATAATAATAATTATTATAAAACAGTTTAAAATTAAATAGAAAAATTAGTTTTCGACCATTCATTAATGATTTAGATAGTTGCCTTAATTTTACATGAAGATCTGCAAAAAAATAGTATTATAGTAATATAAGTTGTCATTTGTTATAATATAATAATAATAGTAAACACGTTCATTGCCGAGAAATGCCGAATTTATTGGAACTACTCGTTCCCGACTGTCAGGCTAATTCGAGCCAATAAGTCTGACATAGTGCTCCTCGACCATCAGATCAAGCTGATGTATGTCCTACCTTATGTATTTTGAAAAATTACCTAACAAATAGAACTCAAAGAGTTAAAGTAGACGGTTCTCTTAGTGAGTCCTTGTCTATAACCATGGGCGTACCCCAAGGAACAGTGTTGGGTCCAATACTTTTCCTTGTATATATAAATAATATTGCTAGTATAAAAAATTTTGAAGGTCATTTAATATCATATGCTGATGACACAGCTCTGGTATTTGTTGGGGACTCATGGGAAGCTGTTTATGAAAGGGCAGAAAACGGTCTATCTGAAATATATAATTGGTTGAACTACAGCGTATTAAGTTTAAATAATGCTAAAAGTAAATTTTTGGCATTTTCGATCTCAGTTGATGATCAACCAGAACATCAAGTTTTGAGAGTGCATAAAAGCAATTGTGATCGCCAAAATTGCGATTGCCCGCTAATTGAAAAATGTCATTCAATTAAATACCTTGGATTGATGATTGATCATCACCTGAGATGGAACGAACATGTAAATTCAATTACAAAGAAAGTTAGATATATAACGTTTAAATTTTACCAACTAAGATATATTCTTAATAAAAAATGTTTGCTTGATGTGTATGATGCATTGGTGCAGTCTGTTATAAGATATTGTATTATAATTTGGGGTGGGCTATTTAATAACGTATTAAAAAATTTACAAACTACTCAAAATACAACTTTAAAAGTTATTTTTAATAAACATAGACTATACTCAACTAATGCATTGTACACAGAGAATAGACTAATGGATGTAAGAAATATATACTCATACAATTGTTTACTATGCATGCAGCAATGTAGCCGACATATGTCTGGATGATGACCATGACGACGAACTTAACGTGCTTCAGAATATAAATAGTGTTGCTGAGGATGTCATAGAAGATGCGGAGATGTCGGATGACGATTGCGCCGCTCCGTCGGGACTTTGATTTAGATAGTCAGATCTGTGGATTAGACCTACTGGGGATGCCACATAAAAAGAAACGCGCCGATTTCTCTACCTCATAGGTGGTGTGGAAACGAGAAAAATATCACAACTTACATTTTTTTTCATCTATAGCGTTGCTATAGGCGTCGGGCAACCGTTGCCAATAGTTGGTGAAACAAATTGCTTTATATTTTAAGGCAAAACTCTTTTTTCCAATTGAAGATGCTATATCTCTGTAAATATTAATCATACAAAAAAATAGTAAAGAGCTAAATTGTAGACAATTTTATAGGGAATAATTTTGAATAGGGGTACTTTTCCAATAAAACGTACGGTAAGGAAGATATGGCTAATTTTCTAATTTCATGCGCCATTTTTTCAAGATGGCGTCGCGAGCGGCGCCACGAACACGCCGTGTTCGCAAAATCAGGTGCTCATTGAGAACCTCAAGATCTAAGTATGTGCCAATTTTAAAAACTTCCCGACCTTTTGCAAGATCATTTGTATTCATTGACTGGGCTAACTTGTGGTGTACCTTTTTATTACAAATAAAACCTTCTACTTTCTACGATTGCATGTTATTTTGAATCTGAATATCTTTTAGTTCTGTTTTAGTTTTTATTTACTATTTTTATGTATTTTAGAATGGATTTTATTTCTTTGTAGTTGTCTATTTATCTATTGAAAGCTTGTTTTTCATGTAGAATTTATTTTTATTTTATTAAATGCATGTTTTTGTGAATATTTTGATTTTAACTTTATTTATTTATGTTGCATGTTGAATAATATTACAATTAATTCATTTTAGCTGCAATATATGCGCAGAATGTTTTTTGTTCATCGTTTGTTGCAGAAGATTCCAGTTTGCTTGCAGCGGTTTTTAGTATTCCTAAGGCGTCTGTCATTATTACATTGCTTTCACTATCTCTTTTCCGAGGACGTTTTGGTGATACAAAATCAGCTGAACCTGATGCACGTGCGGTCTGTTTGGTGACAGTGTTAGCAGGTGTTTTACTTGTGTCTTCTTGTTTCTTCCTGCCGCTCAACGTCACTTTCTTCTTCCTAGACAAATAATATTTTAACTAGTTACACTTGTACATATTATTTTTATTTCTAGGACACAAAAAATGTATAAATACAAAGCTAAAGATGTTACTCTGTATTTCACATTTTAATATGAATATAAAGCAAGCCCACGAAAAAAGACGCTGGCAGAACACCGAAGGTGTAGCAATAAGCCATAAAAGAGATTGTTCGGATCCTTTGTCGGCATTTTTTAGTTGCAATTAAATATAAGAGACAGTACACTGCTATTCGTTTCTTTCAGCTTCCTGATACTCCCGAGTCCTGGATGGAAATAGGTTAGGGTGTCAAGGTAGAATCTCAGATGCAGGGATTTTTAAAAATACCGAATTATACAAAAAACTTAACGTTGGCAGTTTGAGATTACCATCTCCAGAGGCGCTTCCTGAACGACAAATAAAGATACCCTACTTCTTTGCTGCTGACAGCGCGTTCGCTCTGCATGAAAATGTAATGAAACCCTATCCAGGAGATCATGAACGTGGATCTCCTAAAAGAATTTTCAATTATCGGTTAAGTAGAGGTCGTAGGGTAGTGGAAAACGTTTTTGGAATTATTAGTGCTATATTCAGAGTTTTACGAAAGCCGCTTTTGTTAGAACCTCAAGTAGCGCAATTAGTTGTAATGGCCACTATTCATTTACATAATCATCTACGAAAAAACTCAAGCAGCGTTTATATGCCACAAGGTTGACTATGGGTAAATAATACATTCAATGAAGATAATGATAATATGACTTCTATGCTGCCTTTGAGAAATGTACCTCGAAGACCTCCGATGTATCTACATACAATAAGAGACGAATTGGCTTGTGGTGGTGCCTTTTTATTGCGATGCTTTTAGTCACTATACTTGCGTAATCTTTTATACGAAAATCTCGGGCGCCAGTACTTTAACTTTTGAGTGCAAAGGACAGCACTTTTTGGCTTTCCTATTTGGGAAAGCAATCCGGGGTAGCTAACAGTTGGAGATACGGAAAATGCCAGCGGGTCGTATGTTGGGGGTCTGTCTAAAGGACTTCGACCCCTACTCAAACGGGTTAATCAGAAATAAATGACAGAAATAATAACTCGTGAATTTTACCTCTTTAACCCATTAGGGACTGAATTTTTGAATTTTATTAATTTAAGTAAATTTTGTGTTTTTCCGTGTCTGTGGGTGTTTAAATATTGTAATAAAATATTTTTTTGACACTGCAATGTTAAGAGAAAAAAATACAGGCTGTACCATATATGGCACACTAGTACTCTAGGGTATTTTAAGTTTATAAAATAAAATCTATCTGCATTGGTGATAATCTCCGAAACAATTAATGCACAGGCCGACGTTGCATTTGCGGCACTGAGTTCGCACAGCACTTGATGGTATATGATTGCCAGAGCAACGTCTTCGCTTGTTATTGGGTATATATTCAATAATATGATCCATATGGTCATTATCTAATATCTGGGGAAATCTTCCTGCCTGCTGAATGTGTTGAGGGCCGCCCAGCAGATTTTGGCAAATTTTGAAATTTTTTCAGATAAACCTGTGCTATTTCACGACGGAAGTTCAATTGAGATGTGGCTGGGTTGTGTTTTTTTATATAAAATCCAAGAATTTTGTATGCAGGCATCAATTAACCATGTGAAAATAGGCCACCACCACTTCTTTCCCCTGAGTCCAATTCTATAAACGTTAATATTTGCGTCCATTTGATCTGTCCCTTCCATGAATTCATTGTATTTGCCAATGCAATCAGGTCTTGGAATCCCAATTTTCTTTTTTTCAGCAACAGAATAACGGTTTGCATTCGTTACTGGTTGAACTCCGTGCACTGTAGACGCCACTGTCACCACATCCAGCGTGTAACCACTACATTCTTCTATGTGGTCAAGGCAAAATCGTATGTACCTCGTTTTGTTTTTTTCATTAATTTTACAGATCGCAGAGGGCAATTTTTTGGTAGTCGATTCTCTCTGACTGTTCCAGTTGCTTCATATCCTTTGTCCTTCAAATGATAAAGGATCTTGATTGACGTAAACAGGTTATCAAAGTAAAATCGAAAAGGCATAGATTTATGTTCGTGCGGCAAGTTTTCGATAAGCTGTAAAAGTGGTGCTGTGGCTTCTCCGATTTTTTTTTGGTGATCTGGGTTAGAATTGGGTATACATCCCTGATATAAGTAGATAGACAAAGAGACTTTCTGACCGGAAGTGAGCGGTCAAACTGCTGATGGCACATGTTCCATCGAGAGCGACCATCCAGAGGTACAAGAAGTGACCAGGGGCGGGATCCCGAGTTAACGTTCGTTATCTGATAACGTAACGATAAGGTAACGTAAAAATGCCGAATTGGTACTCTATATTGTTGACGTTATAACAATCGGCAAAGATCGGAGATAACGTAAATAATTTAGGGTTTTTAATATTTATAATGTTGGTTAGAATATATAAACATGAATTTGACAGAAAACTATATAGTTATTGAATTGGTTAGTGGAACTTCAAAACTTGTGTCATTAATATCTTGTCTAAATAAGTTAAATTATTTAATACATAAACGGTAAGTTTTGGTTTTAAATGTATCATTGCTTACGAAGCAACTATATAATTAAATTTTAATAATAGATGCTGCCATGGCAGTTCGCTGTTTTTGAAGACTTCGAAGAGGAAGAACGTCGGGAGCGTAACGAGCAATATAGATTAGAAAACCTACGTATGAGAAATCGCAGTGATCCATTCAATATCCCTGTTAGGAGGTTCCAGGAACTATTTCGACTTACAAAGGACATGGTGGCATACTTATTAAATGGGTTAGTGCCGCATATGACGAGATCTTCCAAAAGAAATGCAGTTGTTCCTGATTTACGAATATTTGCCGCTTTGGCCTTTTTTGCAACAGGAAATTACCAAAGACCCATTGGACAAAGTTACTTTTTATTTATGAGTCAGCAAGCTGTAGGCAAATCAATAAAGGAAGTGAGTAGGCTTATATGTACCCATCTAACAGCTACTTGGATAAAATTTCCCACAACGCTACAGGAAAAACAAGCAATTGCTCTCAAGTTCATGGAGAAATCGAGATTTCCAGGCTGTATAGGAGCAGTTGACTGTACACATATAGATATGATTGCTCCTACTTTAGAAGAACATAATTATGTGGACAGGAGACAACATCACTCAAAAAATGTTCAAATAGTAAGTATCGACTTCTACTTTTACAGTATTAATTAAAGGAATATAAACATTTTTATAGGTTTGTGATTACAATATGAGAATACTGTCCATAAATGCTGCTCATGCAGGTGGTACCCATGATTCATTTATATGGAGGCATTCCAGAGTGAGGGAGCAAATGGAGAGAAATTATCATTATGGCGAACATTTCTGGCTCATTGGAGACTCCGGATATCCTCTACAGCCTTGGTTGCTGACACCAATATTGAATTCTGCCCCCGGATCCCCACAAGAAAGATATACAGCCAGCTTAACCTCTGCTCGTAGCAGTATAGAAAGATGCAATGGGACCTTAAAGCTTCGGTTTAGATGTCTTTTGGGAGAACGTACATTACGGTACTCTCCTGAATTTGTGGGCACCATAACTACAGCTTGTGCTGTTTTACATAATATATGTATAGCAGGTAGATTAAACTTTGAGGAACTTGTAGAATATGAACATGATAACATATTAGGAAATGAGGTGTTAGTGCATGCTCAACTGAATGATGTATTGAACGAAGGTCAGAGAATTAGAGATAATTTAATCAGAAATTATTTTAGATAATGTACGTACATTGTCAGTACTGTTAAATATTTTAGTTTATTGATTCAAATGACAAAATAAAAATATACCACTTATATGTGAATACTTTATTTATATATTTATCATATAGCCTTTTAATGTGTATACAGGGTGTCCCAGTTTTAAAGGACCATACTTCACAGGTTTAAATAAAAAGTAATTTTTAGCGGAAAAGTTCTTAAACATGCCCTCTATCTCGCTTACTTTAGGAGATACAGGGCAAAGTTCTAGCTTTTTCAAGTTTTTCCCCTGTATCTACTAAAATAAGCGAGATAAAGGGCAATAAATAATAGAATGTAAGTCAGTCTATCACTTCCCTCACTAAGTCTGTTAAATCAGACATTGTGTGATTCAACTGATTTAAACTATTATTGATCAAATTGATATTACTGTCAACAGATCTCAATGTATTTGAAATATCACTTAAAACAGTTAAAGTCTCTTTATGCATTTTTAAATATGTTGAAGATTGATTGATTGAAGATTTCTTACACGATTCGTTTCTTCCTTTTTTATTAGTGAAGACAACTTTTCTTTTTTCTCCTGCATCTAGCTCACAAAGATTTGTATTAGGCGGGTCAGCCTTGCCAACGGCCATATTTTTGTCTGCTTGTTCATCATTTACATTAGTAGATGTCGAAGCAGCTTGTTCTTCAGATTGTGATACCTAAGTATACTATTGATTAGCACTAACATTATTTTATACATATAAATATGCACAGATACATACCTCCATCTGTGCAAAACCAGCCTCTTCAGTTTTGCCATCACCTTCAATACAGCTCATTCCTTTTAGCTGCATTAATCTCTCTTCAATGTCTGATATATCTGTTACTTTTGGTGATCCTCCTCCAGTACCACTACTATATTTTTTATTATGTGCCATCTTTGCTTTTACTCTACTAATCCAGTCTGACAAAACCTGTGTATAGCAAAACTTAATTTTTTCCCATACATATATATTTTAACAAAAAATGTATTTACCTTTTGCCACTGGTTTTGTGTTTTACATCCATCACCCAACGAATTTAATTTTTCTGTTAGACATTCCCAATTTTCATTATATTTTTGCCGACTATTTGCCAATTTAAATTTTCGTGTCAACATTTCAGGATGTTCCTCTAAAAATTCCACAATAACAGTATGGTGTCTCGATGTGGTCCTTGGGGCTCTTGCTCTATTATGGTGGTCCATGATGAAATGTGCTGCTTTTAATCTAAATGAAGTATAACGAAGTAGGTATATTACTTTTATATCACCAACTTTATTATGGAGTTTATTACAATGGGTAAGAAAAAATAAATAATAATCTACTTAATATATTTATATCACATTCATAATACCTTTATTACTCAGAAGTCAACTCGTCAACTGTCACACGTTTGTTGATCACAGTTTGTTTTGAGGTTAAAACACGCCAAAGCACCGACAGAGGCGTCGTTAGATATATTCGTTAAAAGCATAGTTACGTTAATATCAAGATTCCAATTTCGATAACTTAACGAATTTGTGGGTGCGGGGAGTGAAAAAATAACGAATCGTTAACTCGGGATCCCGGCCCAGGGGATGTACAATAAGTCTGGGGGGGATGAAGTCTGGGGGCTGGGGTCCAGAGGCTGCTGAAGGTGAAAAAATCATGTAGGTATGAGAAAAAAACATGGCGGCACGATGAGAAAAAAACATGGCGGCACGATGAGAAAAAAAACATGGCGACCCTGATCATGCGCAGTAGGTATGAGAAAAAAAACATGGCGGCACGATGAGAAAAAACATGGCGGCCCTGATCATGCGCAGTAGGTATGAGAAAAAAAAACATGGCGGCGCAGTAGGTATGAGAAAAAAACATGGTGGCACGATGAGAAAAAAAACATGGCGGCCCTGATCATGCGCAGTAGGTATGAGAAAAAAACATGGCGGCCCTGATCACGTGATGTGGGATATCAAATGATTCGTCTCGACGTCTAGAATACTAATATAACAAAATTTTCATTCCAAGTGCGAAAAAATGGGCTTTGGGGCTTGATATTTGAATTTAAATTATATAGATATGTTCCTCAACTCGAAATACGTCATAAAACAACAACTTCCGGTCTCCACTTCCGGTCTTCTGAAATCCGTGATGTGGGGTATCAAATGATTCGTCTCGATGTCTAGAATACTAATTTAACAAAATTTTAATTCCGAGTGTGAAAAAATGGGCTTTGGGGCTTGATATGTGAATTTAAAGTATATAGATATGTTCCTCAACTCGAAGCATGCTAGAATCTGCAATAAAATAACAACTTCCGGTCTCTACTTCAGGTCTTCCGAAATACATGATGTGGGGTATCAAACGATTCGTCTCGGCGTCTAGAATACTAATTTAACTAAATTTTCGGCATTAGAGTAGAATTTGGCGTTTGGGGCTTGATATTTGAATTTAAAGTAAATAGATATGTTCAATGACGGTCACTGAAAAGGAAAAACAGGTGTGACGTCATACTAGCTCAAAGCTGATGAGGGTGGCAGCCCTGTATCTAATGCCCAATAAATGTACCATATAACTTGGGAATGTTTTTAAACGCTAATTTCAATAAAATTCACCTTGAAACGATTAACGGAAATGATTACGTCGCAAATTCTCTTATATAATTGAATTTTTTGCAGCCTGTGATAAGAAATGGCAGTTACACTCGTTATTGCGAAATCCAAAAGACCGTTACAATTCTGCGGTTGATAACAAAAAAGCCGTTAGAATGAACGACTATAGAAACGCTAATTTCAATAAAAACACAGCATTCACCTTGAAAACGATTAACGGAAATGATATAAAGCGATTAACGGAAGTGATAACATCGTAATTTCTCTGTTAAAACTTAATAATTGAATTTTTTATCATAAACGTCGAGCAAGCGGGGAATATGGTTAATTATTACAAGCTACAACATAGGCGGACTGCAGCTAATAAAACAACAAAATAAGTATAATATTTTATTCATCGTCATCAAATATATCAAATAGAAGAATGTATTTTTGTGGTATATACATTTTAATATTAATTAGAAATTG
Source organism: Rhagium mordax (assembly GCA_963680705.1). Lineage (NCBI taxonomy): Eukaryota > Metazoa > Arthropoda > Insecta > Coleoptera > Cerambycidae > Rhagium > Rhagium mordax. The sequence goes on from OY796663.1 coordinate 13,484,023, forward strand.
CTTCATGTCGATCGCAATCATTTCACGACAAAATTTCTGGATACTTAGGTTTCCATCGAGTAACTTGTCGCACAAATCCAAAGCTTTCCTATACATCTGTACTTGTTTTTCACATGCTTTATTGCGGTCAACATCGTCTTGGATGGAGGCACAACAGTATATATTATCATGTTGTTCGCTAAATATTAGCTCTAAAATTTCATCACGTAAGAGTTCAATGGCACTTTGTAAATCCTCAGCTTTACTCCATTTCTGTTCACTGTAAAACATCCACATTTTTGTCAACTTTTATATTTTTCTGGATAAATATAATGATGCACTTTAGTATTATGATCGTGGAACAAACTGTAATGTAGTACAGCAAACCTAACATTGATTCAAATTCTTTTGGGATAATGCTGGCTTTAACTTGAGATGGTGGTGGTGGTGGTGTGTAAGTGGGGGTAGTAGCAGCGTCATATGAACAATTATTTAATATTTTCCAAGCCACATCTCCCATGGTATTATCCTGAAAGCGTATTTTCAACTTGTATTGTATTACATCATTGGACATTGATGCTACAAAAGTAGGTATGTTATTAGATGTATATGGCGTCATCCTCGTCCATTTTGAAGGCCAACTATCATTTTTCAATCCATCCTTATCGAAACATATGAATACCTCTTTAGAACCATATGGCTGATGTATGTATATGATATTTTGAAGCACAGCATACAAAATTATGAAATGAGGACTTAACAACGCTATCATTACCAATAAACTAAGTAATTGTTCAAGTTATCTATATATATTTATACTCTAATTGGGGTAATGTGACGATGTTTGAACTCTGATGACGTATTAAAACGTGTTAAATTCATAAATACTTTTTGATTCCATAGCTGTTCATCGTCCTTTTCTACACTCAATTTTTGGAATCTGGAGAACATACACTGTTTTTGATTAAACAATTTCTTTTAACTGCTCACAATGTCTTTCTAACCTTACTTTTAATATCATCATTTTACGGGAACGCATATTGTGATACTAATACTCTCCTCTTGGACAATCGCAATCCTCATAACATCCTGTTACTATAATGTATGAACAATTCATGTCTGTTAGATGAAATGTTTTTTCAGTACATGCAAGTCTACGCATTTCAACCCACTCTTTTTTAAGAAGATTACCATTTTTATCATAAAACTCGACATAAATATAGCAAGAGTAAGTCATGTTTCTAGTTTATGCTGTCACACTATACTATGCTTATGATGAAATGTATACTATTATATATAAGGGGAGTGGGGTGGGGGGATGAAATGAGAACAAATCTATAATTTACATAATTTTTATTTTGGTAAAGATAAATATAACCAATTATAAAGTAAATTACAGTTTGTTAAACTACACATGGATTTGTAATTCATATGATTAAAGCAACAGGGTGCGCCTTTAACGAAATTAGGTGCGTCAATAATATTTTCCACGTTGATAATGTCAGGTGCTGATGATGGTATTTGTTCCTCCAGTTCAAATAGTTTATTTTTGAGAAATTCATGTTTTTGATGTCCCTTCAGATATACAATGTCGGCATTATTATTCAGCAGCAGATAAAAATCTGGCAAATTGAAGCCCTGAATATCAACGATTATTATGTTCATGGTGGCTGGGTGTAGACTGACTGGAATTACTTGACATACATCTTATATTACACTCCTTACGACTCCACTAAGCGGTAAATATTCCACCACGCGATCGTGAATCAGAATACAAGTTACCCTCGTATTAGCTGGGAATGGCTGTCTAGTTTCAATCTCCAATTTAATATCAATAGTCGATGATTTTATGCTATCGTTTCTTTTAGAGCAATCAATAGCAAATATAGCATGGTTGTTGAAGGCTACAAAATCTAACATGGGTCTGTTATTCCCTGCCAATGTTTTACAAAATTCTGTATACATGTGATATGCCTCAGCGTATTTTCGAGTTGAAAAATCTAATTGCTGATTTTCGTATGGATAATATTCAGAATTGATGTATAATTTTATGTTAGATATATCAGCGTTATCAAAGTATGTGACATCGTTCGTCTTTTGATCTTTTCGATCAGTTTGAAATGTTATAAATACACCTTTAGAACTTTCCGAATTTGAGCATGCTTTAATCGCCCAATATTGTTTCAAGGCTCCAGTTACTAAGGCAGTATTTTCATGAAAGCTCCACTGTCTAAATGTAATAAAAATCGGCGTATCGCTGTTTATTGGGGCTAGCAATTTCAGTTTTAATGCATCATTTACAAACACATGTTTAACCTTTAGATCGATATTTGTTATATTTAATTCGGCCCCCGTATCTTCTTTGGATACTTTAAAGCAATTAACATCTGTTCGAGCTCTCACTAATCTTATGGTTTGCTTTCCTCCAAACAAAAGTTTCTTATAATCATAAAATACTCCCAACAAATGACTTAAGGGAATTCTCATAAAAAATGTATTATCTGTAAGATGATAAGTTACCATTTGACCTTCTGGAAAATTCCAGCCTGCGATACTAAGAGTTTCATCATCTTTATCATAGGTTAGATAACCTCTCACCAAGCTTACAGTACCTGGATCTCGAACACGATCCACTTCTACGCTATTTATCTCATGACTAATAGAGTCAAATAAGTATGCTCCAGCATTATTAGTGAATGCAACAGTACCAGTGCCAACAGTTTTTTTCAAGGTTCCTTCAATCGATATAGCCGCCTCAGGCATCGCCAATAAAGCATCCAGTTGATTAATTGTAATTTCAATCTCATCATTATTACCAAATGATTTAACGAATGGGTGATAAGTGTGAACCTCCGCTCTAATGATAGAATCATCGAACTGAGGATCTTGGAACAACTGAAGTTCTCTTAACATGATAGCCCAAAGATTTTAAGTATAAGATGTTTTTCAAAGACAAAGATGATGATGAACCCACCCTCTTCCTCGTACAGCTAGTGACAACTGATTGAGGTTGAGTGGAAAAGTTATTGTTTATATACAGTGGCGTAAATATTAAGCCCATATTTTCTTTAATTCCAACCTTACCACAATTTCTTCACCTCTAAAATTAACACTTTCAGAATTTTGATCAAGTATCTCCAAAGTAATGTTATTTATCTCGCGTTTGTTATTTACTGGAAGAAATATTAGATTCTTTGGTTCAATGTTAATAGCGTACCCTGGATTTACAGATGGAGCGAATTCGAAAATCGTATGTGATGGATTGTTATTGTAGAAAGCTCCTGTGGTGATATTGCAGTCTATATGGATGGTTATAACTTTTACTATCTGTACACGCAAATCAGATTGATGTAAAATATCAGGTTTTAATTCTCTAGCCGAATAACCCAACAAACTGGCTAAGCTGTCAGTGGGTGTGAAGTTTATTTCGTGTTTGCTCCTAATTTCACATTTGAGAGTATTATTGTTAGGCTTCAATGAGAAATGTTCATTCGGATCTTTAGCTTCTTTCGGTACTATTTGACTCTGAAGATAAATCTCAATATCATGAATCTCATATGATCCAGTAGGAATGGAAATTACTTTTTCCTTAGTTCTATCACCTTGTTCCCAATAGTAGAGTTTATTATTAACTTCTTCTTCGATATTAGGAATACTATTATATGTGTGAAAACCAATAAGAGCTAACGCGTAATCGTACTGAGGATTCAATTCGATGGGGGTTGTGAAATTGACAGAGAGGGTGGTACCTCGATCTTCTTGACCTCGACCTCTTATCGTGAATATCTGTGACATAATGAATGAAACTTATTAGACATCATCATTTTTATAAAGAAACTCCAAACATAAATGGCCACAATTAACCGTACTGAAATTTTGATAATTATCATAATTAAATCGTATTTTACATTTATCGCCAAAGTAACGTACTAGTTCTACTGGTGGTTTTAGTGCACCGAAGCTATCAAAATAAACAACTTTATCGTTATGCTTTTTATAAGCTACCCAATGTGTTCCGGGGCCCTCTTGTACATCAAGATTAATAATAGCACTCTCATATCTTCTAGGAGTCTGAGGTAAAGAGTTACGCATATAGATACCTCTGAAATGTGGTATTTTCAATTTTTTAGCATACTTTATCAAATCTACATCGAAGACTCTTTTGGGTAGCTTCACTGGCAGTTTTTTTGCTGCTTTTTCAAATAGAGTCCCAGCCCCCTTTTATATGGTTTTAAGTACAGTCCGGATCCTTTTTTACCAAGAGCTATAGCTTCCATAGTTTGATTATGTCTTTCAGCCTCCTCCAAATTTTTCTTCGCAGCCTTAGCGTCTATAGCAGCCTTAGCAACTCCAGAAACACCGCCTGTCAAGGCTCCTAAGGCACTCTCAATCCAGCGAAGATTGGTATTAATGCCAAAAATCCACCGCTTTTCGGTAGTGATAGTACACGAGGTGTTTTAATCTTTTTTCGACCACCCACACTTTTCACAGCTTGTCTCGCTGCTTTTACAGCAATCCTAGTATTTGATCTTAAATTATTATCCTTGGGCTGTTTCATTAGTTTTCCACTTTACTCATGGTCTTTTTAAAACCAACTTTACGATGTCGAGCGCCCATACCCATCTTTCTTTTAACTTTCATGGTGTTAACAATAGCCCAAGCGGCGGCTTTTTCCTTCAAATTAGCGTCCTTAGACTTAACTCTTTCCCAAACACGCTGCTCTAGTTCGTAATCAGCCTTGTGTCGATCCTGTATATTAGAACTCTTACTATAGGCTATATCGTGACTGCGACAGCTTCTATCAAGGTCGTTAATTCCAGGGTCACCTCGACGCAAACGTTTTTCCAACTTTGTACCAGGTCCACAGTACTGATATCCAGGTAAGTGTAATTCAAATGGCAGCTTATTAATTATGGAGTTTACCACACCAGCACCACCGTGTTTCAACGTTGACATCTAGACTGATAATGAGCATTAGTATAGTATACAGGGTGTTTCATTTTTAAATGTCGTCCTTTTAGGAGGTGATAGAGCATCGAAAAATAAGTCGACCTGCCCAAAAAAAATATATCCAGTGGCGTGGGAAATAGGGTGAGAAATAGAGGGCGTCACCCCAGTATCTACGCCACTGGTGATTTTTGACATGAGTTATTCTTATAGGATTGTAGGTATGTAGTTCAGTACTGTCTGTGCAAAATTTGGTTAAAATCGGTCGTATGGTCTAGAAGTTATGACAAATAAACGATTTTTTAATTCCAACTTTGAAGGCCTGTAACTTCGTTATTATGCATTTTTGATATAGGTTTTTGGGGCAGGTCGACTTATTTTTCGATGCTCTATCACCTCCTTAAAGGACGACATTTAAAAATGAAACACCCTGTATATATAAATATACAGCTTCTTATTTTTTCTTAGGTTTTTTCTTCCATTAATTTTAATTTATTAAACATCAAAAGGGGGGAATAACGATTATTAAAAATTTTTTTTTATAGAAAGTCATGTTTATTCTATTCTACAAACACATGTTGACGTTTCGCCCATGATCACGGGCTTTTTCAAAACATTATTATATTTTTACATTACTAAAAGAGAAACAAAAACAAATTAAACATTTTTAGTCTGAAATTACAAGGTTATATAGACAAATTAATGATCAACAGTTGGCAAACATACATACCTAAAACAGGAAAATCGATAACAATAGTTAAAATATTAAAATTTTATTAAAATTTTTAATTACAGTGGAGACAGTTAAAACGTGGTTGTGGCCATTCCACCATTTTGGACCAACAAAACGAAAAGACGCAAAGGAGACATGAACAGCATTGAATATTCAGAAAACTTAGTCGGTAAAATAGTGTGCGGTAATAGTAGATAACTATATTAGTAATAATTTAGATTTGTATTGATTTGAGTAATAAACTATTATGCCGGTAGATGGTGTATTGAAAATATATAATATAATATATAATTATTATTTGTTTTGGTAATAATAAATTAGTAATAAAATTAGTTTTTAGAAATAGGAACTATGGTTGTAATCATCTGTCAATTATATTATGTTATGATAAATTTGGCTTAAATATTTTATGTCAGATCTGTCATAAAATATTTAAGCCAAATTTATCATAACATAATATAATTGACAGATGATTACAACCATAGTTCCTATTTCTAAAAACTAATTTTATTACTAATTTATTATTACCAAAACAAATAATAACTATATATTATATTATATATTTTCAATACACCATCTACCGGCATAATAGTTTATTACTCAAATCAATACAAATCTAAATTATTACTAATATAGTTATCTACTATTATCGCACACTATTTTACCGACTAAGTTTTCTGAATATTCAATGCTGTTCATGTCTCCTTTGCGTCTTTTCGTTTTGTTGGTCCAAAATGGTGGAATGGCCACAACCACGTTTTAACTGTCTCCACTGTAATTAAAAATTTTAATAAAATTTTAATATTTTAACTATTGTTATCGATTTTCCTGTTTTAGGTATGTATGTTTGCCAACTGTTGATCATTAATTTGTCTATATAACCTTGTAATTTCAGACTAAAAATGTTTAATTTGTTTTTGTTTCTCTTTTAGTAATGTAAAAATATAATAATGTTTTGAAAAAGCCCGTGATCATGGGCGAAACGTCAACATGTGTTTGTAGAATAGAATAAACATGACTTTCTATAAAAAACATTTTTTAATAATCGTTATTCCCCCCTTTTGATGTTTAATAAATTAAAATTAATGGAAGAAAAAACCTAAGAAAAAATAAGAAGCTGTATGAAATCAAATTCAATTCAATTCAATTCAATTCTTTATTCAGTGTTAATATACATATACAGTATTTACACGAGTCAACAGAAATATTTGCAAACTAACAATATAAAGAAATACAACTAATATATAGCGCCTAATACAAAATATAAATATAGACTTGAAAAAAGTAGTGTACATACTTAAAACTAACACAAACAATGTAAACAACATCACAACAACTATAGAACAAACTTAGTATTTATAAAATTACATGTCAGAAAAATCATTTTGTAAATATTCGTCATAAGTATAAAAAGATTTACTTATCAGATATTGTTTTAGCTTAGATTTAAATACGTTAGTATCTAAGCACCTTATAGCTTCTGGCAACGCATTAAAAAATTTTATTCCCATGAAATTGGGACTATTATGGCATTTTTTTAACCTTACAAATTCTGGATACAATTTTTTGTTATTTCTAGTTAGATAACTATGAACATCATGATGGGTTCTGTATTTAGTGTGGTGTGTTTTTACAAAATTTAAACAGTTAAATATATATATACATGGGAATGTCATAATTTTATGGAGTACAAAAGTGCTCCTACAGTCTTCCCGAAAACCTAACCGGGATATAATTCTAATAGACCTACGTTGAAGGCGAAAAATACGTTCACTTGATGTTGCATGACCCCATGCAACTATTGCGTGTGAAATAAGAGAATGTACCAATGCAAAATATGCTGACTTTAACACTTTCGTCGACACTACATTAGATAATGTATTCAATAAATAAATATTACTACACAACTTGGAGGCCAATTTGTTTGTATGTACCTCCCATTTTAAGGTGGGGTCTAGATGTACTCCCAAAAATTTTACAGACTTGCTAGAGTCAGAGTCATCCAGGTGCCTTAAAGAAAAAACCATATTTTCCGTTTTTGAGGAATTTAGACATAATTTATTTGCATCGAACCACCCTTTGGTCAAACCTTGTAACTCATGGCATCTTGCCAGAACCCCAAGAAGGCTGTCTCCAGAATTGGTAAAAGTGGTGTCGTCAGCGAACAGAACAAAGTTTGCACTCGTACATAGAGGCAAATCATTAATAAAAATTAAGAATAATATTGGCCCCAGAATGGAACCTTGGGGTACACCAACAGTCATTTCCAATTCATGTGAGACATCTCCAATACTACTGACAGCTTGAGTCCTGTTGGATAGATATGATTTAATTAAATCGATACTCATACGGTCAAAACCATAGTTTTTGAGTTTTTCCAGCAAGATGTCGTGCTGTACACAGTCAAACGCCTTTGTTAAATCACAAAAGGCCGCTGATAAAAATTCATTATCATTATAGCTATTTAAAATGGATTCCATTAATTCCAATATGGCGTCAGAAGTCGACTTACAGCTTCTGAAACCAAATTGGGCCTCATTAAACAAATTGTGGTTTTCGAAATATTCTGTTATTCTGTTTTTTATAGCTTTTTCAAACATTTTTGAGATTATTGGTAAAATGGAGATTCGTCTATAACTTGCGGGGTCATTGCGATTACCCTTTTTATATAATGGTATTATTAAAGCTTTCTTCAAAGCATCTGGAAAAACTCCTTCTCTAAAGCAGACGTTAATTAAATGAGTTAAGGGTATGACTAAAAAATTTTTTATGTATTTAATTATTTCAGTTGGGAGTCCATAAATATCTCTACTCTTTGTGTTTGATAGTGAGTCAATTATATCACGAACTTCATTTATAGTAACTTCTTTTAATGTGAAATTTGATGTATGCGAAATATTTTGTAAGTAATCTAGCGGACTGTTTTGACTATTCGGTATATCAGCTAATATTTTATGAGGAATATTGTTAAAATATATATTAAACTCATTCACTTCAATGTCGGGGATATCTTGAGTTTTGTTTTTATTTCTAAAATTGTTAACTATCTTCCACATACTTTTGCACGAGTTATTTGATTTTTTTATGTAAGCATCGTTAGCTTCTGTCCTCGTTTTCTGTAGCGCATGGCGATATTGTTTTCTATATTGATTTCGTTGTAACAATGTTTCTGGTGTTTTATATTGGTTATACATATCGTTTAGAAATGATAAATGTTCTCTCATATTTCGAAGTGAGCCATTAAACCAGGTAATGTCATCTGACCGACCTGTGTGTTGAGTTCTGTGTTTAATAGGAAAGCAGAATTCAAAAATACTTATTAATTCATCATGAAAAATGTTAAATGTAGCGTTAATATACCGAGTGTTATCATTAATAAAGTCCCATCTTATTTCTGAAATTTTATCATGGAATAAAAATTTGCCCTTAAGAGTAATTGGTCTACAAGCTGTTTTAGTCTTTATATTGACATTATTATAAAAATTTGTTATAAGCTCTTGGCCTTTGTGGTCTGACAGGTTAGCATCAATGACACCAGCTGTGCAGTTATCACTTTTGAAATTAATAAAAACATTATCAATGCAGTTGGCCAATCTTGTGCTTTCATTAATCATGCGCTCAAATCCGCATGAAACTAAGAAATCAGACAAAGTGATACAATCTCTCTGATTTGTCCCAAATAGCACATTGAAATCACCGCACAGTATTATATCTTTTTTAGGTGAGATTAAATTAAATGTTTGATATAGTGTATGTAGGAAAATATCGATATCTCCTTTAGGATGTCTGTAAATAGTAATTAAAACCAAGTTATATCGAGCTATTTCTACAGCGCATATTTCGCATTGCATTTCAACAGAGAGATCGTTTATATTAATAAGTGGTACAAACTGTAGTGATGACTTTAACAAAATCAAAACACCTCCATGTAAATTTATTGTCCTTGAAAAGTGAGTGGCAATCTTATAATTATTGAAGGTAAAATTGATTGTTTCTTGTGGAAGAAGCCAATGTTCACTTAAACAAATTGCATCATATTCCTTACCAGAATCTATAAGAAATGCTTCAAGTTCGTTATATTTATTTCTAAAAGATTGAATGTTTATGTGAAATAATTTAAAGTTATCTAGAAAACAAGGATTATCTGTATTAGATGTAGATCTATTATTACGTACATTTACTTGATTATTCAAATTGGTTAATTTGTTGGCTTCTATTGTGTGACCGAAAAAGCTTCTTTTTGAATAAGAATTGTTGAACCATTACACCTTTAGGCCATAGTGCTTCATTATAAAGATCCTCCAATAGAGATAAATCTGCTCCAACTTTAAATTAAATTGTTCTGGCTTCAGGATGCTGAGGTAGTCCTTCAACTGTGAATAGATTATCAGGAAATTTCTTTTTTAAGTATTTTTCTATTTGTGTAGCCTGGGTACCGATGGTAACTTTTCCAACGTGTAACCATAAACGTTTGGTAGCCCCTGAAAACGTGTCATCAGTGCCAGGTGTGTAAAGGGAGTCATTTGCCCCCCATACTCTACGTCGCTGACTATTAATCGATTCATTAGTAGAGCTTGGCTTCTTTACAGGTGGTTTATCTGAACATTTCTGTGATATACACTCTTTGTTACCAACATTTGTAGTATTATTTGCTGGTTTTTTATTATTCTCAATATCTATTGTAGCTTTATTTGCGGATTTATTATTCTTCTCGGTTGTTGAGGAATTTGTAGAAAGTCCAAGAATAATTAATAAATTATATAAATATATAACATCAAACACAAGAGTCTACAATGCACCTTCTTAAGCAGCAGGTGTCACTCCCCGTGGAGAACTTGGACATTTTCTCACAACAGCCTGTAACCGAAAAACATGGTCCGTTATTTCCCAGCGCTTTAAGAACGATCATATGCGGACCTAGTAACTGTGGAAAAACCAATTTGCTATTAAGCTTATTGTTTAATCCTAACGGTTTGTGGTTTGAAAACGTATATGTATATTCTAAATCATTATATCAGCCTAAATATAAATTGCTTGAAGATGTATTAAGAAAAGTAAAAGGTGTTAGCTACTTTCCATATGCAGATAGTGAGGAGATAATCGATCCGTCTGAAGCTAGAACTAAATTTTCGATGATGTAGCTTGTGATAAACAGGATAAAATAAGAGCGTACTTCTCTATGGGCCGACACAAACTTGTTGATAGTTTCTATCTCTGTCAGACCTACACGCGTATTCAAAAACATCTTGTTAGAGATAATTGTAATTGTATAATCTTATTCAGGCAAGATCGACTGAATCTTAAACATATATTTGATGATCACGTAGCCCCAGATATGGAGTTTGAGAAATTTGAAAAGCTATGTGCCGAATGCTGGAACGAGACCTATGGTACAATGGTAATTGTTAAAGACTATGATATAAATAATGGTCGATATCGTAAAGGGTTTGACAGGTATATATGTATTTGAAACATCAGTTAGAATCATTACTGTTATACCCGTTATTATATACAGACCTATTTCAAATACAGCCTGTTCCAAATACAAACCCTGTTCCAGATACGGCTTATTAAAAACAGACCCTGTTTCCTGAACAGCCTGTTTCCAGAACAGACCAGTTAAAAGCTGTTTTTTAGCTGTTTTTAGCTGTTTTGAGCTGTTAAACAACCCTGTTTCGCAAACAGCCCCTGTTCCCTGAACAGTCTGTTTCCAGAACAGACCAGTTAAAAAGCTGTTTTTTAGCTGTTTTAAGCTGTTAAACAACCCTGTTTCAGAAACAGACCCCTGTTCCCTGAACAGCTGTTCCCGGACCAGACCCAGTTAAAAGCTGTTTATCATGAAGAAAAAAACTCTAGAGGAGTATAAACCGATTAAGTTGAAGCCATTTGAATTGAATAGGGATAAATTACTTAAAAAGAAAATTATCGATGTATCGAAGGCGATCAAAAAGAAATATTTAGCTTTAAAATTGGGGAAGGCTGTAGAGGATGATTCCATCAATAGATTATTAAAGCCAATTGTAGAACCCCTACATGAAATTAAAGTGAACACATCTAAAAGTATGCTACCTACTATTACCACTACACCCAGTAAAGTTAAAGAACAACCTAGTACGTCTACACAACCTCCGGTTCAATTTTTGCGTGATGAGGTGATCGGTGGAGTTTTTCCTGTAAAAGATGATGATGATTATGATGACAATGAGGCGGAAAAGACGTTTGGAGAAATGAAAGCGGAATATGATGATTTGCTTAAAAATAACAAACCTGTATTAGATGAATTTCTAAATCAATTTCCAGAACATGCAACATATTACATTGAGGGATTTTTAAGCAATAGGGATGACTATGATGAAAATTTTGGTGCTCGTCTTGATCCTGTGACTAATAAATTATTTATGGGTACTAAAGAGTTGCAGATTGGAGCTAATAGTGAATTAATAATCGATGGTCGACCATACGCAGATACTAGAGGTTTATACGATTTAATATTTATGAAAAATCCTAAAGGTTATAATATTGATTTGAAAAATTATAAAGAAATTCTAGATCTAACTAGCGCTCACAAACGCGACTACAATCCGCAGGGGCAATCCAGGGGAAATAGATCTAACAAATATATACATATAATAAAACCGCTATATAATAAAACTAGAAGTAAGTCGTATCACACACCATCGAAAAGCGGATATGGTATGAGTACAGCTGTATACAATGAAAAACCTATAGAATATGTCTATTGGGACGATGTGAATGAACTCATTGACAGATTAAGACTTTTAATGGCTTCAAAGACGGCTGGAAATACAGACTCTCATGATAATGAGATTTTAGCTATAATATCAGAACTTAGGGAACTAGGGCTTAAATATTTGCGATTTTGCTAATTAACACCATTTACATCATGAGTGTAGACAAGTTCGGTAGGTCTATTATTAGTGGTTCCCCCACTAGCAGTGACAGTTCCCATTTACTTTCACCCTATCGTCATGGTTTTATTTTCACCAGTGATGGAAATATAGACGTGGAAAATTTAAAATTATGTAATGTTAAAAGCCCCACAGAATCATCTGATGTGTTAATAAACAATATGTTGATACTAATAATGAGAATTTGCTAAAGAAAATATATACTGTAAAAAATACTATTCCGATTATTGTAGCTCAACATTCAGATTCGGAACGTAAAGCGTTTGTGGATAATGTTCGAGATTTGGAGTCTAGAATTAATATAGCAATGAATGTCATACCGGATACGATTAATCAGAAGGTTTATTTAGATACGCAAAGTTATAAGCGCAAGTATGATGATGAAATAAAAAAATTACAACAGAAAGTTGATGATGTTACAAAGAGTATTAATCAGCAAATTGATTTAGATAGAAAATCCTATAAAACTAAGTATGATGAAGAGCTTAAAAAAATACGGAAAGCCATTGTTTCTGATGCTACTGAGGTAAGGACCGTGCTTACACAAAATATTAGCGATTTGAAAAATGACAAATTATGAACTTACTAACCTCAAATATGATTTAAAGAATCTTATAAAAGATAAAGTTGTCGAGCAAAACGGTAAAATTGATAAAGATTTAACAAGCATAGAGAATAAATTAAAAGATTTTAAAAAAACTGTTCAGAATAGAATTGATTTGCTAGAGAATCGTATAGTTAACTTTAGACTTGATACAGTAGAGAATCATACGGTTAACTAGATAGAGAGATGAAGGTTCATTCAAAGGAAAAAACTCAGCTGGTAAACGAATTACATAAACCTGTTAGAAAAAATTTCAAGCGCAGACGTACTATTATAAAAGGTCTAGATGATCTTTGGCAAATGGATCTGGCTGAGATGGGTAATTATGCGCGGGAAAATAAAAATTTTAAATATATATTAGTGTTGATTGATTGCTTTTCAAAATTTGTTTGGACCAGATCTATAAAAACCAAGTTAGGTGATGAGGTGATGCGAGCTGTTTCTGATATATTTAGATGTAGTAAACGTACACCAAAGAACTTACAGTCGGATCAGGGAAAAGAATTTTATAATACTCATTTTAAAAGTTTAATGAAGAAGCATGCGATTAACCATTATAGTACGTTTAGTGTGAAAAAAAGCCGCCATTGTGGAACGTGTCATACGAACTCTGAAGGAGAAATTGTACAAGTACTTTAGTTTAAACGGTACATACAGATGGATAGACATACTTTCGGAAATAACTGATAATTACAACAAACAGCGCCATCAAACTACAGGCAAGAAACCTTGTGAAATAGATGAAGAGAATGAAAAAGAAATTTTAAATTCAGTTTATAATCATATTAAGATGGCGGTGGATAAGTCAAAATATAAAGTGGGTGACCTTGTGCGCATAAGCAAGTATAAGCATGTGTTTGAAAAAGGATATACTCCAAATTGGACCACAGAATTATTTAAAGTCGTAAAAGTTCACATCACCAATCCAATTACATACCTCCTAGAAGATTTACGTGGTAGCCCCATCAGCGGTGGCTTTTACGCTGAAGAATTACAAAAGGCTAAACACTCTGACATTTATTTGGTGGAAAAAGTATTGCGCAAGCGTGGTAATAAAGTCCTGGTGAAGTGGTTGGGGTTTGATAAACTCATAACAGCTGGATAGACAGCTCAAATAGATTTAAAAAAACAGCTAAAATAGCATATAATTATATGGAAAACTAGCACAGATTCGATCTGCTTAGGGGGCCCTTTTTGATTCCTCAAACATGTTATAGGGGGCGCGTGATCTTATGTACACATCGAGATTAGTAATTATTCAGTTAGTTGTGAAAGAAAAATGGTATCAATCACACCTAGCCCCTCGTCTCCGAAGATTTCGATCATTGGCAGGAAATCGATAGAATTTCCGAACAATATCGTGAGGCGACTCAAAAAGAAGAAAAGTATATCTATGAACGTGCGTTTACTGTAAATATGTCTAAGTATAAAATAATAACTGGATTTAGTGCTGCAAGAAATTATATCCCAGCTGTACGAGTATTAATGACCGCTAATGAGTTAATTAATAAAACCCATCACATTTCGTTTAACGAAGAAGAATGGTGTGACTGTATCACCACCCTCAAACAGTTTACCAATGACTACTTCGATAATGATAATGATAGTGGTGTATCGAGGTGGAAGAAGAAGTAGAATTCGCAAATTTCAATATCAGCAAATCCCCATATATGAATACCAAGATGTTGAAAGTGACTAATGGTTTTACTACATTTTATCTAGATGAAAATACTGTTCGTGAATTTATAAACATTAATGGACTTGTGATGTCTACTATGAATATATTACATAGCTTAGACTTTGCTGGTTTCTACAATAATTTCTTGAATATTACTAATAACATACTATGTGAAAGTGATTATGATCTTTGTTCAGAAAATGTAATGTTTTACTTATGTAACTTGTTCCCATCCTCTTCTATCCAAATGCATTGTATTCGTGAATGTTTATTTTTCAATAGATCTATGGTTTTAGAAGATTTGGATAGAAAAATGTTTATAATTAATGCTTGAATAAATATTTTAAATATATAAACTGTCTTATTATTTTTACTTCAGTAGTGGTTTGTAAGTTGTGAACAATGGATGAGCTATATGTTGAAAGATTAAATACATTTGCAAATTGGACATCAGAATTTCCAAAGTCTGAACTTGCTCTAGCTGGCTTTATTTATACCAATCAAGATGATATTGTATGTATACTGTCCCATGTGCGGTATTGAGGGGTGTGATTGGTTGACAGATGATGATCCTACAGCAGATCATTTAAAGTGGAGCCCTAATTGCCCGTTTTTTAATAAAATTGATATTCAACGATTTATTGAGAAAAAAGAAGTCCACGTTATACAGATAAAATGACTGTGGAAAGTCGTTTGAAAACGTTTGATGATTGGCCCGTTCAAATTAAACAACAACCAAAAGATTTAGCTGAGGCAGGATTCTACTATACCGGCAAAGGTGATCAAGTATTATGTTTTCACTGTGGTTTAGGGTTAAAAGACTGGCGTTCTGGATATGACATATGGGCACAGCACGCCCTCTTTTATAAGGAATGTGAATTTTATCAACTCAAAAAGATCATCATCATTAGAGGCAGTAGTAGCAGTACCTGATGCTGTCAAAATTGAGCAAAGTGATTGTGATAATAAACTGCTATGCAAAGTTTGTTTAGAAAATGAACTCTCTGTGGTTTTCATACCTTGTAAACATGTAGTTTGTTGTACTGATTGCTCAGTTACTTTTGATAAATGTATTATATGTAGACAAAATATCACTTCTTTCTTGAAAATATTTATATCATAAAAAAAATATGTATAATTTTTCTATTATACCACCACTGATACATATGAGTTTTATTTACCTTATAAGAAAAACACAGACACAGGTTATATAATATTTTATTACAAGAAATACAATAATAATAATAATAATAATCCTATTTTACATAAATGTTTTGGTAACTATTAAATTATTCTATAATTGAGTAGTGGCCCCAAGGTAACGTGTCGGTAGAGTCATTTAAAAGATAACGCTTATCATCATATGGACTTAGAGCAATTTTAGTTTGCTCCACCGAGTAAACGTTATGTAGATGGGATTGAATCGTTCGTTGTGTTCTATATAGTTCGGTTTTAGTCTCAAGACATTTTTGATAATCTTTGAATGAAATAGTGTTTTTTACCACATTAGTTTTGATTCCTTTAGATTTTTTAATACACTCTTTCCCCTCTATTTGCAAACTATACATTTTTGAGCGGAGGCCTACAAAATGAGTCATTATGGCGCCTGAACATTCGTCTTTCATTAAACCGGGGACTTTTTTATTCAATAATAATAATAATAATAATAATAATAATAATAATAATAATAATAATAATAATAATAAGGGTCATCCTCCAGAGTATACCGACGTCGATTTAAGGACGAGGGTTAACCTTAACACCAGGGTTAACCCAAAGCCACAAGACCTGGCACGAATGGACTCGTTGATCAGTGAGGAGCTTCCAGAAGATGCCAACATCTGGCAGATCAACAGCGCGGTGTACGCTGCCGCAAAGCAACTCGTCCCACAACAGCGCCTGGCAAGCGAAGTTGATAGGGTCGAGAAAGCTAAGCGGCGCGTACAGAAGATCGAAGTTAAAATTCGATCAGCAAGGCAACACGCTTCTCGAATCCAGAGTGTGGTGGATTATATAGTCGCAGGTAGACCATTTACACCGAAGGTCCGGCGAGTGGCAGCCGGACTGAGACGCCAACACCACACTCTAAATCGCACAGTGCTGCAGACCATCAAGCAGCACTGTCTAGATAGGATTCGAGCGCTTATGGCTATTAAGAAAACTTTGGTCAGGCGAATGCGGAGTTTGGAACAAAACAAATTGTTTCAAACAAACCCGTCTCGCCTGTTCCAAGAGCCACAGCGTGTTGTCGAAAATCCGCCAACTGTTGATAATGTCGAAGCCTTCTGGAAAGGAATCTACGAAGTCGCGAGTCCATTCGATAATGACACTCCAGCTATAGCACACTTCGAGGCTCTCTGTCGTAGAGTCTTAGAAGAGCCAGACGAAGTGTGCCCGGCAATCAGTACGGAAGAGGTTCAACAAGCACTTGTTGGAACCAAGAACTTCGCTGCCCCGGGTCCAGATGGTATAAACAACTGGTGGTGGAAGAAGTTTCCTTCCACCCACCGCCATCTGACCCGAGTTTTCAACTCATGGTTGAACGAGGGGCAGCAAATTCCGGACTGGTTTGTCGAGGGGCGAACTGTGCTAATCCCCAAAAAGGGGGATCTGTCTGACCCAAAAAATTATAGGCCGATTACCTGCCTCAACTCCTGCTACAAGTTATTTACTCGTATCTTGTATACCAGGATGTTGAGGTCTGTTGATCCGGTCTACCAACAGATAAACGAACAGCGTGGTGCCAAGAAGGGCCTGGCAGGTTGCAAGGAAAACCTGCTGATAGACCGCTGTATTACACAGGATTCTGTGCAGTACAAGCGGAATCTGTCAATGGCCTGGATTGATTATCGCAAGGCATTTGATACAACATCCCACGAGCTTTTGTTACACTTGCTCGGATGTCTTGCGGTGCCAGCACCACTAGTGAGATGCATCGAACAACTGTTGCCGCTTTGGAGAACTCGCTTCACCATAACATCTGGTGCCGAGCGAGTTTCGACAGAGTTGGTGACATTTAAGAGAGGAGTGTTTCAGGGTGACTCTTTGAGTCCGCTCCTCTTCTGCATCTCACTGCTGCCGCTATCTGTTGGACTCCGCCAAACCCGCGGGTATCACTGTGGGCCACCCAGCAACCGGAGGCATAAGGTCACCCATTTATTTTATATGGATGACCTTAAACTCTATACCTCCGGAGAGCGAGAACTTCAAAATGCTCTCAGGGTGGTCGAGGAATACACGCGGGCAATTGGAATGGAGTTTGGGTTGGACAAATGCGCAGTCGTCCACCTCAAGAGAGGACGATGCGGGGAATTCCACGAAGATGCGCAGCTCGCGGACGGAAGCATCCTAAGACATTTGGATGCCGGAGAGACCTACACATACCTGGGTGTGGAACAACGCCACATCCAGGATGTGAACCAAATAAAGGATTCTCTCCGTGGCAAGTACAGACACCGACTCCGAAAGATCTGGTCATCAGAACTTTCGGGGAAGAACAAGGTGTATGCCACTAATATGCTTGCCGTTCCGATTCTGCTCTACTCCTTTGGCGTAGTCAAATGGGGAGTAGATGAGCTGCGTCAATTGGATAGGAATACCCGCAAGATGATGAATATTCATAGGAGTATTCATCCTAGATCGTCCGTTCCTCGTGTGTACCTCCCACGTCAACGGGGGGGCCGAGGACTCTTGAGTCTGGAGTGCATGCATGGCAGAGTGGCACTGAGTATGGCATGTAATGTCATCAGGAGCTCGGACCCACTCCTACAGTTAGTGAGAGATCATGAAGCTGTGGGAGTTGGCGCTTTATTGTTTAGGGCAGCACAGAGGGCCGCAGATGAACTCGGTCTCGTGTTCGACTACAGGCGAGAAGGCCGGCGAGGTGACTCAGTCACTGAGCTTCCGCCTAATCGTCTGACAGCCCACATCAAAGCTGCCGAACAGAGAAATCTGTTCAGGCAGCACGTCGATAAACCCCTGCACGGTGTTTTCTATAACAACATAGAAGCACTGGGTTTATCGACAGAGCTGACCTTCGCATTTTTAAGGTCAGCGGGGCTGAAGTCGGAGACCGAGGGATACATTGTGGCCTGCCAAGATGGTGTTATTAACACATTGGTCTATCGCAGTCGCGTGATGGGTGTAGAGGTGCCTGATATCAACTGCAGGACCTGCCGTCAGGCGCCGGAGTCGCTCATGCATTTATTATCTGCATGCCCGATTTATGCGACTTCGGTCTACATCCAACGACATAACGCGGCTTTACGAGTGCTATACTACCATCTACGGCACTCGTACCAGATAGACCAAACACCAGTGCTGCCTTACGTCCCCGGAGATATCGAGTCCGTTGTCGAGAACGAGAAATGCCGGATTTACTGGAACTACTCGTTCCCGACCGTCAGGCGAATTCACGCCAATAAGCCTGACATAGTCCTCCTCGACCATCAGACCAAGGTGATGTATGTCATCGAGTTCTCAGCACCTGCTGAGACAAACATCGCCTTGAAGGAGGAGGAGAAACGGACTAAATACAGAGATCTCCGGTACGAGCTCCAAGTGCTATACCCAGGCTACTCTGTCAAAATGGTCGTCCTGATAATCGGTGTACTCGGAGGTATAAAGCCCACGCTGCTCTCCGCATTGAAGACCATGCCTGCCTGCCAAACATCGGCAGAATGGTTGGCTGGTCAAATGCAGAAAGCGGTCATCCTGGGATCCCTTCGTCTACTTAGGGCACACGAGTCTGGAATCTACAGTAACTAACCCTGCGGGATGTGGGGAGTTGCTGTAGATTATTCGCTGGCGCTCTCTCTGTGTGGTGTCGGAGGCCACAGGGAGACTGTCCAGCATTTTCTTCCGGAAACGGAAAAAAAAAAATAAAATAATAATAAGGAGTTGGCGCTTTATTGTTTAGGGCAGCACAGAGGGCCGCAGATGAACTCGGTCTCGTGTTCGACTACAGGCGAGAAGGCCGGCGAGGTGACTCAGTCACTGAGCTTCCGCCTAATCGTCTGACAGCCCACATCAAAGCTGCCGAACAGAGAAATCTGTTCAGGCAGCACGTCGATAAACCCCTGCACGGTGTTTTCTATAACAACATAGAAGCACTGGGTTTATCGACAGAGCTGACCTTCGCATTTTTAAGGTCAGCGGGGCTGAAGTCGGAGACCGAGGGATACATTGTGGCCTGCCAAGATGGTGTTATTAACACATTGGTCTATCGCAGTCGCGTGATGGGTGTAGAGGTACCTGATATCAACTGCAGGACCTGCCGTCAGGCGCCGGAGTCGCTCATGCATTTATTATCTGCATGCCCGATTTATGCGACTTCGGTCTACATCCAACGACATAACGCGGCTTTACGAGTGCTATACTACCATCTACGGCACTCGTACCAGATTGACCAAACACCAGTGCTGCCTTACGTCCCCGGAGATATCGAGTCCGTTGTCGAGAACGAGAAATGCCGGATTTACTGGAACTACTCGTTCCCGACCGTCAGGCGAATTCACGCCAATAAGCCTGACATAGTCCTCCTCGACCATCAGACCAAGGTGATGTATGTCATCGAGTTCTCAGCACCTGCTGAGACAAACATCGCCTTGAAGGAGGAGGAGAAACGGACTAAATACAGAGGTCTCCGGTACGAGCTCCAAGTGCTATACCCAGGCTACTCTGTCAAAATGGTCGTCCTGATAATCGGTGTACTCGGAGGTATGAAGCCCACGCTGCTCTCCGCATTGAAGACCATGCGTGCCTGCCAAACATCGGCAGAATGGTTGGCTGGTCAAATGCAGAAAGCGGTCATCCTGGGATCCCTTCGTCTACTTAGGGCACACGAGTCTGGAATCTACAGTGACTAACCCTGCGGGATGTGGGGAGTTGCTGTAGATTATTCGCTGGCGCTCTCTCTGTGTGGTGTCGGAGGCCACAGGGAGACTGTCCAGCACTTTCTTCCGGAAACGGAAAAAAAAAAATAATAATAATAATAAAAATGTTTATTATAGATACACAGATAATAAAATTATTACAATACATAATATTTTAATAAACATTGAAAAAAAAAAATGGAATATCATATAGTCGCTAGTATCGAATTTAGATATGTGTGCCTTTACAACTTCATCATAAATATTGTCACATTTTACCTCATAAATAAGGCTATCAGTGTCTGTGTAAAGTAGTTTGGTATTGAAATTTTCTACCATGAAATTATAATGGAAATCATATACACAAGTGTTCGATATGTCGAAAATACATAAACCGATATACAGGGGTTTATTGAAAATTATTTCAGCCTTGTTCAGTTCAATAGCTACTAAATTTTCATCAAATATTGTTCGGCTGTGGAAATTTGGACTAGCGATGTGATTTTTAGCAGCATAGCGACCATCCCATTTTGTTACCAGTTTGACATTTCGGTGTTTCCGCAAATTTTCCATCGTCTTACCGAAAACAGCGTTTATTAATAATTTATATAAATTTTTTTCAAATTCGTTCATTGATGCCGCGCGAAGTTTCGTATTAAGGGTTATGTAAGGGGCCAACCAAGGTGATTGTTTGAATTTGAGGATCCGGTATATCTTGGTTAGCTTAACACCTAAATCTAAAGCTTGCTTCAAATTTTTGTAATGAATGACATATCGAGTTTTATGATGGGGTGTAGTCATTAATTTTGGTAATTTTGATCCCGGGGGTACTAGATGTTCCGGACAAAGAGGTAAATCTTTATGTTTGTCATGTAGATGTTCCGGATGCTCAAGATCCACCTCAAGAATATACCCCTCTGGTGATTCGTCAGATACCGCTGAAACATTAAAATTATCGAAATTTTCTACCCATTTAAACCCCCCTGATGGTAGATACTGACTCATGGCCCAACCATAGAGGTTATTAACATCGTAATACATTAGATAGGATGATTCTTTTGATGGGTCATACCCCGACATGAATTTATTATTGGCCGTTGCAAATTTATTACAGCACTGACTGACTCCACCCCGTATTCCTCGTTCAATAAACAGAAGCATATCCACGTCTTGTAATAATTCCAGCTCTACTTTTGTATACTTGAGCATACAGTCCCAGGTATATCCGGGTAGTGTATAGTAGTACGCAGGATATAATTGGTAGATATTGAGACATTTTTGACGAAAGTTCTCGACAATATCGGTTAAAAGCATTACGTCAGTTTTTAAATATAAATCTGAATAATCACCTTATTGCAATTGAATTTTGTCCAGACATTTATAGCATGTGCATAATCAGCATCGCTTATATTAGAGTCATTTAATTTATTATAAAACTTTTCTTTAGGTGGTAGCTCAGTTTCCAATAACTTATCTGCAGAATCTATATAGTCATATGGAAAGACCCCTTTTCGTATAAGTAAATCAAACTTTTCATCACTGATATTTATAACCTCTTTTCTCAAATTTGTTAGTTCACCCTTAGGTAGATATGAAGATAATTTGTCTAATGAGGATGCCATGAATCTAAATGAATCAATGAAACGAAACTTTACTGAGGTGTCATTAACGGTTTTTGTAAAAGATATATATTTTTCTTTATTTATTGGTAGTAGGGATATATCACCGGCCGTTTTAGCTAAGTCTTTAATAAGGAAATGTGAGTCATAGGAAGTTAGGTTATGAAAAACGACGGGAATCGTAAAGGATTTTCTATAGTTTAGGTTGCAGGTCCTCGGTATCTACCTGTAAAGTGACAATGATCTCGCACTTTTTTATCATCACAATTAAATGGTTTTTCGCAAATATGACAGTGGGTTGACATATAAAATTCTCTTTCCTGTATTTCTGAAATATCCATTGGTATAACAGTTTTTAATTTTGATTCGATTACATTGGCAATATTTTTTAATTCATTAGCAAACTGCTCTATACAATCTGAACCTCGATAACTATAATAATATGATTGGTTATCATCATATGCGCATTTAACAAATAACCCTGCGCTAAAAGCTGTGTGTTTTTGGTATTTGTGGCTGGCAGATTGACTTTGTTCAGAATAGGGTTCTAGTATGGACTCAAAATCGCAGTACATTACGAATGGCAAAGGTTCCTTATAATTATAATTTTTGAACTTTAAAATTTTTTCTTTTGAAAATGAGATTTTGCAATTATTAACATTTTTACAGTCTACTGTATGTAAATTTAATTTTTCTTCATTTGTAAAATAATTTAAACATATATCAAATATACAGTTTTCCATGATGTTTATTCATTTGTTTAGATACAAGTCTGGATAGGTTCTTAATCCAGCAGAAATGAAATGTTATTTCCTCATCATCTTCAGCATTTTGCCCCCGTTCATTAATATAGCTATTTTGAATCATTAATAAATTTACGTGTGTTTCCATCTTATTTTTTGTTAGACGAGCTGGCACTGTATTGAATTGTTTACCAAATAGCTGTAGTTGATATACGTTGACAGATGTGTTATTATTTTTTTCAAATTTAGATATTTGAGATAAAGTCATTGGAAATTCAATGTCTTTCAAATTTAAAACTTCAGAGTAAAGCGGGTAGGAGGATGTTCTGTCAGAATGTTTGTCTACCGGATATAGAGCACTAACTACGCTCCAACCAAAACAAGCGTTGTCGTCATTTTTAACATTAATACAGGCTTTCTTGTTTGCTATTTGTTCTGGAAGTCTAATAAACGACGCTATTGAATTACCAATTTCTAGCTTATTTATATTAATTTCTACACTAACTATTTTGTGTAAGGCCCACCCACTGTCACGTTCTTGAAATTCCGCTAATTTATTCAATATTTTATCTACTACATTGTCTGCAAACCAAACTTTAAGATCGGTACCGAGGTCGATTAGAAAATTTGCGGTATTCAGATATTTAAATTCGATAACATCTGTCCCCGGTTTAACAAATTCCCCACAAAAGCAGGCGTTGACCTTTATTGTAGTCTGTGATTTTAAAATATTATTTATTCGTGATTTGAATAGAAAGAAGGAATCATCAAAAAACTGTCTCATATCTTTATGTTTTAAATTAATAATTAAACCTGAACGTATGCGACTATCAAACGCTGATTTAACGTCCACCCACTTAACGCGAGAACTTCTGTTTTTTCTAACCTCTAAACCAACGCCTATATGCCCTAAATTCTTTAACAAAACTTGAATTTTTTTTAAATGTCCAATATTTGTATGGATTTTTCTACACATGCCGATAGATTCCGCATGTTTTAACGCTCGGTAGAGCAAACTTAAATGTTGCTGTGTTAACTTTAACCATTTTTCTTTTTCTGGAATATTTTTACTTTCACTTAAAATTTTAGGGACGTCGCCAAATTTTTTTACAATTTCATCACTTAACTCACATATATTCATTATGAAATCTAATAACACACTTCTATCAAACTCTAAGTTACCTTGGGTCGCACGTTTATAAATAATTAATTTTTAACAAATCAGTATTCTACAGAGCCAATGAATATATTAAATAATGTTCACGCTGGATTACGATAAATTTAAAATATTTTTTCGAAATAGTAATCACTCGAGTTCAGCTTATGAAGAGGATGATTGTAGTGAATTAACTAAATTGAATAAAATATCATTTAGTAAAAAAGCTTTCAAAATGCATAAAAAAATTTACTTACGTGTGTTTTCGCTGTTTTCAATAAACTCAAATAAAGTGCCTAATGAGGGTTTGTTGACGTTTTTTAATCCCCTAAACACCAAACAGTATCGCCCCGCAGAGAAGTTGTCCAAATTATCCCTCATATAGGGAGTCACTCTTTTCGGCAGGAATGTTGTACAGGGTGTCCCAAATTGCTTGATTTTGGCTGGTTTTCCTATTTCCAGACTAGGTAGAGAAAAACTGACATATGAGTCTAGAGCTCGATTTTTGTGAAACGCCGATTGGTGAAAACCACATTTTGATATCTCTAACCGTTTCCGAGATATCGGCAAAAATTGACATTTTACAGATTCCGAAAAACTTTTTTTAATGTTAAAAAATGTAATTTTTAAAGAGAAATGTGTTATATTGGCAGACTAGACATATCTTGACATATATATTTTAGGAAAGCTTATTTTTTTCCTATTTTCTAAAGTCAAAGCCAACTATGGTTTCCATTTGAAATTTAAAGTTAGCTTTGATATCAAACAATCGAAAAGCGATATATTTTTTTTGACAAATGCATTTTATTCTACGTCAAAAAGTGCCTGTAGAAAGTTTTTACCGTTTGAAAAAATATCCACAAATAAAAAAGTTGCCAGTTTTTCGGAATCTGTAAAATGTCAGTTTTTGCCGATATCTTGGAAACGGTTAGAGATATCGAAATGTGGTTTTCACCAATCGGCGTTTCACAAAAATCGAGCTCTAGACTCATATGTCAGTTTTTCTCTACCTGGTCTGGAAATAGGAAAACCAGCCAAAATCAAGCAATTTGGGACACCCTGTACAATCGCTAAGTTCTAGTAATATAGTTTCCCCATACTTCGTATGTACTACCTTTGCTGTAATAATTGGAATAGGTATATTCTTGGGAAGATCAGCTAACTTTACGTTGGGCTTGCCTTCTAATAGGGATATACTATTAATTTTTCCTATGTCCATCTAAAACGAATTTATTTAGATATTATTGGCTTAGGATAAAAGTTAAATAAATAGTACGTCTCCAACAAACAGAGAGTAGGCAAACGAAATTGATAAATGGTTTGTGAAATAATTTTAATTCAATATTAATATGCTTGTATAAAAACAAAGTAAAATAACAAACAGAGTAGGCAAACGAAATTGGTAAATGGTTTGTGAAATAATTTTAATTCAATATTTATTATTGTACATAAAGCAAAGACCAAAAGCTGTTAAAGAATAGCAATAAATTAATGTAAGAAAACTGTTAAATTATTTGGTTACTGATTTTTGTGGTAAATTAAAACAAAGAAAAGGAAAGAAATAATTTATGAAATGCCGCAAATAACATTTAAACAATATTAAATTATTTAATTTCAATATTATGCATGTATAAAGCCATTTATAAACAATAGGTAACAAGCAAAGACCAAAAACTGTTAAAGAATAGCAATAAATCAAAATTAACTTACTTTATGTTCAGTAATGGGGCACACACGCACGCACAAAATTATGGCTTATTACTCGAAGAAAAACTTGAAAGGAAATGACTTTATCGCGTCGCTAGCGGTTTTATACTAAATCCCCACTACACCATACGTAATAAATTTACATGTGTTGATCCCAACGGCTTTTTTGTTATCAACCGCAAAATTGTA
This sequence comes from Rhagium mordax, assembly GCA_963680705.1. NCBI lineage: Eukaryota > Metazoa > Arthropoda > Insecta > Coleoptera > Cerambycidae > Rhagium > Rhagium mordax. Next base: position 13,510,180 of record OY796663.1, read on the forward strand.
ACGGTTTATTTCGCAATAACTGCCAGTTCTTCTTATCATAGGATATTGCTTCCGTTCTATAGTCGTTCATTCTAACGGCTTTTTTGTTATCAACCGCAAAATTGTAACGATCTTTTGGATTTCGCAATAACGAGTGTAACTGCCATTTCTTATCACAGGCTGCAAAAAATTCAATTATATAAGAGAATTTGCGACGTAATCATTTCCGTTAATCGTTTCAAGGTGAATTTTATTGAAATTAGCGTTTAAAAACATTCCCAAGTTATATGGTACATTTATTGGTCATTAGATACAGGGCTGCCACCCTCATCAGCTTTGAGCTAGTATGACGTCACACCCGTTTTTTCTTTTCAGTGACCGTCATGGAACATATCTATTTACTTTAAATTCAAATATCAAGCCCCAAACGCCAAATTCTACTCTAATGCCGAAAATTTAGTTAAATTAGTATTCTAGACGCCGAGACGAATCGTTTGATACCCCACATCATGTATTTCGGAAGACCTGAAGTAGAGACCGGAAGTTGTTATTTTATTGCAGATTCTAGTATGTTTCGAGTTGAGGAACATATCTATATACTTTAAATTCACATATCAAGCCCCAAAGCCCATTTTTTCACACTCGGAATTAAAATTTTGTTAAATTAGTATTCTAGACATCGAGACGAATCATTTGATACCCCACATCACGGATTTCAGAAGACCGGAAGTGGAGACCGGAAGTTGTTGTTTTATGACGTATTTCGAGTTGAGGAACATATCTATATAATTTAAATTCAAATATCAAGCCCCAAAGCCCATTTTTTCGCACTTGGAATGAAAATTTTGTTATATTAATATTCTAGACGTCGAGACGAATCATTTGATATCCCACATCACGTGATCAGGGCCGCCATGTTTTTTTCTCATACCTACTGTGCATGATCAGGGCCGCCATGTTTTTTTTCTCATCGTGCCACCATGTTTTTTTCTCATACCTACTGCGCCGCCATGTTTTTTTTTCTCATACCTACTGCGCATGATCAGGGTCGCCATGTTTTTTTCTCATCGCGCCGCCATGTTTTTTTCTCATACCTACATGATTTTTTCACCTTCAGCAGCCTCTGGACCCCAACCCCCAGACTTCATCCCCCCCAGACTTCTTGTACATCCCCTGGTCACTTCTTGCACCTCTTGTACATCCCCTGGTCACTTCTTGTACCTCTGGATGGTCGCTCTCGATGGAACATGTGCCATCAGCAGTTTGACCGCTCACTTCCGGTCAGAAAGTCTCTTTGTCTATCTACTGATACCTCAAAATTAATGAGATAGCCACTTTTTGAATGTATGCACCAGACCTTGTAACCGAAACGAATGGGCTTGCTACGAATATATTATTTGCAACCGTGACGTCCAAAGTATTCAATCATACTTTCATCGTATGCAATTTCCTGATCTGGCATATAATTCTCGAGCAAGTTTTTCTTTATTAGATAATGGGTCGAAGTTTGGTCATTTTATCTGTTGGCTCCAGGTTAGTGTTATCTGCACAGTGTAAAAACCGCATAATCTGTATGAATCGATCTCGACGCATAGAATTATAAACAGCTGTATTGCGTAGATCTTTCCCAGAGTCCCAATAACTTTTTTTTGATGGTTTTTTATCATATCCAGATACGATGAGAATTGCTAAGAAGCATTTGATTTCGTTGTGTGTTATTTTGGGATCCGCACAATTCAAGAATGGTGCATATCGATTACTCTCTTCAACAAGTAGTTGTATCACTTCATGGTTCAGAAAAAGTTCGAATATTTCCAACGGTGTCATATCTCGTTGAAAAATTAGTTTCTGGAAATATTCGCTGCATTGTTACGTCAGGCAGGTCATTATCCTTCAACCAATTGATAGGCTTTGGCTTTACACTCGCGATGGTGCTCAATGGCACAAGATCTTCCTCATCAAAATCATCGAACGCATTGTTTTGTTGTATCTCTGCACGGGATGGATCATCGTTTGCATTACATTCATCACTGCCGATTCGCTGCCCACTATTTAGAACAACTTCAGCAGCTGCTTGCAACTGCCTCCCAGTCAAATTATCTAGTAGCCCACCAGATTCATCTCCCGAGTCTTCGTCTGTTTCGCCTCTGTTTTCAGGTGGTTCTATATAAACGCGATCTATGTCATCATCACTAAAATCATCCCAGAATTCATTAGTTTCCAACATATCAGCAATTTCTTGCACAGTCAAACTGAAATAAAAACAAAATATCACATTTTTTGGTAGCCCGAGAGACTAGCGTACCATATAAGGTACATCAACAAAAACATCGTATCCAGGAACAGATTTATGAGTTATGATAAAATTTATTATTATAGAAGTGTTCACTGTCTATAATTTAAAAGAATTATATAATATTCATGCCTATTCTTCGAATTAGTAATTAAAAAATTAACTTACCGTTTGCTATGATCCATTTTGTTCCGCTTGAAATGCACTAGTCAACTTTCCACACACAAACAAAACCACGACTATGCGTAAATCACTTACCGCTGATTCTGTCGTCTACCCTATATACTATTCAACCTAAAATCACAGACCCGCACTCCAAACTTCTATGCGGAAAAGTTATGCAATTTTTTAAACTGTGGCATGTAAAGTGTACCATATAGGGCACACTAGTCCCTAATGGGTTAAAATAACGTATTTATTCATCAGTATTTGGAAACAGAATAATGTATTTTAAACCCTCCACGACTGTACAGTCGCGTGTGTATAAAACTATTTCAAAACAATTAAAAACAAGTCAAGCTGGCAAGCAAAAGTCTTTACGCGATTTTGCGGCGGAATTTTCGGAGACGTTGAATTAATATCTTACTGTGTACGACAAGCAAACGTACTTTTCCACTAGGAAATGTTATAAACGGCGGGCAGTCCGTTAGCTATAGATATTTGAGGCTAGACAAGATATTGAAACACGCGGTAAACTACTGCCGCAAACGTAGAGCTATTTGTTAAATAATTACGTTGAATAATGTAAGTTTTTCGAGTCAGTTCTATGCGGATCCCCTCACGTGTGGCCCAAGTGAACAGATACACACAGTTGATGCATTATAATGACTATTTATTTCGCGTAGGTTTTCCGGTAACCTATTATGCAAGGGGACTTTTAAGATGGCCCAAGTGAACAGATCTCAGCAGCCTTTGCATATATTAACAAAATAAAAGACCAACGGTATTACTAATGAGCTCTAGTTTACTTTGGTAGCAAAATACGGCGATACTGACGGACAATGAAATCTCTCAATATCTATACTTAACTGAAGGCAGCACCTGCAGAATGTAGCAGGTTGCGTTGCATTCTTACCAATATTATATTCAAAGGAATTTACTATTAAAACTCGGAGCGGCGGTACGGAAAGATTTACGGGTTCAGTTTGATCGTCAATTGCTGGCGGTCGAACGGATCAGATCTCGACTCCAGTGCCATTTGGCATTTTTATTACCTTTATGACGTATCTGTCGTTTTAAAAGAGGTCACCGACTTTAAACGACGGACTTGGATGCACAACCCGGCATAACGTGCAGAGGTCAAGCGGATTATGCAATTTGGCGCATCGACTCTAAACGTATATAACCGGGAATGAATTACTTGTAATTTCTATACTATGTTACAAAAAGAAACGGATTAAACCGGACAAGGATTACCAATTTTAGTAACGAATGATTTTTATTTCCGACTCGGTCATTATTTAAAATATTTCTCGGATTTTACTTATACGAGGGATTGTCGAAAATTAATCAATTAATTACTTGACTGCTTGTTTACCAGCGGACTTTTTAACAACTCATTTATAACTTAACTAGAACATGACTTACTTACTACAACAGCGGCAGGGTGTACCCAAGTGACGGTAATATTTAAAGCAAAAAACATTCCTTGATTGGAAAAAATCACTCCGTTACAGGCTGATTACTTCGTAAAAGAAGGGGCCACTGTGTGGCAAAATAACTATGCTTAAAATATATCAAATGGTATTAACTTACCGTAAGAATTCGTTTTCTCGGATTGTCTCTGTCTTCCTAGAAACGAAGGACTTCGTAGGCAAACTATCTGCTTTCATAAATTTCAGAAGCACCTAAAAATACAATTTTGTATTGTTCCACTATTAGAAGATCGTTAAAATTAGTATTCATTTAAATTCGTATTATACTTATGTATATGTTTTATTTTGACACTAAAATTTTAATAAAACTAAAGTTAATTCTTGTTAATTATTTTTTAACTCACCTTTACCTGTCCCTTTAGACTGATTTTGTTTGGCTTTTTCTCTTTGGTACGACGTTAACAGACTTAACATTTTATTTTTACAAAATTCCACTGGCCTGTCCAATGAAGTGGATATATCTCTCCATGCATCCTCTTTTAAATTCTTTTTATAGTGATTTACATGCTTGGGATCCCACAATATAGGCTGATTTTTATAACACTCTATTAGAGCTAAACAGTTTTCTTCCGTCTGTTGTATTATTGTTAATATTAAACAATCACAAATAATATTTATCAATGATTTATTACATTAACTTACATCTGTCTTAACTCTGACTTATGCCTACTAATGATCATTATTAAATGAGTATAAAGCATATGTGTATTGGGTCACATATACAACACCGTCCACTCTTGCATATTTTCGTCGCGAACACACAACCGCAACAAACGCCGGCGCCGTCCCAATTGCAACTAGGAATGTCTTTGTGTTCGCAATAAAAACCGACACCGCACAGGTCGGGGCGCGCATGAAAAGAATGCGCGAGGTTGGCGCGCGCGCTGTTCACAAAGCCGTTTCAATTACACAAACAATCAACAGAATTGTTGCATTGCATGTTGCATTACATGTTCGGTTCGCGTAATCTATACGCGCCTTTAGATAAACTAGCGGATCATAACTTGTAAAAAAGTTACCTGTCAATTATACCTTATGTGCCGATTTATTTTTCAACACTTTCAAAAGGTTTATCACCTCCTCTCCACCTAGACCAAATTCTCAGGCAGCCAACCAGGAATCCCACACATTTTTCCCTTTGTATATAATTAAGTGTGGGGCTTTTAAACCTGAAGCAGAAACGGTTGACAAATTAGTGGTATTCTCTACCTGGTCTAGAAGTTGTCCTTGAACTGGGCTTTCCTCTTGCCCCAACAACGCTTGTTTCGTGGGGATCATGTGACAAAGATGTTTCGTCCAAGTTCCATATTAATTCCGGTTTTTCATGGAGGTTAAGGTCGCTTAAAGTATTGTTTAATAAATCGTTTATCACAAAGGGATCGGTCATTTTTTTCTTAGAATATTCCACTGCTTGAGGTTTCTTAATGCTCAGGTTCAAAAACCATTCATTTCTGAGAATGCAATATATTTATGGGTATTTAAAAGGTATAATACATAATTACTCTTTTACTGATGATTTATTCATTTTTATTGCACTGCCATAATTATGTAGGACATTTTTTATGTGAAATAAAAATACGTTTCCTTAAAATATATCTGAAAATACAATTGTGGATGTTAGATGCGGGTTCAGAATACATTCAAACAAACAATTAAATTTAGGTATACCGAAATAAGAAATGTGTTTATATTAAAAACAGCCGTAAAAATTAAAAATTATATTTTCCTTCGTTTTTTGAGCAATAATCAGATGTCTCTAAAAGGTTTTGTTTTAATAAGCATATTCTTCGCACTCTTATCTTAATTACTTTACTAGTGAGAAAAATAGATTGTAAAAAAATATAGAAAAAAAATAGGTATGGTTTGTATTGACGCGTACTTACGTAAGCTAATCTGTACTGTTTGCAACTTACTATGTACAAATAGTATTTTCTAACTTTGAAACACCTCTTTTAAGTCGGAATCTCAGGCGCCAGTTTCTTATTTTACAGTGCAAGAAACAGCACTTTCTCCCTTGGCGGTTTTCAAAAACAACCAGGGTAGAACTGTTAACCTACTAAGAATAATAATATAATTTAGGACCAACAATTATATTTTTTATTATATATATTATTGTAGCGGCTTCTAGTCTTGACTAGGTTTATCGGTTACGGTTTATTCTATCAACATTCAACATAAACATTAAAACATAAGAAATGAACGGTAATTGTTACTAATAGTAGGCACGATCGTTGAGCAAAACAGACACTTCGTGCGCCATATTACTGCTTTTTTTCCTCCTCCACGCCACCTTCTGACGACTTGGAACTAAGGCCCTCCTCCAGTGGCGCATCATGGACGGCTACATTATGTATAGTATAAATTAAAAAAATATATATTTTCTTTTACAATTTTCGCTGTTTGCAGTTCAGTTCAGCAGCCCTGGTTCTTACCCTAGCAGTCTTCAGATTTTCTTCCTCAATTTTCATTCTGATTGCATGTAATTCATCAGCTTGCGCCTTTTCAACTTCCGCGTTTTTCATACGCACAGGTATATGGTTTGTTGCCTTCCCACTGAAGAACTTAAAAGAACTATCAAATCTTTTGCGCCTAGTTGTTCCTATGCATTTATTATTTGTTGCTGGAATTGGTAACTCTGACGATAGTTGAACATTTTCTAGCGTTGTGTATTCTATATTGCCTATGGAAGTTGATGGTTTAGACAAGTTATGGACATCAGTATTTGAAGTATTCTCGCCATTGCCAACTAATGAAACAGGAGTAATGTTATTAAGATGGACTCCGTCACTATCAATTGTCTTGTTTACTTCATAGCCCAAATGAGGTATAGCAATATCTATTCCTATTTTACCCAAAATTTTACACATTACCCCTAAATTTCCACCACTGTGTGTACACTAAATTATATTTGTGTCCCGCCCTATTATTACTATCACATCTGGTACTATAAAATTGGTGTTAAATTTTTATTAGGGACTAAACTACTAAACCTTTATATATTCTTAGAAATTACGTGATTTTTTCTAAAATTTCATGACCTGTAAAATGTTGTTAATTAGCTCAAATTTCAATATCATTTTTAACATCCAGGCGACAGGACGAAAATATTTCCGTTTTTTGACAAATTGAGGCGGCAGTGGTTTTTTCTGAATAGCTTTATTTCGAGGTCAGGAAAAACATACAAATTTTATGTTTATTTTATATTAAGTAATTCTTAAACATTTTATCATAACCTACCTTTGTATTGCTTGCAATGGTATTAAATTCGCAACACACATTTTTCCAAGCCTCACTTTTCCTCTTGATCGATGTTGCGTCGATTTTTTTTAATTCAATTATTGGGTATTTAGTGTTATTTTCACCACACTTTTATAGGTCGACTAGTACAATCTTTCACCGGCGATTCTCCAACTAGCGATTCGTTGGTTGTTGACTACGAAAAGCACAATTGGCGGGTCGCTGAAAGAATGACTATGAACACCGCTGTAAATATCGTTAAATTTAGCACGGGAAGCGAACTCTGCTATCGCGGGAAAAGCAGTCGGCTACGGTAAACAAGTGGCTGTCTACTAGGACACGAAACTATCTGAGTGTGTTCAATCAGCTATAGATATTCTCTCCTTATATGTAGGGTTTTTTTGATTAAAAAATACGGAGAACTACTGCCATAAACGTAGAGCTGCTTTAATAAGGAAAATTATTTTTCTGCCTACTGAAAGAAACTTGACTTGGTGCATACTCTGGGGGCTGGAGGACGCCACCACAACCGGAAAATGCAGGTTCGCCAGCGTATGATAAGTTCACATTATGACTTAAAGGCATTCACTGGAACTGTGTTGACCACCCAGGCGGGAAATGTCGACTCAGCCGGTGAATGTTTTACAGAACAAATACAAACGATGAAATGAATTATGAGCTCTGGTTTGGTTTAGTAGTATTTTACTGCGGTACTTACAAATGACATGAATTCCGAATATCAATACTTAACTGTGGCGGTACGGACGGCTAGTAGCGAATCACGTTGTATTCTTACCAATATACTTAATAATAAAAAAATTATAATCGAAGCGGCGGCGGCGGCTATTTCGTAGGTGTTGTTGACAGTTTTAGTGAAGAATCTGAGGTCAAGTCAATAAGTCTTTGGTTCTCTTGCAATGATATACTTTAGACCTTCTCATTAATAACAAATTGGTTTTTCACTCATAAATATTTTTCCAAATTAGTATTCACTTCACTTGACTGTTACCGAACTACACGTTTCTAAGATAATTAGCAATATCGTTCGTTAACTATTTCTTGAGATAATTCTTCTCTTCACAAACTCCTTTAATATTGGAAAACAGTCAAACTCTCCATTTTCAATGTTAGGGAAAATCGTAATATCCTTTTAAAAGAATTAATTTTCTCATTTGCTGTAAACACTGTGATATGTTTCCCTTGAAGTGACAGATTGACTTCATTAAGTTTAGAAAATATGTCTGTTAAATAAGCAAGCCTAAACAACCCGCTTTTATCAGTTAATCGAAAGGCTCTTCCAGGAGAAAAGCGTACACTTTTCAGCTCGAACAATCAAAGTAGTATTTTACCCCGAGATAACTTATGTGTGAAGTAATAAAAATGTATGGATATACTTCCCATATCATCGCACAAGATCTTAAGGCTCATTTACACATGCGAGTCAACTCGGCCGAGTGAATTGCGCGCGCATTCACTAGCAAGACACATTATGTTTACACATGCTAGTTCACACGCATGCTGACTGGCATGCGAGTTCATTTGTGCGTGTACTGCGAATCATTAATTTCAACAATTTTCAGTTCTTGATAATACGTAGATCGGATATTTTTTTATCTTATTTTTTACGTCTTGAATTGTAAAATTTGGTAAAAAAGTTACAGATTCCCTGAGTCGTGTATATGCTAATTCTCTTGTTTGTTTATTTTTATAAGAATCCGATTTTATGTTCCACAAACATTCTTCATTTATATAATGTTCAATAAATTGTATTGTATTTGTCTCACTCCCTTAACCACACTCATTATTGTATTAACAAATCAAAATAAATTATATATTTTACAAGTTCTTCGATAACCTAAGGAATCGGGAAACTCGCTAGCGCCAGTGGGTGTTTAGACCTGCTAGTGTATCTGCTTTTGGCCCCCACTCCTCACTGGCACGAAAAAGTAGAGCAGTGTCCGAGTCGACTCGCACGACCGATGAACTAGCACCAGTGACTGTTCACACATATTATTGAAATGCTAGTGGCGTGCTAGTGCAGCACTCGGTCGAGTTGACTCGCATATGTAAATGAGCCTTTAATGAAGTTCATTAATTTTATACACTCGTCGAGGACAGTTTTCTTTGAAAGTGGCACATCTAAATTTTAGAGTATCATATGAATTATAGGAAAAGCCACAACTGCTTTCTTCATTTTGGAACAACAAACATTTATTATGTCACTTTCGTTTTCGGCAGTTCTTAACGCTTTAATATATTCACTTTCACTGTTTTTTGTAGGGTGGCCCGAAAACTTGACAATCGTCAAATAACCCTAAGGAAAATAATCTAAAGGCTTTAAATCACACGACGTTGGGCGCTAGTTAACAGGTCCGTTCCTTGAAATAATTTTCTCACCGAATTGTTCCCTCAATAAATCGATTGTTGCGTTGGCTGTATGGCATGTGGCGCCGTCCTGTTGGAACCACATCTCCTCACCACACCCTTCAAAATTCAGAATTAAATAATTATCGAACGCTCTGTAACGATCTCCATTAACGGTAAAGCGCTTTCTTCGACAATTTGCAAGCGTTGCTGTGATGTTTAACGTTCCATGATGATTTGCCAGACCATAATAAATAATTTTGACACTAGAAGCGCGCAAACTCACACTAAATTAATTTTATGTTTCTAACAATGATTGCGCAGAACTCATATTCACAAGTAGGCAATCGGCCGCTTCCATTTGCGACTCAAACCCCTAGTCATAAATACCATGGCATGATCATCAAACTGTAGTGGCCTACCTTCTCCAAAAGCTTTGATTCCAATTATTTTGTCTTTTCGATCATCTGATTGTAACATTTCATCAAAAAGCAATGAACAAATTTTTTCTAATTGTAATTTTTTTTAAATACCCTCTAAACTTTTCAAAATAGTCTTCTGTAATTCGCAGTGAAAAGGAACTTTATTTAGTAGATTCGTCAAAGTTTTTCTAGATGGTGAGGCAAATGTTCATTTGAGCAATTTGTATCCTTTAGGACTCTGCTTCATTAAATATAAAATAAAAATATTGTGCTTCATATTAAATCTCTGACCTCTACTCTTTTTCATTTGTAGTTATAACTGTCACTATAGAAACTTATTAATAACAGATTTACTATGATCCTTAAAAACTGATACGATTCAACGTATTCTTTTCTCGTTTCGTATATTTTCGTTATTTAACCGTCGCGGTCGTGTAGTTGCTCGTAAATTGGTTGCGATGCGATGCCATTTACGAGCCTTTGGAGAGAGAGCCTTATATCGTGTGACAATAACTAATTTTAGAAGGCTAGAGTTTATTCCTATAGAAAAGTTTGTGAAAACTTGAATAAATAATATGGTCTTGAACCAACTTGTCACAGGAATGAAATTCTGAATGGTGAAGAAGTAATCAGCAATAACCAGAAGATAGGGGTGTTGTCTTCGTCGAAGGTGAATAGGGGTGGGTGAAAAAGTAATCGACAATGACCAGAAGGTGTTGCGCAATATCATCTCAAAAACGCCATGCTTCCAATGTAAACAAAACAGGCAACGCATGGGGGGTATAAGAAGAACCATATAAAAGCCCTCGTTAAGTTGCAATAATCTTAATAGTAAACATGTAATAAGTCTGTAAATTGTATGGTTTTTAATGCATTAGTGATCGTCGCCATTAAATTAACCCATTAGTGTCCAAATTAATTTTTTTCCCATTTTTTTTTGTAATTATAGTATTTTTTGTTTAAATTAATGTTAGAATTTATAAAAAAATCATGAATTTTTGCAACTAGAATTTTAGATCCTCCAGGATAAGGTGTTACATATATGTAACGCTAGGATTGATTATTGGGAGCCAAAAATACGTATATTCAAAAATAAAGGGCTTTATTGAAAATCATACAAAAAGAATTTTAACATTTTGTTTAAACATTGTTTGTGTGGTAGGAAACAAAACAATCAATGCACAGGCCTCCATCACATTTTTTGCATTGCGTGAGTTCTGCCAGTGGCTTTGGGAGGTGACGCATATTTTTTTAAATAAACTTACACAATGGCTCGTCTAAAATCTAAAATCTATTTGGCTGATTTGACAATTGTTGCATTTTCTACATAAACACCATGCATTATTCATTGAAATATCAAGGAGCCATGTAAACAATGTCCAATACCATTTCCTGTTCCTTAATTGGATCCTGTATTGTCCAACATTTTGATCCATTCGATCAGTACCACCCATTTTTTTGTTGTACTCGGCAAGTAAAGCCGGTCGGCTACCTTGTATGTGTTTTTTTCCTTTTGCGAGTAACATCTGACATTTGTCACCGGATTAATGCTATATTGATTGGTAGTAAAATAACCTCTTTCCTTTTTTCTAGGAATTTTTTATTCGATAAGGGACAGCTCCTGGGTAAACGGTTTTCCCTAACGGGCCCCGTACATCCATATCCTTTTAAACGTAAATAGGAAAATAAACTAAAAGTCGTAAATAAATTGTCGAAGTAAAAGGAGAATTGCAAGGATTTCAAGTTGTTGGGTAGTTCCTCTATCATTTTAACCAATGGTGCTGCCACCTTTCCGAAGTTTCTTTCCATGTCAACGTCAGGAGTTACAGATCTTCCTTGGTATATTTCGAAATCTATCAAGTAGCCCATTATGGTATTTAGGCGCCAGCGTATGGGTTTGGCTCTCAGAAACTACTTACTCTTTATCGACGAAGTCCATATTTCTTGGGTTTTGTCCTCGTTTTTTATGAGACGAAATTTCAAACAACACACTAAAATAATATCGCACAACTAAATTAGTCTGATCTCCAATGCTTTCTAACACGAACTAACGGATTATCTGATGGAAATTTGTGCTTTGGGCGACAAAATAGCTGATTAGATGGCAGCACTTTATTGTTACATAAAAGTAACGCTAGGCACTAATGAGTTTTAAATGTGAAAACATTATTGTCTTTAGTTTAAATTGCAAATGGAACATAATATATTTTTAGATGAGCTTGCAAGAACTGAATCAAATTTTGCTTTTAGAAACGAAACCACTTTGCAAGGTGTTCAACTTACCACAGCCAATATTATCTGCTAGTAAGTGGCTACAAAATTTGAGGAAACAATATTGAGTTAGGCTTTTTTACCGAAAACGATGACACATTTAATGAAGGATAACCTGGCGAAATAAAAACATATAATCCACCGAGCGAGTTTTATAAGTTTGTTTCTTTTATGTATCTAACTTGATAAGGTTGCGCTGGGGATAGAATAATAATAATTGATGTCTGCTCCAACCATCACCATCACTGTTGCCACTCTTATCTAGTGATATATTGTTGTCATCACCGCCAACTCTATTCCAGCTCCGCAGCAGTAAGTAGCATATACAGAGTGTCCATTCAAGAATGGGCCAAACTGCAACAGTAGGTTCCTTGAGTAAAAATAAATTATTTTAGATGAACCTGAAGAGGGGTTGGAACCTTTGGTGTAGAACTTACACTTGGAGTAGTTTTCCACACACACCAAAACACTTTTGCACAGTTTTAATCATCTCCCGATGATGCCAACGTGGTTGGCGAAACGCGCGTCGAGTGTGTGCAAAAGTGTCTTGGTGTGTGTGGAAAACTACTTCAAGTGTAAATATTTTAGCTGAACATACCTTAATACCCTTTTGACCAAAATAAAATAAAATATTTGGCGTTCACAGCGCCCCCTGCATTATTCGACTTACCCCATATACCAAATTTGGATGAAATCACGTTAATAGTAATAGAGATATAACAAAAAATTTAAATAAAAAAATTTCATTTGAGACGGTCCATAGCGTTTCAAGGAAGCAAACTGGTATTAAGGTATGTTCAGCTAAAATGGTTTATATTCACTCAACTACTATTAGAGTTTGACCCATTCTTTAATGGACACCCTGTATATTTTTTGACATTGAAAGATTATATATATATTTTTTGTTACAGAATATCTATGATGCTTCAGCCTGATACCACCACATCCCTCTATCCATCGGTCATTCAGTGGACACCATAATCTATTTTATAATTATTATATTTTTATACTTTTATATCTTTATTATTATTATGATCAATATATTAATTAAAAAATTCTGTTTTCTTTTATTTAAAATCTCATTCCTCCTTCATCTACTTTTCTTTTTTCTAATTCAAAATTCCCGCCATGTATCATTCACCTATTATAATTTGGTAATATTTTGATATTCCCGGAACCCCTTTTTATTGTTTCCTCCTGAGCAATTATAGTTCAATGCTAGCTGGTTAGATATTATTTTTGTTGGTAACTGTCTACAACCGTCTACTACTACATCACGTCCTCCAACTATTTCAAGAATTTTTGTCTAGAAATGCAAAATGCAATGTTAATGAATTAAACTAAATTTGTAGTTCTACTTTGACGTTACAATATATCTGTGGCTTGGTCGAAAAAGGGCCCAAGTGCAAAAATATAGTTCTGGGCAAATTCGAATTTAACTTCTATTTTTCAAACGGTTAAAAATTAACCAATTTCTGCCGAAAGCGGCTGAAATTTGGAATATAGTTTTTTTATCATACACTTTTTCATATAATAATTGTTTTCTTGCGATAGTTTTAAAACTCATATAGGTTTTGTTACATTGGCCCCAAATACATTTATCTGGTGCCACATTGGTCCATAATGTAAGGCATTATAATAAGTACATTGGCCTCAAATTATGTTACTTTGCCCTTGTGTAAAATTGAGTTCCACTTTGGACCTTTTATAATATCAAAACCTCACGTGAAGAGTAATTATTTACCTGTACATTATTTTTAAAAATTTGAATATAACAATAAATAAATAAAACGTTATTGGAAAATTACTTAAACAACGAATTTTGGAAAAGTCATTGGTTTTATTACAACATTAGAACCATAATATAAAAATATTGGTTTTATTACAATAAAAAATTATTGAAAACATACATTATTCGTCATAATCTAATTCCGTTGGGCAAACATGATCTTCATTTGAATTATTATCATTTTGCCTTAAATTCATATAAAACAATCTACTGTTTGGATGTATAAGGAAGACAAATATTCCAGCTTTTTTACATCGAGAGCACTGTTTCAAGCACAACTTGTCTTCGTTACTCATCTTTTAATAGATGGCGCAAGTTATAAGTGTCCGACTCTCATTGGATCCAAACTGAGATACATTCGATATTTGCTACACTTGAATTGTCTTCACTTGGGATATACCCGTACCAAACCTGGTACAACACTGATGAGACCTAACAGGTCGAAACAATTGTCTGTTGTTGGTAAAAGTGTAACTAATTCACATAAAGTGATAGCTAAATATCGAATATATCTTTTTAGATATATGCTTTTGCCAAATTTATTTGGCTGGGGCAATTAATCAAGAAAAACCTATATTAAAAGGTAAAGAACAAATCTCTTGATTATGCAAATATTATGTAAAACGCAGCAGGCAATAATATATTTCGGGATCCATTCTAGACAACGAACATCGAGCATTTAGAATTGATACAACTAAGCAAACTTGTGCTTTAATTTCAGTGTCAAAATGATCATCAGTATTGTCACCTTGAATAAATGCTCTAGATAAAGCATCAGTCCAAACCGTGATCTTCGGGCCATGCAAAGACCTTTGATGTATTTTTCTTTTGGGTTTTCTCCACACTCGTAATAATTTTGATTATTGGCATGGCCATTAAGGTGGAAATGAGCCTCATCGGAGAACGAGATGTCGACTACTGGAAATCGGGTGCGTCGGCCTCAATTCTTGCACCATCTGAATCTTGTATGGACGCATGCGTAAATCTTTGTGAATGATGCGAACCACCGATGATCTCGTAACATTTAAAGCAGCTGCGCGCTTTCGAGACGATAAGTTTGGTTGTTCCCGCTCTCTCAACGTTTTCATGGGTTCCCGGTGATCTTCGACGGTCGGGGACGCGTTTATTTAACGTTGTACCTGTTTCCTCAAACACATTGTTTAATCAACGGAAGGTTTGGACATTGCTGAATACCGTGCAAATTGAAATGTCGAAATCTGCGGCTCACAATAGTGGCGGAATTGTTGTTACGACAATACTCGCGCCCACAAACGAGCGCTCCTCTCCCGTGTAACGCTGCATGGAGACTAAAATAACTGTTAGGAATCCCTTTCATGCACTTTACGTCTTTTAGGGGCAGATAATTTGTCACAATAAAAGTCGTAGTGGGGCAAAAACTTTTTTAGTAAAAATATACAAATTTTTGTAGTTAATCTAAAAGATAATGTAAGTAACAACCTAAAACTTGACAACACTTTATTTTTTTTTTAAACAACGCCGTTATGGTATTGTACATTTAACGTACCGCTGCCCCTGAACCATTTTAGTTTGCTCTATGGAAGTCCTGACAACATGTTTTGATTGCATCTAAACATAAAGGCACTTTGCAAACTCTCACTTTCGAGTTGTCTAATCTCGGAGGGTATAAATGATTTAGATTTTTTTTAGCGATTGTTTCCCCGAAGTTAATTAATCTTTTATTTTTAACTACTTGGCCCGCTACTTACCCCTGTGATATTGTTCTTCTGAAATCTTTCATACTAATCGCAGGAAACTGAAGTTCTTTATATAAAACAAGCATTAGTCACTGCTGCATCAACTAAATAAAAAAATATTCGGTGCCACCATTTTTTGGATTTTCGGTTGACCTTGTATATATTTAAATTTTGGTCGAACTTATCAACAAAATCCATATTTGCATTATCTACAAGAGATGTTGGGCAACTTACTTGAATTACAGTGCCATCTTTCTGTTTTCTGCTAACTTGAGAGTTGCTTAGCGGAGAATGAAAATTTGAAAGCAAATAGGTACACACTACGTTTATTTATTCATTTGTAAGCTACAATACCCAACGCATTGGTAAACACCTTAAATTCTCTTTTCAATTTTTTATCAAGTGAAAATTTTGGTAACGTTTTTCTTAATGGAGTGACTGTTGATTGCCAAGGGCGTATCTCTGATGGCGGCGTATTTAAAAATACGGAATTGTATAGAAAACTTCAAAACAAAAGCTTGAATTTGCCACAAGATGAAGTTCTACCCGGCCAAAAAATGCCTGTCCCTTACATTTTGATTGCAGACGACGCTTTTCCTTTAACAAGACATATTATGAAACCATACGCAACAGACCTGAATCGAGGGTCCCCGAAAAGGGCGTTTAATTACAGTCTGTCTGTCTAGAGCAAGACGTATTGTGGAAAATACCTTTGGATTGCTTGCTTCTATATTCAGAATATGTAGTAGATATAGTGGTAGTTTGTATATATCTTCATAACTTTCCCCGTTCTCAACCAGATTCAGCAAAGTATTATTCACCCCAAGGATGTTTTGATAATGAGGATGCCAGTACTGGAGACATAATTCCGGGATCTTGGAGACAGGTAACTTCAAGAGATAGTGGTTTAAAACAGTGGCGGCTGGTGGGGCTTTTGGTTGGGTGTTCAATAAATAAATACATACTATTAATAATTAAAAAAATATCAAACTTACGTTTATTTAATTATTGATACAAGAAATCCATTCGTCTGTTTTTGGATATTGAAAAAACTTCTATCACACGATTGTTAAAATTTGGCATAATGACAATTAAATCTTTTTCCATGGTTAACATGCAAAGTGAATTCAGTCTTTCCTGTCCCATCGAATTCCTCATAAAGGTTTTAACCCGGTTGAGAGTTGAAAAACAACGTTCACTTTCGCACTTGCAATTGGTATTTTTAATTAATTAATTTTAACAAACTTACACTTGGAGTAGTTTTCCACACACACCAAAACACTTTTGCACACACTCGACGCGCGTTTCGCCAACCAAGTTGGCATCATCGGAAGATGATTAAAAACCAAGCTTAACTTAACAATGGGACCTATTTATACCTAAAAATGCGTTACGCTTCGATGAACAATTACCGCGATACCAACAAAAAGGCGGGTAAAATATTTAGCTTCGTTGAAGCGTTAACGCTTGACTAACATAAAAAGCGGGCTATTTGGAATGGGCCCTCTGTCACTATTCATACTATGTTTACATTTGTTAATTTCCAAGCTTTCGAATGCATCTAGTTGTCTAGAGTTTGTTACATTTCTAATCAACCTTAAATTATTAATATATATTTTATGATTGTTATCAAAAGCATGTCGGGCAACGCTAGACTTCTCTATTCTCCCGTATTTTAGATGAGCCATATGCTCCTTAAACCTCGTCTGAATAGAGCGTCTTGTTTGTCCAACATACTTTTGGTTGCAGTCCTTACAGCTAATTTCGTAAATCCCCGACCTTTCGTTCATTCCAATTTTATCCTTAGGGTTGCCTAAAAGTTGTTGTAGTTTATTTCCTGATCGATGAACCACCGTCATATCAATGTTATTGAAAATACTACTAAGACCTCGGGGAAACTGGGGTTCATAGGGAATTGATACAAATTTTGAATTTTCCTTCTCAATACGAAAGGTCGAAGAATTTCGAAGTGTCTCCCTAAATTTACGCTTCCTAATTAATTTATCAATCAAATTAGTAGAAAAACCATTACTCAAAGCTATATCCTTAATTAACTCTTTTTCTTTTTCAAACCTCTCTTTAGTTAGCGGAAAACTTAATAATCGACTAATCAAGAAATTAAAACTTGCCATCTTGTGTTGGTCACAATGATGAGAATCATTAGGAATATATCTAAGAGTGCTGGTATCTTTCCTATATACATCGAATTCTAAATTATTTTTATTATTTCTAATTACTAGTACATCTAAATATGGTAGTTGTTGATTGTTTTCAATTTCATATGTGAATTTGACAGAAGTGAAACGACTATTTAATTTGGAAACAAAAACGTCTACATCCGCGACTTTTGTATCAAACACTGCAAAAATATCATCCACATACCTAAGCCAAACTCTAGGAAAATACTCGAATTCTTCTTTTGCTTCTGTTTCGAAGCGATTCATGAAATGACTGGCAATGAATGGTGACAAAGAGTTACCCATGGCTGTCCCTTCATGTTGTTCAAAGAAAATATTATTGAATTGAAAGCAATTTTGCTTCATACAAAGTTTTGTGAGTTGAATATATTCGTTTACTACCTCTTGGCTTAAATTATTTGATTCGAGTAAATCCCTGAGATAGTCCATGGTTTGTGGAATTGGTACACTCGGAAACAAGGAACAAACATCAAAGGAGACCAAAATTTCCCCATCTTGTAGCTGAATATTGCTAATTTTATTAATGAAATCATTTGAATTAATACCTGAAAAGCCAGGTTGTGAAATGGGTAAATTTTCGAACTCCTCCGACAACCATTTTGATAGGTGATAAGTCGGTGATCCAATTGCTGAAACAATAGGACGCACTGACTTACCGGGTTTATGTATCTTGGGTAGGCAATACAATCTAGGGACGCTTGGGTTAGATATATGTAATCTATTTTTTAAAGCTGGGGTAATAAGGTTTATTACAGGATTTAAGTACATTCCTTACTTCGGTAATCATTTTTGGTAGTGGGTTTCTTGAAAGTTTTTTATAAGGATCATATTTTAGGTATAAATAGGTCCCATTGTTAGGTTAAGCTTAGTATTAATCATCTCCCGATGATGCCAACTTGGTTGGCGAAACGCGCGTCAAGTGTGTGCAAAAGTGTTTTGGTGTGTGTGGAAAACTACTCCAAGTGTAAGTTCTACACCAAAGGTTCCAACCCCTCTTCTGTAATTTTAACAACAAAAATGTTTCACTAAAACAGTCAGTCAAGTTTCGATCTGTAAATAATTGTAAAATTGCTATGTACATATACAGATTGCGAAAGTTCCCATCTTGACATAGCCAACCTCAAAATATATACGACGTGAAGTGCTGCTTAGAAACCAGTGCTTTACTGCTCGTACATGTCCGTCCTTGGTCGCCGTATGCTAGCGTCTCGAAGTGTTTACACCTTAGATTAGGGAAGAGAGTGGATGCCTAACAGCGCAAGTTCTGTTGTTACCATCTGCCACATCGGCGGCCAAGCCAGTGGCGTATCGCAATTTTCTTTGACTCATGTAATTTGCAGAACTCGATTGCTTCACTCGCTCGTTCTGGCAAATATTACATTCGTCAAATAAAATTAGATTTTTCATAACTGGTTACGTAAATAACTAATAACACTTTGATTGATAATAATTACTATTGAAATTAACATTTCAACCTTTTTCTGTATTCTACTAATATAATGAAAAAATAAATACCTACGCCTCTGCAAAAATTGACATTTGCAACAAAGGAACGACCTTCGAATAGCAAATTAATAATGAAAATAACTAAATTACCATATAAAACTGAACTCAAATTTGGAATATACAATTTACAACTACATACTAAAAGATTTTAATCCAACAATTACTTTTAGCCCCAAAAAATAAAAAAATATAACTAGTCATGTCACACCATTATTGTTTTTACCTGTGAAAAGTGATTCCGGGATCCTTTTTCTCGCTGCGACTTTTGCAGCTATATAATAATAATAATAATAATATATTTAGAAATGAAATCCAAAGAAGTCAGAAATCCATAGAGGTAAACTTTAATAGAATAAAATAGCAAAATAAATTTTACTATTCAGCCTAAATCCTCTAATGTCTTAAAAAGACATAAATACTCTTTTCAGAGCTTATTTGCAAACTATCTACATTTAACTGATAAAAATTTGGTCAGTACTACGAATGTAGAAAGCAAATAATTTAATAATTGCAATAAGCCCCACCAGACGGATTAATCCAAATAAGGACTCCCTCTGTTACCAGGCAGTGCAAGTCACCAACCCATGGACCGGTTTCTGGCTTATTAGCCTTCATCATGGGTTGGTGACTTGCACTGCCTGGTAACAGAGGGAGTCCTTATTTGGATTAATCCGTCTGGTGGGGCTTATTGCAATTATTAAATTATTTGCTTTCTACATTCGTAGTACTGACCAAATTTTTATCAGTTAAATGTAGATAGTTTGCAAATAAGCTCTGAAAAGAGTATTTATGTCTTTTTAAGACATTAGAGGATTTAGGCTGAATAGTAAAATTTATTTTGCTATTTTATTCTATTAAAGTTTACCTCTATGGATTTCTGACTTCTTTGGATTTCATTTCTTTCATACGAGCCTAGTCTGGGCAAAATCCACATTGCAATAGGTTTCACCAGAGGGCCCCACGGTCCACATTCGCATCTTACCGACTTCATGTCGATCGATGTTGACAAGATCTGGAGTCCCTTTGTTATCGTGCAGTGTGAGTTGCCTATACCATGCTGATGAAGGCTAATAAGCCAGAAACCGGTCCATGGGTTGGTGACTTGCACTGCCTGGTAACAGAGGGAGTCCTTATTTGGATTAATCCGTCTGGTGGGGCTTATTGCAATTATTAAATTATTTGCTTTCTACATTCGTAGTACTGACCAAATTTTTATCAGTTAAATGTAGATAGTTTGCAAATAAGCTCTGAAAAGAGTATTTATGTCTTTTTAAGACATTAGAGGATTTAGGCTGAATAGTAAAATTTATTTTGCTATTTTATTCTATTAATAATATATTTATTTACTGATATAAATAACATTACAAGCAGAGAAAAAAAATTACAATTGTAAATAAATAGTAATCTACATAAAGCCATAGACTTGACTGTTAGTCCAACCGGGTATTTGGAAAAAAGGGCAATGTCTTGCAAATTGTGATAAAAGCATGAAATTTGGTACAAGTGCTTTTTAGGCAATTATAAGCGATTTGACCCGCATGACCCATATTTCGAACCCATAGGAGCAAGATGGCGGCGGTTTTCAAAATGGCGACTATCCAAAACAAAAAACGGTTACACTTTGCCCCAAATGACTACAATAAGTATACTGTGCTCGTCTGTCTGCCGAGGTCCTACCATTAATTAAAGTAAATGCATGGATATTCATAAAATCTAGGACTTTACCTCTTGTGTTACTTATTTGGTCATTACTTAACCTATGCTCAAATAAATTTGTGATTTGAAAGGTTTCTGTAGCTGAAACGCCCAAGTTTGCTACCCTGCAATTAAAGTGTCCACCTATTATAACTGTTAAACCTAGGTAGGCTTCAACTATTTCTATTAGTGCAATTTGAAATAAATCTAAAATATAATCAATATTTAGAGACGGCTTAAAATAAACATTACATATTATAAATTTACAAAGGAAATTTTCGCGTGTTTTAATTGCTTTTAAATATCTTTTTAGATATATACTTTTGCCAAATTTGTTTGGCTGGGGCAATGTAATCCTCAAGAAATACCTATATGGTTAGGCAACGACTTCCAGCTATGCGTAACGGGTTGCATATACCTAAGCTTTTTTCTGCTATGCAGTTGGAGAGTTTGCATGTAACAGTGCTCTCATCGTAAAAATGCTGGAATATATGACTTCCTTACTCATCTTTTAGATGGCGCAAGTTACAAGTGTCCGATATTCATCGGATCCAAACTGAGATACATTCGATATTTACTACGCTAGAATTGTCTTCACTTGGGATATCTCTGATATACCCGTACCAAACCTGTACAACACTGATGAGACCTAACAGGTCGAAACAATTGTCTGTTGTTGGTAAAAGTGTAAGAAATGCACAGTGATAGCTAAATATCGAATATATCTTTTTAGATATATACTTTTGCCAAATTTGTTTGGCTCGGGCAATGTAATCCTCAAGAAATACCTATATACTTATTAATAACGTTTTCATTTCATTAGTTGGTCAAGTCTGTATGGGTTGATTTGTCGCCATGGTTACAGTTATATTTTGTTTGTTTTTATTTGTTACCTTTGTTCATATTACATAAATGTTTACATTTTTAATGTCACAACGGCTACATAAAAATGGACCTTGGATTGCCTGAAAATACATTTCAGTTGGATTTCAGTATTTAATTATTATTGTTTGGAGTTTTCTGTCTGTTTGTATTAATAAATAGCCCTATAGTTTCATTATTTATTATTTCATCTGTTGACAGTTATTGACAGATCTGTATTGTAATATTACCGTACAAGCAATAAATATAACTGTACAACTTTAGTTATGACTTATTTACCAGCCTACTTTTGCATATGTAAACAAAGGATTATCCTGAAACCGATAAACATTATTAATGTGAGCTATGAAAATGACACTGTAAACCATTTTGATAATTTCATTAAAGAAATGTCATTTATCAAACATAACAGTTGTCATTTTCATAGCTCACTTTAACAATGTTAACTTTTCCATATTTACAGTAACTAAGATATTTGACGTTTAAAAACTCAAAAACGGTATATGGTAGGGGTAACATATGGTATATTTTAGAAATCAGGAAAAAAGGATCATTCCAAAAATGTAATAATATACAGGGTATCCCATTTAAAAAAATGGATTATTTTTTTGTATCCCCTGAAATCTGCACGCCACTGTACTTTTGATGGCATTTTAACAAAATTCAGTCAGAACCACACAACTTTTATTTAAAACTTTTTTTTTCTATAGGCAATAATAACGCTGATAAGGGGTGGGTAATTTATAATGAATAACCCTGTACATATCGCCAAGTTGCAAACCAAAACTGTTTTGGTCTTGTAACCTATGTTGACTAACAAGCAAGCAAGGGGACCCCCCCCCCCCGCCTCGCTCTTCTTTCAGAATGTCCCAGCTCTCAACTGAGTCAACAGGGTATACATAATAAAACCTATTTCATTCAACATAAACACATTTATTGCTATAAAATTTTAATTTTTGTTATTACAGGATGCTGAACATTTACACTGTAAAGTACAGGGATATCCAACGAAAATGACCACCCCTAATAACTTCTTTATTTTTGATGCTATAAAAAATTTTTTCTATAAAAGTTATAGGGTTTATTGAAAGCATTTAGAATATGTATTCAGAAAAATAAATGAAAGTCGTTTAGAGGAGATTTGGTTTTAACTTGCATTTTTTCAAATGGAGCACCCCAATTTTTTTGCATTTTTGAAATCAAGGTACTTTTCTCATTTCGAATATATAGATATATATCATATTATCTTTTAGGGTTTTCTAATTATTGCAATTTTTGTAGCCCGAAAACAACAAAGAAATAAAATAACAATAAATTTTTATTTTTAGAACGCATTAGTCTTGGGTAATTTAGATATTAATTACAACTATAAATAAAAGTAATTAAAACTGTCCTACATAAACTGTTCAAAATGACGCCCTTCATGTTCGATACAAAGCCGATACCTTATTCGAAATGAGAAAAGTACCTTGATTTCAAAAATGTAAAAAAATGGGGTGTTATTCTATTTGAAAAAATGCAAGTTAAAACCATATCTCCTCTAAACGACTTTCATTTATTTTTCTGAATACATTTTCTAAATGCTTTCAATAAACCCTACAACTTTTATAGAAAAACATTTTTTATAGCATCAAAAATATAGAAGTTATTAGGGGTGGTAATTTTCGTTGGATATCCCTGTACAAGGCAGATCAGCACGTTTACACGAACATCGCATTGTATCGCAACCTGATTTGCAACCACACTTCTCAAGTTCTCTACACGCGTTCCATATATGTGGCAAGGAAGACCACAATGGTTCCCAAATGCCATTCGATTTTATCCAGCGCCAATCATTAAGTACTGGTAACGTCATATTGGACATATCACTTGCTCGGCCCCATATCTGCCCAGCCTGATACGCAGATCTTAAACAATGGTGTTTTAGAGCAGCTGAGGTTGGAGGAATAAGGTGAATGGGAGAATTTTCTGTGCAAAAGAGGTGTTTTCTAAGTTTATTAACTTCGACGCATTCTCCTTTTGAACCATACATTTTTCCCGTGAATATTTCCAATGATTTTATAGTGCCCTGGGGTATGTTGCTTTGCGGAGAAGATATGAAAACAAACGAATCAATGGCCTCATCGGAAGAAATAAATGTCTTCCAAGCAGTCTTCTTGCCTTTTGTTGCGAAAAACGAAACACTATCGCAGCCTGTAAAAGCGTTAAAACCAAATCTCCTCTAAACGACTTTCATTTATTTTTCTGAATACATATTCTAAATGCTTTCAATAAACTCTATAACTTTTTATAGAAAAATTTTTTTATAGCATCAAAAATAAAGAAGTTATTAGGGGTGGTCATTTTCGTTGGATATCCCTGTACTTTACAGTGTAAATGTTCACCATCCTGTAATAACAAAAATTAAAATTTTATAACAATGAATATGTGTATGTTGAATAAAATAGGTTTTATTATGTATACCCTGTTCACCCAGTTGAGAGCTGGGACATTCTGAAAGAAGAGCGAGGCGGGGGGGTTCCCCTTACTTGTTAGCCAACATAGGTTACAAGACCAATATTTAAATTTCCATTGATCTTTTTAAAATAAGTAGAATACTATCAAGAACCGTTAATTTTTAAATTTACGAAGCAATGTTAAAAAAAATTCATTTTTTTAAGCAAAATGGTTTTGGATCAAAAAAATATGCATTCTGTAGTTTGTTTCATCCTAGAATTACTTGAAAGCGACCCCCACATTGTCAAAATCGGCACATTATTAACCGTTTTTTGTTTTGGATAGTCGCCATTTTGAATACCGCCGCCATCTTGCTCCTACGGGTTCGAAATAAGGGTCATGCGGGTCAAATCGCTTATAATTGCCTAAAAAGCATCTGTACCAAATTTCATGCTTTTATCACAATTTGCAAGACATTTGAAATACCCCGTTGGACTATGTAGATGTTTTTACCTAAACAGTAATAGAAATTCAAATCCATATTATATTAGTTACTAATTACTTAGGTCTAGAAAATTTTACAAAGGTATGTATATAAAAAGAAAAAAAAAGAAGAGAATTCAGGTGAGGCATGCTATTTGTACAGCTGTAATTCTTTCAAATGAAGTACACAAAATAGTCAAGACTTGTGCGTATACGTCAGATGAAGGGGTACAGCTTTGGCAATGTATTTTTATGTGTCCATAATGCAGAATTAGAAAAATTAAGAATGTATAAAATAAAATAAGATAAATACAATGTAGAATATAACAGAACCATAGGGACATAAAATAAGAACCACAACCGAGTGTTAGAAATAATAAATATTTTTCTGATCTATTAATTGATGAATATGCAATCTTAAATTGTCGTTTAACCATTTTTTTATTTGACTTTTATATAAGTTTTCAGAGTTTAACAGTTTTATTTCATGGGGAAGGATATTATAAATTTTGGGACCCAGGTAAGTATAACAACGTTGGGCAATTGTTTTTTCCATTTTTGATACAAGACAGCAAGCATTTACTCTATAACGTGTATTGTAGTCATGTTCAATGTTTACCAGTTCGTGTTTATTCTTGTGTTATCTTATTAGAATTGCAAAACAAAATAATTGCCGCATATCAAAAAGTTTGATTTCGTCAAAAAGATTATGTGTGGGGTATGTCCAATGTTTTTTAAAGGTTAATTTTAATATTTGTTTTTGAATTATTTGTAGGCTGTTTAGGTGATTGTTTGTAGCCCCTCCACAAGAGCATGATATAAGGTCTTCATTTGACCAACCTGCAGTATCTGGGATAACTTTTTAAATTTGTAGAACAGCGCTCTTAATTTCTTAACAACATAATTTATGTGGATATCCCATTTAAGGTTGTTGTCTACATATATGCCCAGGTACTTCACGTTTTGTTCAGAGGAAATCTCCACATCCAGATCGTCAACTTTAATGGATATTGTGTCATAAACTGGTAGGTGATTACTATAAGACGAAAAGGGGACGTAACAAGTTTTACTGTAATTAACTGTTAACAGGTGATCACTGAACCATGTAAAAATTTTAGGGAGGTCATTTTCTATTATATATTTTAAGGTGTTCCAGTCCGCAGCACTATAAAATATCGTAGTGTCGTCAGCAAAACTCATTACGTCACCCTTTACTTCACAATTAAAAAGATTATTAAGATATATATTGAAAAGTATAGGTCCCAGCACTGTCCTTTGAGGAACTCCATATTCTACTGTCTGTGTACTACTAAATATACCATTGACATTAGTGCATTGCTGTCTATTCGTTAAGTAGCTGCACATTAATTCATATGGTATTCCTCTGAAACCTATACTTTCCAATGTTTCAAGAAGTTGAATATGACTGACCGTATCGAAGGCCTTTGAGAGATCGACAAATATGCATATAGAAGCCTCTTTCTTATCTATAGATTTGTTTATTTTTGATGTTAATTGGACTATAGCATCTTGTGTCGATCTCTTTTCCCTGAATCCATACTGTTTATCTGACAAAATGTTGTATTTTTTTAAATAGTTTTCAATTCTAGTTTTTATATTTTTGCAAATATCTTTGCCAAGTTGGAAATCAGGGAAATGGGCCTGTAGTTGCTCACATCTAATCTGTCGCCTTTTTTATGGAGTGGTTTAATAACCGCCGCCTTGAAAATATTAGGACATACTCCAGATAAAAAACATCTGTTTATAAGGTAGGTTAACGGTGTTGCTATTTCATTAGCGACCCACTTTAAGGTTTCAGATCTTATACAGTCCAAACCGGGAGCTTTTTGTTTTTTAAGCTTTGTTTAGTTTTTAAAATTTCATTTTCATTTGTTTCAGGGAGAAAAAATGATTTCGGTTGGTGAAAGTTTGCTTTTGTAGGTAAGTTTCTTACCAATTCCTGTAAAATAATTACAAAATGTATCAGCAATTTCTTTTTTGTCTTTAGAAATGCTTATTATTTATTTTAGAATGAATTTCTATGGCTTTTATATATCCAATATGTATTATTTTTAAGTTAAATTTTATATTATTTCTAACATAGACTACAATTTTGATTTATGTCACCCTCACTATAGACTAATTTATATTCATTTAGATGAAGGAAGGTTAAATCATGTAACTGCCAGGTTTTTGAGAATACCAGAAAATCAAATTTGACTTGAGATTGCTCAATTAATATTTTAAATTCATCTATGTTTTTATGTAGACTCCTGATATTGTTGTGATATATTTTGAAATTAATATGGTTATTCTGAAAGTAATTTTTGCACTGTTATGCTCTCTGTTATGTGCGTGTTTATAGTTGGTACTTTAAAATTTTTAATATATGCCTCCATTATATTTCAATTGTCACTTACTGTTGTACTAAAATTAGACTACAGTAATAGAAAAATTAGACTACAGTAACAGTGATGCTGTATGTATTGTATATATAAGACAGATTAGAAAAGAAAAAAAAAGAATATAATACTGAGATTTTTGAGATGACCTAAGTTTTTTTTCGAAGTTTCCACCATCTATAGAGTTTGTTCGAGTTCGAGTAATTTTAATTTGCATAGGGCCCTTTTCAATTACGGCACAGTAGGAGAAGTGTGTTCAGTGTGAATTATTTGACTAGTTCCTTCTTTAGGTGTAATTATTGATTTCAGATCAGTGAGTTTGGGGGTTGTCAGTGTACTATTTGGTAAAGATGTTTGATTAATATGTGTTGCCTCGTCGCCGCTTTCGTCAGTTTGGTCGAGCTGCATTTGTTTTAGCTGATCAACCGTGTATCAGGTGTATTCTGTAAATTTTCCGTTAAAAATAACCTGCCTGTTAAAATATTAGCTAAAAATAATAACCAATTTTGCTATTCTGTATACATCATTTTAACGGCCTTTTGTTAACATTGGGTTATCGGGTTATTTTCAA
Source organism: Rhagium mordax (assembly GCA_963680705.1). Classification (NCBI taxonomy): domain Eukaryota; kingdom Metazoa; phylum Arthropoda; class Insecta; order Coleoptera; family Cerambycidae; genus Rhagium; species Rhagium mordax. The sequence goes on from OY796663.1 coordinate 13,538,078, forward strand.
ATTTCTATTGTAATATAAAATTATTACGCTTAATATAGACACATAATAATATATGTTTATTATATATATTTATACATTTGCTCTAATCGTTCTGCCTCTTCAATTAACACATTGATTTGTAACGCCATTTTTATTAATTTTTAATACTACTGTTAATTTTTAGCGGCTAGTCCGAGGGTGCCGCTAATTTTAACAGATTTTGGTTAAATTTAACAATCAAGAAAGTATAGAGAATACATCTTTGGTTAACTTTGGCCTGTTAAAATATTTTAGCGGTGACCTTGCAGTTAAAAGTTAACAGAAAAGTTACAGAATACACCCGTATATCTCGTTATTTATGATTAATTTATTACCCTTTATTTTTGCGATATGATTTTTAACTTTGGCCTGTTTTAGCTGTTCTCTTAATATTTTGTGATCTAGCCTATCACTATGACAGATCGTTAGCAATAAATATTTTCGTACCCTTTAATTTATATGTGTTAGACAGTATCAGTTGTTTTTTTAGATAGCTGGAGAATTCAACTTTGATTGGTTCACTTGTTTCAGCTTTTATTTGGTATACGTTATTGATATCAAATTCAGATAATTTTACTTGAAACAAGAACAATTCACCATTATAAAAGTTCACTATTATTTATTAATACACACACTCTTTATTTACAAACACACCAAAAATCACTTATGGTCCATTAGCTTGTTATGCCACAAATAAAATGGCTGCCGATTCAAATGTGGTAACGGTACAGTTACGGGCATATATGGCATGCGCGGTATCCACTCTCTTCCCTAATCTAAGGTTTACACATTAGAGCTGCGATACTAAACAAAACTAAGCGGCAAATTTAGGTCCTATGTCAAGATGAGGACTTTCGCATTCTGTATAACTGACGATTCACTTTTTAATTTAATTCTATCTAAAAAGTTATATGTTTGTGTAACACTATCGAAGTCTAGCGTAGGAAAATTATTTTCATAGTCACTGGACATTTCAGGAAAAAATAGTTTTGAAGCTAAAAGATGGTCTTTAAACTCAAACCGGTCTTTGGCGTGGTTAATTAATACATCACATACTTCCTTAGTTTGTGCAGAAAATGATACATCATTAGGTCTCCGCTTTCTTGGTGGTGAATTTGGAGATTCGGATGTACGGATTTTTGTAATCGCTTGATCAAAACTACTCACAAAATTGTTCATTTTGACAGCGTCTAAGGATCGAGATTGAAATTGTTTAAAGACAATTTCACAGTGAGGCATGACTTTTGAAAAAACGTAATATTTAAAGTAATCGTCATTTAAATAACCCAACAACATCTGGGTCTGATTCGTTGTGTTATAATCATTTTGCTCAGAGTCCAAAATACATTCTAAACACTTTTAAATATTCTGAATTTTCGTAGATGGTTCTTACAGTTCGTGTGTTAATATTTCATCTTGTTGCTGGGGCTGTTGGAATTCTTTTTTTGACGATAGTATCTAACACTGCCGTTCGCTTTGGCGATCTTAAAAAAAAAGGGGGAAATGCATGTAAATTTGCGAAAAATTTTTATTCACAGATACACTTTTTTCTAAGATTAAATTGAACTGGTGAGCATAACAATGTATGAAAAATGCGTAGGGAAAATCAGTTTTTATGATATTTTGTACACCCCCTACTTTCCCGGACATAACGGACGCACCGTCATAACTTTGACCAACTAACTGATGAGGCGAAATATTAAGCACTGCTAATTGCTTTTTTATTTCTGCGGCAATATCTTTGGCATTATATGACACAGGATTTAAAAATTTCCAAAATCGTTCATGGATTTGACGTTTAGTTCATACCTTAAAATTAGTACTAACTGCTGTTTAGTAGACACGTCCGTCGTTTCATCAGCTTGAATTGCCATAAATCGAGTCTCCGAAATTTGTTTTTTTATTTCATCTTGGCACACTACAAGAATGGCATCGAGAATGTCATTCTGAACCGATTTTGAAGTTCCTTTGAAAACACTATTGCCTTCTAAATGTTGTTTCATGGCCATATCGATTTCTGAAACAAAATCGATAAGTCCCCTGTATATACCACGATTTAAAGAATCGGATGATTCATTGTGCCCGCGCAATGCCGATATAAACTTCAAACAACCCGGCTCTTTTTATGTGCTGTACAGATATGAACTGAACTATACCAATATCTGATAGATGCATTTCATTTTCCATATGATTTTGAGACGATGCATGTTTCTTTATTTTTGTAGATAAATCTGACAAATCTATAACACCACTTTTTGTCCATTCAGCACTTACATTAACTGGTGATGTTAACAAGAAAAAATCAAACACGGAAAGTAAAACAAAGCATTTAGTTTGTTACCCAGGACGTTTTTTTATATTGTTCTACCTTAAACACGCGTTTAAATTTTTTAGTTCTTATCGTACATTCTTGTACCAATTGTAGTTCTGGACGAGGAGGTCCTTTTTTCTTTATTTCGATACGATTTTGGAAATTATTTGCTTTTTCTTTAATATATTCTACGGAATTCTGCTCCATTGTCGCTTATTTACTTATACTATAATACCACTGTACTCTCGGCAATACTCGACACCGGGCGACAGCAAGCGAGCGAAATGAACAGCTACATGTGCACACGTGCATTGCACGCCAATCTTCTAAATATGTGTACATGAAATATTTTAATGTTCTGTTTCACGCGTCTGATCCCTCTCCTTCCAACGCATGGCCCTTTAAAAGACCACTCTGTTCAATAAACAAAACACATTGCACCGAACAGAACCAACCGACCGTCACTGACCGTGTATCGTGTTTGCTGTATGTTGGGTCACAGAATATTGCCACTTATTCTGTGGATGGGTTACCTGGTTTAAAGTAGGTATGTTAATTTAACAAGGCTCTCAAAACGTTCTATTATTATTATTAATTATAACAATAAAATGCAATGTTTTAAAGTAATTGTTAAGGGAGTTCACTGCACAAATGCACCTATAGTGCAGCCGCCACTGGTGTTCTGTGCTATTAAAAAAGTTGTTGATATACATTATATGTTTATTTTCTAATCCCATTAACATTTTAACAGCCCTGGAACCTAATTGTTTTCGGCATCGTCTAATTTACCAAATCTTTGACTCTTTTTATGGGCTTTTTTGTCATATATTGTTTCAAGGTACTTCTACCCTTGAATTTTATTATTGACTCATCAACTGAAATCTCCTTGGTTGACAACATGTACTTTTCGAAATTTTCACCTAATGTATTCAGGAGAGGGGGGGGCTTATTTTATAGAATTTGTCATATTGTGGTTCTCCTCTTTTGCAACAGCGTATTGTCATTCAGGTGGAGATTACCTAATATCCAACTAAACTGTTTTACCGGCATCAAAGAGCTAATCTCATATCTGAGGAAGTGCTCCAAGTAATCCCTGTAACTAGGTTGAGGTTTCATACCCATCAATTAGTTTATGCCTAGAAAGGTTTTTAGTTCCGATATATTCATAGGATTTTGTTTGCTAAAACATTGCTGGAAATATAGGTTTGTTTGGAAAGTTATATGGTTGAAAAGGTCTTCTGTGAAGAATAGCCCAAAAAGTTTACAAGGACTTGGTTCGACCATATTTTTTACAATATCTGTAATACCTGATTGTGCTGTAAAATCTGATGGAGCCACTGGGGTAACAAGTTTGGACCAATCACTTGATTTATTTTTCAATTTCTTGGCTACCACCGCTAAAGGCACGTTATACTCCGGGTCACTATCAGAATCACTGCAGTCTATAATGATGGAATCCGTCTTATCCGAAACTTCTTCATATTCCGATTCACTGGCTAAGGATCCTGCGGCAGACGGTATTGGTTCAGTGTTATGACAGTTTTCTATTTCTCCTAAAAGTTCATTATATGTCATATCTTTCAAAGTAAATGGGAGGTAATCCATATTTGAAATATAGAAATCTGAAAGAAATACAAAAGTGTTAGGCGGGCAGTGATATACTTTTTAAACCATAATAATGAACTAAGTAGTGAATAAAAAAACAAGTTTTATTCAAAACCACAGAAATATGTTATTATAGAAATATATACTTGACTCAGAACAAAGAATACGAATATTTTAAGTATTTTTATTTACTTTCCACAAAATTTATTGCATCACTTGTTGCTTAGATTAGTCCTCTCAACGTACCTGACATAGAATGAAAACCTACCCAAATTGGCGTGTAAAATAAAATACTGAATGAAATAAAACTTAACCGTTTTATGATTTCCACAAATCTTTTATATTTAAATATATTTAAAAATATATAAACTACATAACAATTGTTTCGCCACACAGTGGCTTCGTCAGATGATGAGTACTAGACTCTCACAAAGTGGTGAGATATTTCGACAATTGACTTTTGGAACGGCACTGGATTTGGAGCAGATGAATCTACCAGCACCTTCTGAACTCTCTAGAACAAATACTAATACTCCCTACGTTTTTGTTGCAGATGAGGCTTTTCCACTGAAGCCATATATTTTGCGCCCATTTCCAGGCAAACAAATGAAACCAAGATAATTTTTTATTATCGCTTGTCATCAGCGAGAAGGGCTATTGAAAATACATTTGGGATTTTAGTGGCAAGGTGGAGGATTCTAAAACACAATTTGTGCTGATTCAATAATATTGATAATTTTGTAAAAGCTATTGTTTGCCTACATTATTTTGTCAAAAATGAAAATAATTTGTACTGCCCTATTGGGTATACCGACACTGACATAAGACCAGGCGATTGGAGGTTAGAAACTGAAGAGCTGCAGTCGGTAGGAAGATTATCCTCCACTGATGCTCCAAAAGCAACTGTTATCCTTCGCAATATATTTGGAAATTATTTTATATCACCTGAAGGTGAAGTATCATAGGCAATACGATCATGTACGTCGGAGTAGAGAACCATGTTTATTTTATTAGCCAAAAAATCTACTTGTTGTTGTCACTAGCTACAATGTTAACTCAGCTATTTTTATGTTTTTGTTATTGAATTTTTAATTAACAAAAAAATAACACAACCATTATTTTACTTTAATATACAATATATACCCATAACATATCCAAAAAAAACTCGGCCTTCATTCAGAATCTTCCAATTCCTGCAAATATTCAAGAAAATGTCTTTCTGCCACTTTCCTTTTACGGGGAGGCAATTCCTCTAATCTAGTTTGAAGATATTGGGTAAATGCCTGGCTTGCAGTGGGCCTCCTCAAATTAGCCAAATGTTCGGTCATCCCCTCCATGGCCGAAGCTACACTGTCCTCCACTTGATTTTTTAAGACACGCTTCTTCTGCTCTGTCTGAATGATTTTCGACGTGGACGGTGTTGCCAACACTTCATCGTCTAAAATGGTACGCCTTGATGTGGACGCTGCAACATTCATTTGTGTTGGTGTATCAGCAGTACTTTCATCGTCCATGTGTTCTACCTCCGTAGTCACTTCTGGACTTAATATGGCCCTCATCGTGTCGTACAGAGAGGCTTGGTCCGCAGAGCACGTACTGCTTGCTGCCGAAGCAGGTCTCGTCGATGCTGACGAGGCTTACTGTTTTTTTTTTTTACATTAGACACAGTTCTATAAAAATAAGTGAATGTAAGTATATACAGTACGTAGGACATTTTTTAAATCTTAAAATCATTTAAGTCATAGAAAATTGAAACAAAAATTACACATAATAAATATAAATGGAGTTAACATTTGTATTATTGAATGTTTGCATATGAAAATAGAAAATACACCTACTTTGTAGGCAATATATGCTGCTCCAAAAACATCAGGCTTCGGCATAGGGCTCATTTGGGTTCAGTGGCTGCAGAACCAGAAGGTGTTTCCTTGGCTGCCTTCCACTCTCTTCCCTGAGATTCCTCCACACTCTGACACTCATCAACTAAACAGAAATAATTTTAGTATTAATAAAATAAATGATCATTTACAAAATATTAATTACTTGACTCCCCCATTATTTGGCTAATTTCCTCCCAGGAGTTTTCTCTCATTTTAGCGTCTTTGAAATCTTTTCCTTTTTTGTTGTATAAATTAGGATGCTTTTCAATTAGCTCGATTAGCAGTCCTTCGTCCATTATAAACAAAATTTACAAAATAATCACACGAATCAACACAAGAAGAACGAAAAACAATTCAACACCACAATGACCGACCACAACAACATACAGAACGTGACAGAAACGTCTCTTTGGTTTGGCGTCATAATGCGCAAACTCTCCAAAAACCAATAGAAATCGTTCCCTGCATTAAACGCAACGCAAAGGATAAAAGTGGTGAGGTTGAAATCGATGTTGCGTTGTCACTATAAACGGTTCTATGAAAATCCCTATGTTGATCTTCATGCGTTGCGTTTCTTAACGATAACAATGCGGGGAACGACCATGCGTAATGCACTATAATTCAGCCTTAAATGATGTAGGATCAGACTGGTACCCACAACAATTCCGCATAAGAACAAAACATCTGAAAACATCTATATACTTAATTGTATTTATTTACATTACTAGTAAACAGAATCTTCAAGACATCATGATTTAATCTTATAATATACTTAAAATCACATTTTTCAATTAGAAACCGACAAATTTCCAAAGCAGCTTTCAAAGATATTTTTAATCCGTAACAGGTAGAATGGGAAAGAAAGTAATAGGGATTAATGGTAGCACTTGTTTCCCATACAATTATATAGCGCAATATAGTAATTTGAAGGAAGAAAACAATGTATGATTTTACCTCATAATGTTCATCTCCAGCCTTCATTTGGACAAATTCAAACATTTCTCAAGTTTTCAGAAACTTGCATGAAAGAGGAAATAAAAACTACTACTTACTAGGTACGTACATCATAATAATAATATTTCAGTAATGAGAGATAAGTGCATCCCTCTGGTGGTCAGTTGCTACTACCAGTCGAGACATCGACGATGTCTCTGTGACCGATAGCGGCTTGCCAAGCAAGCACCAAGAGCGGCGACCTCTAGCCCTGATGGACTAAAACGTGCATAATAAATAGGATTATAGGAAACAACCACTGGACGGGCAAAGGCCCCTACTCCCATTGAATTATACCTATAAATCCAAATTGGTAGCCAAATTTGTTATTTGTCTTTTCTCCACCAGACACAGACCGGTTTCGAACTCTTTATGTTCTCATCAGTGTGCCACAGGTAGCTGAAAAGACAAATAACAAAGGCAAACCAAACTAGTCTATGGCAGACCCAGCACAAGTAAGTAATGACCACCAGAGGGATGCACTTATCTCTCATTACTTACTTGTGCTGGGTCTGCCATAGACTAGTTTGGTTTGCCTTTGTTATTTGTCTTTTCAGCTACCTGTGGCACACTGATGAGAACATAAAGAGTTCGAAACCGGTCTGTGTCTGGTGGAGAAAAGACAAATAACAAATTTGGCTACCAATTTGGATTTATAGGTATAATTCAATGGGAGTAGGGGCCTTTGCCCGTCCAGTAGTTGTTTCCTATAATCCTATTTATTAATAATATTTCACCAATAAATAGTATAAAACGTGGGTATAATATATTGCAACTGTATATTATGTTTTCTATTTAGGCGACTCTGGCTATCCTCTGAGGTCTTGGCTTTTAACACCCCTCGAATATGAACCACCCGTGAATACACCAGAGTATAATTATAACATGGCTCACAGAAGAACCAGGAATTCCATTGAAAGGTGTAATGGAGTACTGAAGATGAGATTTAGATGCCTTCTTAAGCACAGGTTACTACATTATAAGCCTGCTGTAGCATGCCGGATTATAAATACTTGCGTTGTGCTGCACAACATGTGCATTGAGTATAATTATTCCAGCACCAGAAAATGAAGAACCAAACGCTGATATCGATTTTGGAATTATTAATGAGGGCCAAGATGTGGCTGCGGTAAATGGTAATAATCCATTACGACGAGTAAATCCTGAACTTATTGCAGGGAGGCGAGCAAGAAACCAGCTAATTAATAATGTGTTTCAAAACCATGAATAAAATGTTTGAACATTTTTTCGTTATATCGAAAAATATAGTCAATTTACGAAAAGACTGCATTTACTTCTTTCAAAGTAAGGCTAGTAGATATTCCGGCACCTCAGCCCATCCCCTCCACTTCCACTTTTAGCCCCTCCCTCTTTTCACCATCAGCCAATCAGAGAGCGGGAAATTCACAACCATTAGATAGCGGGAAATTCAAAAATTTTAAGCCCTTTTTCGAGGCCCCATTTCGAGGCCCCCCATTTCGAGCCCCATATTTGCATTTAAAAAGTTGTTGAGTGCTGATTCGAACCGTCGACCTATGGTAGGCTTTACGTGTTTAGCTACGAGATATTGTAAGTCATTATTATCATTAGAATAACGGCGGGACATAAACATAAACTCACCATAAAACCACAATTTATTATTTAAAATACATTTTTATCTTAATGGTAGAGATGTCTGCGGACTCCTGCTATAACAAAAGAAAAAACAATATTAGCGAAATTTATAAAAAATATTGCACAATCCGTTATCTGCCAACGCTTAGCCTGATAACTGTGCGTCGATTTACATGCATTTAAACGGGAAAATGTTTCAAACAGTGTGAAATAGACAAATTAACACAGGATCATATGGAAAACTAGCACAGATTCGCTCTGCTTAGGGGCCCTCGCGGAGTTCTTATCGCCAACCGCAAGCCGGACGGAAACAATATAGTCTGATAACACCTGTTCGTCGATTTACATGCATTTAAATGGGAAAATGTTTCAGGCGGTATGAAATAGACAAACTAACACAGGATTATATGGAAAACTAACACAGATTCGCTCTGCTTAGGGGGCCCTCGCAGAGTTCTTATCGCTAGCCGTATTATAAATTGAGCCGGACGGATGACGATTCATTAGTTCGTTGATTACCAGTTATCACAGCGGCTAATAAAATTATCTAAAAAGTTCTAAAAGTTTAATTTTATCTAGTTTATTATCTGTAAAGGTGAGTTTTAATCCAACACCAATGCGTTTTGAATAATTTTTCGTGTACTGTCTAGGAGGTCATTCAGCTTGTTAAATTTTTATCTTTATTCAAAGCAGAATTACCTGTTTTAATACAAAGAACTTTCTCACCTCCTCGACAGTTTAAAGCGTCTCTAAATTCTCGGAAAAAATCTGATCACGTGACATTTTCAGGTTACATCTCGCCGCCACTCATCGTCTCAGAGTTATTAAAACTCCAAGTACCACGACCGTCTAGTCAGTCTTTCGACATTCATTGAACGAGTCAGTTGAGAAGAAACATGGAAAAATTCGTAATTGCAAAAGATTTTGTGAAGAAGGTGCGTCGTTTTAACTTGGCGGGGCGCACCCTCGAATTTAAATTGAGACCTGTACCCGAGGGCGTTGAACCCGTAGGCTGGGTTAGAGATGCCATTAATCAGGTCATTGAGAGGGACTTGCTCCTGGTGACAAAGTAGGATTTTCCTTCTGTAGTAAAGACTTTAAACGTGGAGAAGGCTGGGTTCGCTTTAGACCTGTTGAGGAAATTACATACGATGATGTCTGGGACGTCATTAGCAGCGTTTACCAGTCCAACTCCACGGGCCTCAACACAGAGACTTTTTGTCTTGGGGTGACCACTGTGAAGATGCCGGTGGGGAAAGGAAAAGGCCGCCGCTATAACACCTACGAAGAGGAATGCGGCATGCGCCGGGGCATAATATGCATCAATAACAAGGATAATATGTGTTTGCCACGCACCCTGTGGGGAAAGGAAAAGGCCGCCGCTATAACACCTACGAAGAGGAATGCGGCATGCGCCGGGGCATAATATGCATCAATAACAAGGATAATATGTGTTTGCCACGCACCCTCGTCGTAGCGGCGGCATGTGTGAGCAAGGACCCCGATAAAACAAGAATTCGCAGGGATATCGGGAAATTGCAGACTCAAAGAGCCAGGCAATTGTGTACCGACGCGGGGGTTGTTATTCCGGAAGATGGTTGCGGTATTCCGGAACTGCAACAGTTTCAGCAACATTTGATGATTTGATGATACGCAAGTCTATTATTCATTTAATCCCGGGGATATAGATGATGCTAACATTAAAATAAATAATGATATGAAAGAATTGGCGTTAATATCCGAGCAGCACAATTTACGAATAAATCCAAGTAAGTCGAAAGTTTTAGTTTTTGGAAGAAATCTAGTACAAATGAGGAATGAAATCAATATTTGCATAAATAACAATGTGTTAATACCATCCAATATAGCGAGAAATCTAGGTGTTGAGTTCGATGTAGATTTACGATTTAAAAAGCATGTTTCTAAATGTATACAAAAGGCTTACTTAAACTTAAAACTATTGTTCCCACATCGTCATTTACTTTCTACATCACTAAAAATTAAATTAACTGACACATTAGTCTTATGCCATTTTAATTATTGCGATGTTTTATATGGTCCATGTCTAGATAAGATAGATATAAATCGGATAGAGAAAGTACAAAAGTCGTGCCTTAGGTTTATATATGGAATTAAAAAATATGAAAGAATCTCTCATAAAATTAAAGATACAAAATGGTTAACCATGACTGTTAGAAGGCAATTTCATTCAATAATACTGTTTCATAATGTAATTATTAATAAAAGTCCCCCGTACTTGCTCAATAAGATAAAATTTCGTTCAGACGTACATACATTAAATTTGAGACAAAGGTTCACTGTCACCACCTCCTCATAAAACTGCATTATACCGTAGATCCTTCTCATATAATATATACTACTTATACAATCAATTACCTGCTGTTTACAAAAATTTATCTATTTCAAGCTTTAAAACCCATGTCAAAAAATATTATTTATCAAAGCTTTATTAGTGGTTCTTTTAAATAACTTCTTCAAACCAATAGCTCTCCCTCATGTGTAAATCCCTCACTATAATAACACTATAATAACATTATTTATTTTACGTCTATACTGTTACAGAAAACAAAATTTATTATTTTTAAAATTTATTATTATTTTAAGGCTAGAACTAAGATCAACAGTCCCTTTCGGGGACATGTTGTTTCTAGTCTTTTTTGTAGATGAGTACTTACTGTTTATGTTTACTTTAATACCAAAGTATTAGGAATGTTCTGCAAATAAACGTTATTATTATTATTATTATTATTATTTGAAAAACCTCAAAATTGTAGTGTACAATTATGCCAGCAAGGGACGCGACATCATCTTCAAAGGCGCCACAGAAGGCCCGGCCCTCAATCTGCTATATCACAAGGGGCACTTTAATGTAATAACGTCCCTCACAGCCGCCTTCTGCTGTAGTTACTTCTGCGAGGAGTGTCATGCCCCATATGACCACAAGAACAAGCATAGATGCGGTGGAACGTGTCCTAGTTGCCAGCAGACCCCAGCCTGCCCCCAAAGCCCTAAAATTACATGTCAGGAATGCAAGAGATCGTTCAGAGGCCAGGAGTGTTACGACAACCACAAAAAGATAGGGTCCATGGGAGTAGGTACGGTCTGTGAGCAAATAACCCGGTGTGAGCAGTGTTGGAAGACTGTACAAAGCAACAGAAAACACACTTGCGGAGAGGTGTTTTGTAAGATATGCAATAGACATGTCCTCCAAGATCACCTCTGCTACATCCAACCGGATACAGGAAAGCCCAAGACCAAAGATACTTTATTTGTTTTCTACGACCTGGAGACCAGACAGGAGAAACAGGCTGAAGATGGGTCTCTAGTACACGAGCCTAACCTATGCGTGTTCAAGCAGTGCTGCGACGAATGCATGGAGACGGACATTTGTATATGTAAAAAATGCGGTGTTCGATTGCAAACCCTCAAATGCAACGACCCCATATCACCCTTTATGCATCATTTGCTAACCATGAGGAAAAAATTCAAACAGGTGATCGTAATGGCACATAACGGGCAGGCTTTCGACCATCAGTTCTGTCTGAATTACATTCTAACTAAAACAGACTTGAAGCCTGACCCCATCATGCGAGGAACAAAAATTATTATGATGACCGTGGGGAATGTGAAATTCCTGGATTCCCTCAACTATTTCCCCATGGCGCTTTCCAAATTACCAAAGGCGTTCGGACTGGGAGATAAGTTCAAAAAAGGTTACTTCCCCCACCTTTTCAACATCACAGCCAATGCAAATTATATTGGTCCTCTACCTGCTATCAATTACTATGATCCCGATAACATGAAGCCGGATGCTAGAGAAACCTTCCTCAAATGGTATGAGGAACATAAAGAAGACCAATTCGACATGCAGCGCGACCTAGTGGAGTACTGCATATCAGACGTGGAAATTCTGACCGCAGCCTGTCTTAAATTCCGACAACTAATCGACACAGGAAATGTCTGTCCTTTTACCGAAGCCTGTACAATAGCCTCGGCATGTAACAAAGTATTCAGACGTAATTTTCTCAAACCGAATACAATTGGCATCATACCAAAGGGTGGTTATAGATGGCGCGACAATCAGTCAAAGATAGCCATCCAATGGCTGATATGGGAAGAGCATTGCAAAGATATTAATATTCAGCATGCTGCCAAGCAGCAAGAGGCCCGAGTGAAGGGTGTTAAAGTTGATGGTTTCTGCTCTGAAACAAAACAGGTGTTCGAGTTCCACGGCTGCTATTTCCATGGTTGCCCCAACTGCTTTAAACACGGGCGTGATGAACCCTTGCATGAAGACCCTGATGCCACATTAAATTCCCGTCACGAAGCCACGATAGCCAAAACAGAGCGACTTCGAGAATTAGGTTACGAGGTTATTGAAAAATGGGAGTGCCAGTTTAGAAGGCAGCTGAAAGACATTGAGGAATATACTGAAGGACATCCTCTACTTACCAATACACCCCTCAATCCTAGAGACGGTTTTTATGGAGGTCGAACGGGGAACACTTACGAGTATTACAAGTGCAAGCCTGGAGAGAAAATTAAGTATATGGATGTTTGTAGCCTTTATCCATGGGCCTGTAAATATGGCAAGTTCCCTGTCGGACATCCCGATGTTTTTGTGGGTGAGAAATGCCCCAAGGATATCACCAACATCGACGGGGTGATAAAGTGCAAGATCTTACCCCCACACGAGCTGTACCACCCGGTGTTGCCTGTAAAAATGAATGATAAGCTCATGTTTATCTTGTGTCGCACTTGTGGACAAACAATGAACCAATCTGTCTGCACCCACACAGAAGAAGAAAGGGCCTTAACAGGAACTTGGGTCATCGATGAGGTAATAAAAGCTGTTGAAAAAGGCTATGAAATGAAAGAGATCTATGAGATTTGGAATTATCAGATAGATCAATTCAACCCTGCTACCAAAGTAGGGGGTTTATTTACGAACATGATGAACAAGTTCATCAAGGTCAAACAACAAGCTTCCGGATGGCCTGGAGAATGTGCTACAAAAGAACAAAAAGACAGGTACATCGAGGAGTTTCTGGAGCGCGAGGACGTTAAATTGGAGTTTGCGGAAATTCTAAATAACCCGGGGCTGCGATCTTTGGCCAAAGTAATTTTAAATTCCTTTTGGGGAAAACTCGGCCAGCGAGAGAACCAGCCCAAGACGGCCATAGTTCGTAACCCCGAAGAATTCTTTGGCCTGCTGTCAAACCCCAGCATTCATGTTACTCGGTGCTACCGATAAATGAGGATACGCTTGTTGTCAGTTGGGAACATAAAGAGGAGGCCGCCGACCCACTATCTACTGTTAACGTTGTAATTGCGGGTTATGTTACGGCGCAGGCTCGTCTTAAACTTTATAGTTATCTGGAAAAGTTAGAAGATAGAGTTCTTTATTATGACACAGACTCCGTTATTTACATATCAAGGCCTGGAGAGTATGATGTCCCTACTGGAGAATTTATTGGCGACATGACGGATGAGTTGGAAAGTTACGGCCCCGGCTCGTATATTACCGAGTTTGTGTCTGGAGGACCGAAAAATTATGCGTATAAGGTATTCTCTACTAACGACCAAAGCGAACACCTTGTATGTAAAGTCAAGGGGATCTCATTAAATTACTCGGCCTCCCAGCTTATTAATTTTGAAACCATAAAAGATATGGTCCTAACACCTGCAGAACCTGTATACATTACATACAAAAATATCCGTAGGACGAAAGAGCATGAAGTCATCACGCAGGTTAAGACTAAGGTTTATCGTCCAAATTCCACAAAGAGGAAATTCGCCGAGGACCATAGCTCTGTTCCTTTCGGATACAAAAAGTTAAAAATGTAAGTGAGACCGATAGGCATTATCTTTCTCTTGTTCACCTCTAAATAATTTTTCAATATACCATGTTTTACTAATCCTCTGTATATACAAACTTTATTTTAATAAATTATTCTATTTATATGTATGTGTTTCATTACCTTTCCTCTTCATTCAGAATGTTCGCCCTCCTACGCTTATGGGTGTAGAGCTGCAAAACTTCTGGCCTCCTGTGCTGTAAAAGAAAGGGAGAGAGAGAGTCAGACTAATTATAAATCATAAGTTGCGTCGAAATCATATAAACAAAATATTCAGCTTAGAAAATGTGGATAATGAGTCAATGCTCTAAACGTACTCCTTGTTGTTTTTCTAAAAGTGATATTAATTTTTCCAATGTCCATCTAAAACATAGGACTAATGGGGCAATATCAAAGATTTCCATGAAACAATAAAGATAATGTTAAACAGGCATTATTATAGATTATAAAAACTTGTCTTGTTGGGCATTAGTAAAATGGGGAACAACGTAGTCGAGTAGAAAAATGAATGTGAAAAAAGCTGTTTAAGCTTATTAGATAAGTTGTTTTTCTAAAAGTGATATACGATTAATTTTTCCAATGTCCATCTAGAACATAGGACTAATGGGACAATGTCAAATATTTCCATGAAGTAATAAAGATAATGTTAAACAGGCATTATTATAGATTATAAAAACTTGTCTTGTTGGGCATTAACAAAATGTGAACAACGTAGTCGACTAGAAAAAAATACTTTTATTATTCCCAATAACGTGGAAAATTTGCGGAAACACGGAAACGTCAAGCTAGTATCGAAATGGGATGGTCGCTATGCTAGTAAAAATTATATCGCCAGTCCAAATTTCCATAGCTGAACAATATTTGACGAAAATTTGGTAGCTATTGAATTGAATAAGGCTGAAATAATTTTCAATAAACCCCTGTATATCGGGTTATGCATTTTAGATATATCAAAACTTGTGTATATGATTTCCACTATAATTTTATGCTAGAAAATTTCAATAGTAAACTACTATATACAGTCACTATGGGAGAGCTTATTAGCCTCACTGGCCCAAATCAAAAGTTTTAGGGGTAAAATTAAGTTTGAGCAGAAACGTGGAGCAAGGTCAAGGAAGGAAACTGCATATCGTCGGGGTCATTGGGATGATTCAGCTTTTTCCAGCCGAATCAGAACCGGTGTTATTACCAACCTGAGGCATACAGACCCCAAGCCGTTTTGATTTGTTTAAACGCCGAATCGCCAATGCGCTGAAGAAAGAGGTAGCACTAAAGGTTAATGCCGTTTTTCTGTGGTCGGTTTATAATTACTAGGCGGAAGAGGAAATTGAAGAACTAAAATTCCTCAAGTCTAAAAATGCCCTAATCTACAGAGACACTAATTTAAAGGAGTGGTTCATCGTAAACATCCAAGCGACCATTCTCGCGAAAATAGAAGAATTTCAGGAAAAAAGACTGGATTTTCGGTAAAGGCCAATTTGGGTATAAACATCAATAAATTCGTGCCACAACTTGGATCATCATACATTCCATTGCCAAAGTCCATAGCTAAGAAGCAGGCATGCATTATGAACGACTGCCCGCTGAGGACCAGAAAATGATGCAATTATAAAACAAGGAGAAGGCGGCATTTATTATTTATGCAGACCTCGAGTGTGTACTTAAACCCAAAGATGGAGGAGGGGGTAAATATCAAGAACATATACCATGTATGCTATTAAGTGCTCATTGTCATTTTACAAACCGGGAAAAACTTAAAGCTTGGTGACAGAAGCTAGGATATCAGCAACTATTTTCAATGAGAACTTGGTGGCTGTCGAATTAAATAAAACCGAAACAAACCCACATATGTTGGTATGTGTATACTGGATCTAGCGAAAACAACGATCTACGATTTCCATTATAATTTCATGTTAGAAAATTTCAACACCAATCTACTGTACACAGATACTGATAGCCTTATAATATGAAGTCATTCATCGCGATTGTCATTCACGATTAATGCGCTGAAGAAAGACGAGGCGCTTAAAGTGAACGCAGCGTCAGTTTACCCTCCAGAAAGCGGATAAACTTATTGAGGAATTTAAATATTTCAATACCAAAAATGCTGATCTGTCTGTATGTTTCAGTTGTTGATCCTATTGTAATACAGCCGAAAAAGTTCCAGGAAAGAGACCCTGGATTTTCGTTGATAGTCATCACCATAACATATGAGATAACAATAAATGAAGGAAACTGTGCGAGATTAAATCATCATAAAAACTTTCAGACGATGAAGATTTGAGAATAAGGGCTATAGAAGCCAAATTCTTGGTGAAAGAAGCTGGAGCGGAAATACACATCATGACATACAAAATGTTGATGATGAGGTGTAAAAACGTCTGTATTCCTACTCATTTCAGCAAATAGAAACATTATATTTAAAATGGTTTTCATTACTCCACGCATAATGGTTAGAGATCAATAGAAGGTTGTGTGTGTGGATTTATCATCACAAACCCTTGTGATCGTTGCTTATACTGTTTTTCACTAATGAAAAGTTATCAAAACATTACGAAGACTGCAAAACATGATTGTAAAGCCAGACTGCCCACAGGGTACAGTTTAAAATCGTAAAATACTTGGTGAAAGAATCTGAAGCAGAGGTATCCATCAAAACATGATATTTAATGGGGCGATAAACCATTACCCTCTGCTTCAGCATTATAGAGCGCTATGTGGGAATATTTTTTAATATGGACACGCCGCAAATATCCGTTTTCAACCTACGATGATGTCTGGAACGTAATAGCTAGCGTCTACCAGTCAAACTCCTCAACACCAACACTTTCTGCTTGGGTGTGACCTCTGTCAAGATGCCGGTGGGGAAAGGAAGGGGGCGTCAATACAATACCTTTACAGAGGAATGCGGCATGCGTAGGGGGATCATAGTTATTAGCAACAATGATAATATGTGTTTACGCCGAAGAGAGAACTTTTTACCTACTGGGCCGAAGTTAAACCCAAACAATCCATTATCCATAAAAGAGTAGGAGGATACAGAGATTCATACAGCTGATGCGGAGTCTGTGTGAGCAAAGGACCCGGATAAACCAAAAAGTACGCCGAGACATTGGAAAATTGCAGACGCGGAGAGCCATACAACTGATGAAGGATGCTGTTGCTACGAGGAGGGGTGCATCACGTATTTAACAAACTAAAATAAAAACAGAGATTATCTTTAATGTCGACTATGAAAAAATGTCTCAGAACCGTCATCAGTTGGCTGATCGCTGTTCTAAAATTCATTCTCAATACAAGAGTAGGAGGAAAATAGATGCGAGAATAAATTTAGCTATGAATGATGAAGAGTACAGTTTAAAACTTTAAGAACAAAGGAAAAAAGATGTGATTTCGAATGCTGGAACCATTAGCCAAATTAAAAACGTTTATATTGTTTTTTGCATAAATATAATAATGCACCTTTAGTATTTCATAGAAGCCAAATTCTTGGTGAAAGAAGCCGGAGCGGAAGTAAACATTTTAAATATTCGGTGGCAAATTATTTCAATAAAGGTTAACGCCTGCTTCTGTGGGGAATTTGTTAAACCGGATGTCCTCTTTGGAAGATCCGCTAACTTTACCTTTTGGTTTTGTCTCTAAAGAGATATACGCTCCTCAGAGAAGTTATCAGTCGGAAATATACAGATAAGAGCGACTTCTTCGACTCAATTTCGGATGCAAAGACTTTAAACCATTATAAAGACCTGCAATTTAATCTAGTGTTTTGTATGGTGATTGTGGTTTTTCTTATCATAACCTTCAATTTATGCTTAAAAACATTATCAATATAGCGCATGAAATTCAAACCCAGAAGGACACGTCTTAAAACTTTAAGAACAAAGGAAAAAAGCCCCGCTGCGATTTGAATCTATACTGGGACCATTTTTCTGAAATTAGTCAACTTTTTAAATACCAAAAAACATACTGCGTTCAGCGAGGGGTTATTTTAAACATATGATGTTGTATTACAATTCGAAGCTCTAACTCAACAGCATTTGCTTTTACCGAGTATTTACAACATGCTGATAGTAGTGAGGACAAAGAGATGAAAGGAATACAATCCTGTATCTAAACTGAACCAAGACAAAGTGGTACTGGAAGAGTGGTTGATAAAATGGTAAATATTATTCTTATGACCAAGTGCAGAAACTCGTGATATAATCAATGCCTTGGAGAATAACGTATGATTTAAATGCGGTTTAAGTTACCTAAACAAGCTTATTAACGCCGTTGATCGTTTTAAACTAAAGACTCGTGATAATATGGAAAACAATGCTAAAAATTCATTACAAGCTATTACGCCAATTACTGATAGAGGTGGAAGTTAATGACCAATCAATTGTTTATGTGTAAAATTCGCCTAATCAATAGGATAAGAACAACAAAGATTTTAATAATTAATCTGAGTAATTTTCATTACCTCCTCCAGCTAGTAGAACCAAATCTCTATGAACCGCATACAGTTGGCCTTGCTATTCTAAGGCTGCTTCCTCCCCCATAGAATCAGCAATCTAGTAGAACTCAGTCGACCTATCCATTATTACCCTGAAAATAATAGAAGTTAGATGTCTGGTATTGACTTACTAATAAACAGCAGCTGTAAACAGTTAGGGATATTATTGCGCACAGCTAGGGATAATATTTCGAACAGGGGGATAATGTTGGGAGAGGGAGGGGGATAATATTGGAACAGGAGGGATAATAAAAACAGCAGCTGTAAACAGTTAAGGATAATAAGTCTTGGCTCATACATCTGATCTTTCTATTAGCACTCTATTATTGTCTGAAAAATAATAGAAGTTAGATGACTGGTATTGATTTACTAATAAACAGCAGCTGTAAACAGGGATAATAAACCACCGGGGGTAATATCAGACTGCTTATACAGGCTCTACATTCTGGCAGCCAAGAAATTAATTTGAAAGCGGTGGCAATATTTTAAAGATTAAAGAAATAATTTTAAAGATTTAATATGAAACTTCGAAGAGGGTAGGGCTCTAAAAAATGGGGAACAACAACAAACCCTGTTCCAGATACAGCCTATTAAAACAGACCCTGTTACCTGAATAGCTGTTTCCAGAACAGACCATTTAAAAGCTGTTTTTTAGCTGTTTTAAGCTGTTCAACAACCCTGTTTCGCAAACAGACCCCTGTTCCCTGAATAGCTGTTTTCAGAACAGACCAGTTAAAAGCTGTTTATCATGAAGTGTATAATCAGATTTAAGTTTTGTGACAATATTAAACCGTACCTGACTATACCCCCTTGATTGCCCTTATATTTACCCTTAATTACCCCTTATTTACCCTTAATTACCCTTATTTACCCTTAATATCATATTAATATAGGGGTATAATCAGATTAAGAATAGTTCTATGACAATACTGCATTCAGCACCTGCTCAAATTGAAAAATAATTTTTAGTGGAGTCAGTCTAACTTATTAACAGCAGGTCCATTGTTTTATAAGCCTGTGAAAAAATGTTGAATAAATAAAAACTTTTTCATCGCCCCGTATGAAAATAATTACCATGTTTTTGTAGTCTTTCCCCATCTCCTATCGTCCTCTTCCTATAATCTTCCGCAAGTGTGTTAACTCTAATCGATGTGTGTTATCTAATCGCTCTCTTTCATCATAGTCCACAGCCCTCCACACATTTCTAGAAATTTTAAAAAATTACCTACTGACAATATTGTTCGAAAACACCTTTGTGCCCCGTTTGTGAAAAAATAATAAAGACTTTATTTAAAAAAGTCGAAGTCTAAGCTACTCAAACCTCAATTTAAGAATACAATTATAAATTTAAAATACAAATAAGAAGTAGATAAATAATTATAGAATAAAAGAGATTAAAAATGTCAGTTACAACACATGATTATAAAAAAAAAGATCAGAATTTAATTGTCTATTGCAAGGATAAAAATGTAGTTTCTTACGAAATGGTAATGGTAGCGATTTATAATGATAATATCCAATATCATTGTATTGATCAATATGGATAAAATAAATTATTATTATAGTAATCGCGTTGTATGAGAACGACAAAACATGATTTTATGATGTAATAGTTAATAATTCTATAACTTCAAATTATGTCTAAATATGAGTTTCTCTCTTATGGTGGAGATGTAGTTAATAAAACAACAAAATACAACTAAATGATACTTAGTTATCTATTTTAAGCCATCTCATTTATTGTTTGCTGCTTGATCAAATACAAATACAAGTGTTTTGAATTTTTTGAGTTAATTTATCACATAAGACAGTAATTGAAAATTGGAAGGGATTCACATAACTTTTCTCATCTTAAAATTAATTATATTAGTATATAAAAGTTTCAATGCAAGATCTTTTAACTAGCAGACCTAAGGTTCAAAAATAATTCCAAGATTTTTATGAACAAAATTTAAATCATTGTTATTTATTTTTAGATGAGTCGACAGAATATTTTTTAATTGAGCAGTACAACAATACATTTGTATTTAGCTTTAAATTATGATTAGTTGAATAGCATAATATTGAGCCGAGATCAGAATTTATATTATCACATGCATTTAATGCCTATTGTTTAGGTAGGATCTAAAGAATTTTATAACATGCCATAAAAAATATAACTTAGCACATAGTAAAGAATGGTCTATCTAAGGCTTTAGAAAAGTCAAGTAGTATCCAATGATCTTAAAATGTTATCTGTAATGTTTACTAAACTGAAATCAAAAACAGCTGTTCTATTGAAAATTATCTCGTACCCTAGTAATAATTATTTGTGTAGACTAGTTGAATAATTACCTCATCCTCCTCCACCACATATTGATGCCCTCCGAAAAACAAAGTTCTCTCTATAGCTATTCCTTAATTTGAAAAACTTCGGTAAAAACGTATTTCTACAGCGCTATTCCTCCATTTGAAAAACATCGGTAAAACCGTATTTCTACAGCGCTATTCCTCCATTTGAAAAACATCGGTAAAAACGTATTTCTACAGCGCTATAGCTATTCCTTCAGAGAATTTGAAGTTCAACTGAAAAATATTATATTCTCAAAAATTGCTCCTCAGGAAAAAATGAACTCACTCTACTTGTATTAGCTATCGCGAACATTTTTAATCTAATGAAGAACAGCCTAAATAGAACAAAATTTTTACAGGGGAGATAAGAACTGTTTATTGTCAACTTTTTGTGCAATGTTTTTATTTTACCATAGAATTTTCATAATTAAAAATTTGTAACAACATTTTTCAACTTTTATATTTTTAAAGTGAAAAACCAACAAAATCAAAAATATTCTACAAACATAAAGTAAGTTAACTTTTGAGTAATTGAAAACGGTCATTGTAAAACCAGCGAATCGAGTACGCTACGAAATGCTATTGAATCGCGAACAGAAAAAGCTATTCTGAAAATTTTTAATCGAACAAATTTTTACAAGCGAGATAAAACTGTTTATTGTCAACTTTGTGCAATGTTTTTATTTTACCATAGAATTTTCATAATTAAAATTTGTAACATTTTTTCAACTTTTATATTTTTAAAGTGAAAAACCAACAAAATCAAAATATTTTACAAACAGAAAATAATTTTTAACAATCATCGTCGCTCCTAAAGTATCACTACAACATGCAAAGTGAAAAAAGCGTGGTTTAAAACCTTAGTATACAAAATGCCATAAGTTTCATAAACCAAATATTTTGCACAAGTAGTTAATTTCACAAATTGAAAATGCATTGATTATTACAAAATTTTGAGCAGGAATTAATGTGGTTTTGCAATTATCTCAAGCAGCACTGTTAAAATATTTCTAATAATTAATTTTTTCTCAAATATTTCAATTGAAAATCTGTTAATTATTAGAAATATTTTGTTTAGGAATTAAAGAGGTTTTGAAATTGTCTCAAACAGCACAGCTAAAATATTTCTAATAATTTTGTTTAGGAATTAATGAGGTTTTGAAATTGTCTCAAGCAGCACTGCTAAAATATTTCTAATAGTTAATTTTTCTCAAATATTTCAAATTGAAAATCCGTTAGGAATTAATGCGGTTTTACGATTTACAGTATTGACTCACCTCAATTTTTACACACACCACATACACACACACACCACTTTCCACTCAACTTAAACACTGCACCTATCGTTGTTGCTCTATGGGAGAAATTTAGAATATTGAATTATACCACTTGAATTTTGGAATATTATCATTCGACTGTTTTGAAACCAATGCGCTAATATGAGAGTTGATTGCAAACGAAAGTCGTAATTGCGGTTGTTATCTCCTTCCGCAGCAGCCTACGCGTCGTTGTTATATTTTAGCAAATTAAACACACGCTTATTAGAATTAGAATTTAATTTTAAATTTAAAAAAAACAAATATAGGTGGCCCCCCCGTCCGCTGATCGCCTTCTTACAAAAACCTTCAGCGGTCGGGCCCCATGTAGCAGCCTAGTCCTAACGCTGAAATTAACAAAAATTAGTACGGTAAAAAAGAAATTAGGCGAACTTACGCGTCTAGCGTCTCGCTGAAAAGAAAAAATATTATTGAATTTTTAAAAATGAAAAATTAGGATGACTTACGCAGTACCGGTGGTGGTCTGCCCGCTGTAACACGACAAAAATATTAGTACGGTAAAAACGGTTTTTTGCTAACTTACGTGGGTTCAGTTGCCGATCCGCTCGCGCTGTAATATAGAAAATTATTTTAGTGTTTTGTTGAAAATTATAAAGTCTTACGTCTCGTTTTTCCTGTAATACGAAAAATTAAAAAATATTAGTGTGAGTGATAAAAGGACTTACACCTCCATTTTCGGGATAACGTTTTTACTGTAACACGAAAAAACATATTAGTAGCAAAAATGAAAAACTATACAGAACTTACTGCTTTTGGCTCATTATAATTAGTGATTTTTTCTACAATAATTGCCGGAAAAAAACGTTTTGATACCGTTTGACCACAGTTTTGCCGGAAAAAACAATTGATACCAGATTAACCGCAATTTCATAAATCTGCGCGCGTGACGGATACAAGAGAGGTCATTTTTTGCAGATATCGTATGCGAGTTTTTAATTGCGTAATTTCTGAGATTTCGTTGAGAAAATCTATCGATTATTAAAACCAACTTAGGAATTCCTCGGTGAATGCCCCTCTAAGTCTATGATAAATGAACCCTCTTTGTAATTGGAAATATGAAATCAGTTTGTTCGAAATTGCTTATTTTACACAAATTAAACTGAAAATATTATTTGCTTTCCAGTTTAGCGTAGGTTTCGCGGTTTTACACACTTTTGTTGATAAGGACTAATTGATTTTTAATATATCTGCGATTGCATTTACATCCTTTACGCGGTTTTCTTAATTTACAGCAAAATATTTCCGTGTGTGACAATTGGAAGGGGTAAGTATATAAACAAAAGAATTAATATTCAGTAACATTATTTTCTTTCTTATAAAAATGCCTTGTTCGTGTTTTAACTGCTATATGCACCGACAGCGTTTGGGGATGTGAGTGCTAAAAGTTAATATTATTCAAAAGTCTAAATTTTTATTTATTTTCAGTTCTACGTGTTTAGACCACTCCTGGCCCGGGTATGTGACACTTATCATGTATTTAACCGTAAGTTATATATATATATATATATATATATATATATATTTTATTTTTAGATTTCAACCCCGCACACAGCTTTCAGACAGGTAGTAATAAAAATGTCTACAATATGTAATGCTAATTCGTTTTTATTCCTTTTTAGCGATATCGTAGCCCGGTTGTTAAATGAGTAAGGACAATCATTTTTAAATATTTTTATCTGAATTTTTATTTTTCAGCGCTGATGTACAGGACAGCGGCTATAATAGGTATACAACCTTTTATCATGTATTTTTCAAAAGTAAAATATGTATTTTTATTAGATATAGTCCTGAACCACCGGCCCCCATCCACCCTGGTGTGGGAATTTTTAACAGGTAGTAATTTGCCTTTGATATATACGCAGTGCTAATTCATTTTTATTGATTTTAGCGATATCGGAGCCCGGTCGATGTTAAATGAGTAAGAACAATATTTTTCAATATTTTTTTATCTAAATTTTATCTTTCAGCGAGGACTTTGATTACCCGACGACGACCCAACAACGAGGCCCCAGTCACGCAGGTCTCGAGAGGTAATATATTATTATTTTTAATTTATTTTTGTTGTTAACGTTTTTGTTTTTTAGTTTCGATCTACCCCAGCCAGGCCCCAGTCACGCAGGTCTCGAGAGGTAATATATTATTATTTTTAATTTATTTTTGTTGTTAACGTTTTTGTTTTTAGTTTCGATCTACCCCAACCAGGCCCCAGTCGCGCGGGTGTCGAGAGGTAATATATTATTTTTAATTTATTTTGTTGTTAACGTTTTTGTTTTTTAGTTTCGATCTACCCCAGCCAGGCCCCAGTCACGCAGGTCTCGAGAGGTAATATATTATTATTTAAATTTATTTTGTTGTTAACGTTTTTGTTTTTTAGTTTCGATCTACCCCAGCCAGGCCCCAGTCACGCAGGTCTCGAGAGGTAATATATTATTATTTTAATTTATTTTGTTGTTAACGTTTTTGTTTTTTAGTTTCGATCTACCCCAGCCAGGCCCCAGTCACGCAGGTCTCGAGAGGTAATATATTATTATTTTTAATTTATTTGTTGTTAACGCCTTTTTGTTTTTAGTAATGATGATGACGTCGTTGAAGTGTCCTCGGATGAGTATGGAGATTATTTTTCTTTATTATCTAAATTAAAAAATTCTTCTTTCAGAGAGGATCATCCGGGTCCATGCCCCCCTCACTGTCGCCATGTTCACCCTTGGACCGAGTAAGTTGCAACATTTTACTTGATCATAGTAATTCTACATTGATTTTAATTACAGCTCCAGCGATAGCCAGACGGTCGTGGCAAGGTAATATTTGCCAATTTTCATTTTTACCCCGCTAACACATTATTTTCTTATAGTTCAGAGGACGAGAACGCGGACAGTGGGGTCTGCTTAGAGGGGTAATATGTTTATTTTTCATTTTTTTCTATGATGTTAACCTTTTATTTTTATTTAGCCCCGACGATTCCGTGGTTGGGTGGTGGTAGAATGGTAATATACTTAATATTTCGAAACTATCTTAATAATCTCTGGTTTTTGCAGTGGCCACCAACCCTAGACGCGATAAGTAATAATAGTAATTTTACTACTAAATGTCTTTTCTCTGCAGCAGTGGCTACTCCAACCCCGTCGTGTGCGAGTAATAATACAGTATGTTTTTTATTCTTTATACTTGGTGTCTTTTCTCTGTTACAGCAACTCCACCAACCCTTGGGTCTCACAAGTTAGAGGTCGGAAAATGACAAGTAATAATTCAGCATATTTTTTTTATTTTTGCTACTGTCTTTTCTCTGGTTACAGCAACTCCGCCAACCCTATCTTTTCTGCGCAGCAGCCCCAGCCTGGGTCTCAGAAGTTGGCAATCGAGCCCGGAAAATGACAAGTAATAATTCAGCATATTTTTTATTTTTGCTACTGTCTTTTCTTTGGTTACAGCAACTCCGCCAACCCTATCTGTTCTGTGCAGCAACGTCTACTCCACCAACCCTATCTTTCTGTGCAGCCTGGGTCTCAGAAGTTGGCGATCGTGTGCGAGTATTTTTGCATCAGAAAATGTATTTTTTTTTGTTTCAATATACTTTTTATATCGTTTTTGTTTTAATTCTGCAGACGTCCCTGGTTTTTACCTGATTGTGTTTAGGCACCCACATGCACCGGATACGGTCGCCGCAGGAGTTGATAATAAAGCTGTATTGAGTAACCTGAATAATAGCTGTCTAGACCCTGTTTTTATTCTACGCTTCGAACAAAATAATTCTAATGTTTATGTCGCGCCGTTATCACAGTTATTCTAATGATAATAATGACTTACAATATCTCGTAGCTAAACACGTAAAGCCAATCCATAGGTCGACGATTCGAATCAGCACTCAACAACTTTTTCAATACAAATATGGGCCTCGAAATGGGGGGCCTCGAAATGGGGGCCTCGAAAAAGGGCTTAAAATTTTTGAATTTCCCGCGGCGCTCTCTGATTGGCTGATGGTGAAAAGAGGGAGGGGCTAAAAGTGGAAGTGGAGGGGATGGGCTGAGGTGCCGGAATACCTACTAAGGCTGTATACTGCCTAGTTAAAGAGCTCTATCTGCAAAAATTGCGATTTTCAGTTAGGGCATCGTTTTCCATCTATCAGTTGAATACTTACGTAGTAGGTATATCTTGAGAACCCACTCTGCAGTCATCCGCCAAAATTGATAAACAAATCTAAAGAATTGTGAAATATACAGCTTTGAACAGAAAAAACTTCATTATCTTAAAACTATAATTTGCAGATAGGGCTCTTTAATTAAGCAGGCAGTATAGCTTACTTCTTTATTGTAACATTAAAACCTTGGAATTTATAAACAGGTTAACCTACTTGCCAAAGAAAAAAAATTAATCGGAATATTTTTCTAAATGATTGCACCACTGTACTATTATACAAACAGTAAGATGCCAAAAATATTTTATTGCCAAAAATTAATGTAGGAAATTTGTTTATTTTATTTTTTGTCAAATTTATATTGCTACATAAGTTGGTGGAATATCTTACGCAGGATGTTTTTTAAAAAATATTTTATTAACGCATCATAACTATTGTTTATGCTATTGCATCTTGAATGCCTTGCATTGCATGAGTAAGCTGGCCAATATGTTCAGCAATTTCTTCTTGCGCAGCAGCACTTCTCTCTTCGGCAGCAGCTCTCTCTCTTCGGCAGCAGCTCTTCTTTCTTTAGCATCAACACTTCTCTCTTTAGCTATAGCAACTCTTTCCAAAATAGCTAACTTTTTCTCGTAATAATAATCCCTTTTAATTTTATTTTTGTTTTCCAAAGATTTTCTATAATTTTCAGATGCCTCGAAAGCCTCGAATGTTAATTTTTTACGAGGGGCTTTAGGAAATATTTTTTTCTCACACACTGCCATTTGATTTGGCCGCCTTATTGGCCGAGGGGCTCTCGGAAGCAGTTTTATTTATTTCAGGGTGTGCGTGTTTTGGTGTCGCTACTATTATTGGAGGTTCACATTCCAAAGATTCCAAGTTGTTATTTTTCTGCGATGGTGAAGCTAAATCTACATCGAACGAAAAATCTGTGACCGATTCTTCCACATTTTGGTGTCCTTCAACCGAAACAGATTTAATTATATCGAGAACTTCATCTTCATATGTTGTAATCGAATTTGTTTCATAAGGCCCTCCTCCAGTTTTTGCTCGTGCACTTAGAAATTTAGATTTTTTACTTTTTGTCCGTGATCTTATATCATACCACGTCTAAAAGAGATTTACATATGTAATGATATTATAAAATACTACGTTAAAAATATATTACCTTTCTCCAGGCTTTCCATGGTTTGGTAGCTCCTGGACAACTATTTAATAAATTGCTAAGTTCTTCCCACATGCCTTGGCTATCTTTTTGCGTAAAATCATTTGAAAACTTTCCAGTGCTGATTTTTGGATGTTTTTTTATAAATTCTAATATAATTCGTTTTTGTTCCGCAGAAGCATTAACATTTCTGCGTGAAGAGTCCATTATTAAACAATAATAATAATATGAGAAA
The DNA here is from genome assembly GCA_963680705.1 of Rhagium mordax. NCBI lineage: Eukaryota > Metazoa > Arthropoda > Insecta > Coleoptera > Cerambycidae > Rhagium > Rhagium mordax. The sequence goes on from OY796663.1 coordinate 13,566,073, forward strand.
ACAGTAGTCCTATTTCTTTACAAATCGAATATAACCATAACCACAATACAAAGAAATATAAATGTCGATTGTCATTTCAAATAGAGTAAAGTTAGGCATTTCTTGAAATTGCCATGGTGTCAAGTGTATTTTAACGTGCGATTGATTTCGTTCGTGTAGTTATGCGAAGTGTTGTCGAGAATACCGTTCAAAGAAAGTGCTCGCAATTATACCGTTCGCATTAACACGTCTGCGTGCAACTGCGAAGGATGTCAAGAATAGCGCTGCAGGTTTAAGGCTGTCACAGGGGGTTCGACAGATCATTGCTTCAATTAGTCGCGACATTCTTTCACAAAATATTAGGTTAGGTTTAGAATCTTGCAGATCACGAGGCGGTTCATCCAGGACGTGGCTCCGGGCATTTGCGCACGCGTCACATTAACCATAGATATAAAAGGAAAGGAACTGCCATGTCTATAACTAATCAACAATGCCACAACTAACTTTTAACGTAGGTAGATTGATCCCATATGAGTAATTGTTCATAGTGACAAGAAAAAGGTTCACAAAAAAATTTTATAACCTGTCAGGTTATAAACATTTCTTGTGTATGATGATGTGAAGCAAATTTGTTCACAAAACCGGTCACAATAATAAAGAAATTTTGTGAGAATTATTCTTTTTCTTGTCAATATGAACTAACTTTTAGAAAATATTTGTTATTACTGGTTAATCGTTTGAAATTTTCCATAACGCTGACTTCTTTTATCTATTTTTTTAATTCAGCAATCGGTTACTTTTATCTTTTAGCCAACAAAATTATTGTTTAAACATCGCACTACGTAGATATGTTTTAAAACACATACATAAAACACACTAAAGAAAAAACTTCAGTGGTAGGGTTGTAGCTAATTTTATTAGATTTTTCAGGGGGTTACTTCACTGAGAGGCGGTTATGAAAACGTTTGTATCACAAATAATAACAAACTTATAATCCAATTGGTAATTAATTGACATTAATAATTTTAGCTTAGAATTAAAATAACTAACTATACATTTTTTTTTTTATTTTATGTAATTCTACCTGTAACAATACATTATTGAACCAGTTGTCGTAATAGATTTTATGGTAATTATTCTTTGGAATAATTTTTGATAATCTCATCACCACATTACCACTTGCGCCAACATCTGGTAGTTCTAGATCTGAGTTTACTGCTCCACAATATAGCTCCCAGTTATTCACAAAGTCATTTGAACCACATAATACAAACGCCTTATATCCCCATTTTTTTGGGTTTACTTTTGATGTATTGTTTCAGTTGGTGCCTATCTTTGAAGGGTATCATCTTCTGTTCATCGACGCATATTTTTTCATCAATTGGGCTGTCATTGAAGGTGTTTACAATATGGTCAATGGCAGGGCGTATTTTATATAGTTTATCATCATTGTTTTGCACCAATTTACTGTTGTCATTGAAATGCAATTTTCCTTTTATTTGCTCCCATCTATTTCTGCTCATGGTTTCAACAATTTTGGAAACTTGAGTTTCCTTTTGCCAAAACATTCGCGTTCTTTGTATATTACTTTGCACATTATGTTTCACAATTTAATTCTTATATACTTTATATATTTTTAATTTTTTGGATTTGTATTTTATTTTTTTTTATATACTCTGTAAAGTTGACTTGCCACACATACATGTAATATGTATAATTATTGGCCAATAAATATCTATCTATCTATCTATCTATCTTGGTAATCCATAAATCGACATTATAAACGTTATCCCAATAAAATGATCTAATTCATTTACCGACAGCTGTAAAGGTTTGTTGGGGTCACACTGAATGGCATGCAAGTTGCTTTGTTCTACTATTAGGGTTAAAAGCTCTGAATTTACAAGCCTTCTAAAATATTAAAGGGGGATCTGGTAAACTTCCCTTCCACTGGAAAATGGGTTTCATTGTTTTTCCAGCAGGTCTCCATATTCGGACTTATTCTTGTGTACCTTGAGATCTATTCAATATTGAGTATTTTACAATAATTGCATATTTGTCAATATTTTAATATAGTTGCAATTCTGGTGTTTTCAATATTGAATTTTTCTCAATGCTTACTTAGACATTGATAAAATTGTGGCTTTATTGAATAATAAGCAATAAATTGGATTCTGGTGAGTTTGTTTCTTTCAATACTGTTGTTTCAATATTGACAGTTTAAACAAGAGGGTTAGAGTAGTTGTTAGAGATTTCAACTTAACAAATCTTGGGTTATGTATGGGCCTGTGTTTACTTATTTCTTTGGTTTACTTTTGCTAGTGCCTACCTAAATAAAAATGGCTGGAATTAATTTTATTTTAATTATTCAGGATCTACAAAATGATGAGGAAAGGTAAGAAATTAACCATATTTATGATAATAATCTTGGTGGCAAATAAAATTCTCATAAATTCCCTCTTAATTTAATGAAAGTTCCAGACTAATAATTTTATAAATTATTCCAGGCAAAATTTTAGAATATACAGGAGAAACCTGCGGGACCACAGTGATCCACTTACCTTACCTGAAGAATTTTTTAAAAGTATTTATAGGCTTAATCGGCAAACAGCCCACGATTTAATTTTAGAACTGGCTCCTCACCTGGACGATGCAGAAAGAGAAGAAATTGGTATTTCAAAAAAGATACAAATTTTAACTGCCCTAAATTTTTATGCACAAGGCATGTATGTTATTTAATAAAATGTCTATTAATTAGAATATCAACAATCATTTTAATTAGATGCCTTTTAAGATAAAATAAAAATGTACAAATTTTAATTTTTTAGGTTCCTACCAAAAAAGTTGTGGGCAGGATTGTAACATTCCTATAAGCCAGTCTTCGGTTAGTCGTAGTATTAGAAAAGTTAGTGCATCCATAGTTGCCCACATGAAATATTACATCAAATTCCCAAGAACTGATGATGAAGAAGCGGCAGAAAAAGCAGCATTTATGCAACATCCAGCAGGATTTCCAGGGATTATAGGTGCTATCGATTGCACCCAAATTGCAATATTTACCCCACCCATACTTCACCCACAAGCACCAGCTATACTATTTTTAAATAGAAAAGGCTTTTATAGCCTCAATGTACAAATAATATGTAGTGCTAATTTGAAAATTTTGGCTATAAATGCTAGGTACCCAGGTTCGGTACATGATTCAGCTATTTGGTCAACAAGTGTAATCAGACGTCATTTACTAAATAAATACCATGCTGGTGGTAGGACATCTTGGCTTTTAGGAGATTCTGGGTATCCCTTAGAACCCTGGCTTATGACTCCAATTCCCGCTCCTAATGATGAGGCAGAAAGGGGATATAACGTAGCACATAAATCTGTAAGAAACACTGTGGAAAGATTTAACGGTGTTTTCAAGGGATCTTTTAGATGTTGTTCAAAATATAGAGTTTTGCATTATGATCCAGTAACATCTGGAAATATTATTAATTCCTGCGCAATATTGCATAATTTTCGTTTGATGAGAGGAGAACATATTGACGATGTCCCACAAAATAACGAAGATTTGGACGGTGATCCTAATAATAATAATCCTAATCCCAATATGCATTTTTATAATGAAGGTAGAAGAATTCGAAATAGAATAGTTAGGGATTATTTTATTTAAACCGAACACTGTTTATAGTATATTACGCCTTGTTTATTTATTTGTCAATATAATGTTACTTTCTTTTTTATTTTACTTATTATTTTCATTTAAATTCTACATAGATAAAATGGGGACAAAATTTAATTAAAAATAAATGAAAATTTATTTCTTATTACACGATTCTTAAATGTAAGAGTCTTTCCAATGAAGCAACCAAACATTGCAAAGACGATAGAACCATCCTTAACCCACTCTCTTGTTTTTTCAGACTTTCTATGAAGAGGATAGAAATTTTCTTCTGCATTCTTGTTATTCGTCTTTTTTTAATTAGAAATGTAATCCTTTTTAAACTGATCTTTTTCTTAGTTTTTTTATTATTTAATAAAGTTGGTGCCTGCCTAAAGTTTTCTTGAAGTCCTAGCTCTTCAACTAAGGAACCAGTGACTACTAAGTTGCCTAATATTTGAAGTAATTTTAACTCCAAATCAGTTAGAGTTTTCATAATTGGGAACCCACCGCCAGTCATATGTTGACTAGTATAAATTTCTCGGGCCTTTCTTTTGACCCTACTTTGCCACTCGCAGAAAACCTACAATTTTAAAAGTAAAGTAGTAATTAATAGTGCTGCTTGTTTATAAAACCTTAAGTACTTTATTATAGAGCATCTATGGAAATACATCAACTTTTTTATAAATTCACCTTATTAGTTAACCATAAATAGGTATACACATTTATTATACATACAGTGTGTGTACTGAATCGTTAGATATATAAATGCATAGGCACCGGCAACAATGTCAATGCTTTGTACGGTACGAACACAGCATAGCGCCGCGCCGTTCGCCTTGTTTCGTTTGGCTCGCAGGCAAACAGCGGTAACCAGTGTTGTCATTTCCGAGGTATATATCTAATGATTTGTTACACACAGTGTATATACATAATGATATGTCTAATGAAACCTTAAACTAAACAGAAACTTACTTTTTTCCATTCCTTTTCTACTCTTTTGGGGGAATTTTTACACTCGTTTAAAACCTCAACGAAACGGGACATGTCTTTTTTCTTATTGATTAAAAAATTTAGGTAATGTTCATACTGTTCATATGATGTTTTTAGGACTGATATGCAAAAAATAAACCAATATTAATCTCTGAACTATATATTGAGAAACACAAATACAATAACAGCTTATAAACTAGTTAAAACTTTTTTTTTAATAGGAAGACCAAGGTAATTGTACCTATAAATGGTCACCGTCCAATAAAATGTTGAGAAGTTGTCAAATTGCGACACACATATATGTGTCAAATGAGAAAAGCATAATCATATGCTTTTATAAATTGTTCGGAACGTCACATACTATGGCATCTATGGAAATACATAAACTTTTTTAAAAATTCTGACTACCCTGTAATTTCTTTTTTTTATTAATGTTATTTTATACATTTTTGATTTTTATTTGACGTGACAAGTTATACCAACCATATACAACAATTAGTTATGATGGTTTACACTGTAAATTTATTAATCGCACTGAGTAAATGTATTTGTAATATATCAGTTACTTAGTAATTTGATATATAACAAAATGCATTTGGTTGACAGGTAATAGTTTTGTCTAAATAAAGGAAAATTGGTCATTTATTGGTACATTTACCTTATGGTGAAAATGAATCAATTTAAAAACAAGAACGCTAGCCATATTGTTACGTATACGGCCTCCACCAGGTCGTACACGCACGTTGGAGGTGTAGCAGATGGTATCAAAACACTTGAGTTAAAAAATAAAATACATATTTATTGATTTAATTTAAAAGGCACAATTGAAAAGGTTAACATTAATTACTACATACTTACACTAGGGCTGCTTTTAGCATCTTTCGGGAGATATGTCTTAAGCACTGCACTACAACTGTTCACCACAAACCCCAGAACCAGAATGCCCTCAGTTTTTGCCTAGCCGCCGATTTTCCGAAAATTCTGCAGTCTATGCAAATACTGCAGTAATGCAATTTTAATTGACTCGATCAACTCGGTGCTTATTGCAATCACATTCCATAATTATAATTAATAAAATAATGCAGAGTAAGAGTGTTTTTTATTTCCTAATATATTTAAAAGTTATTGAACTGAATATCCTGTCATCAAGTTATTGAACCAATAAGTATTACTTAGCAATAAATTTAGAATTTGAAATAATATATTTTAAAATTATAGAAATAATAAATTTAGGTTTATATTAGATTTATATTAATATTTAATTCATCAATAATTTGGAAAAGAATAATAAATAATTAATTAAACCACCCTGACTCTTGACATATCTCCCCGGCCTCGTGAAAGCTGGCCTCCAGCTTTACTAACTGGATATGCTAATAACACCCTGTAAAGGAAATAAGTATAAAAACCAAAAAAATAATAAAAAAAAATCCACATAAAACCAGGTCCCTAACTTAAATGATACGTGTCTAACCAAAATATACATTTCCTAATCCGTAGAATTGCAATTATTCTACAAAAAACAAATTCCCAAGATTCCCATAAAAAATTGAGTTCCTAACTAATTGACAAACTATAACTAAACAACGCAAAATAAATCTATTTTATTTCCTATTCCCTATCGTTTATGTGGGCCATATAGATCAAAGAATGTTCCTCAATGTTATCTCTAATATACAATACAATTTTATGTCTCTACACCGCTTGAGCACACACGAAATTCAGTCTGAGTCCGGCACTGTCCCGTTTTAAGTGTTTCTGGGCGAGGTCGGCACTGTCTTAAGTCTGTAGATGGCCTTCACTGGATTACCGTACTTCCGGAGCACAAACGACTACGAGCGTAGCGATGGCTACGCTACGAGATTTGAATTTGATGGCTGTCAAATGTCGAGATGAGATAAGAAAATGTTGACATTGCGAATAATAATAACTGCTGATAAAGTGTCTTTAGGTAGAGATTATTATGTGATAAGTGATTCCTGTGATTCCTGATCATTAAACCAGTAGGTATCTAGTTCCACAAGGGCTGGTGATCCATTATTTACCAAGGTAAGTTGAAATTTCACATTCAACAGGTTCCAGTGTAATGCTGTTTAACCTCACCTTTTGACATGAAATAATTCCCAAACAATGAATTATGTCCATTATATCTGCAGATTTGTTGCAATGAAGTCCTTAACATCTCGTTTGGGGATTTGGCTATCCACAGTTTGCTTGTGCTTGTTGTTAAGTTCTGGCTTTTTCTTGTAGGAGTACCTTATTATGTGAGGCCAAGTTTACCAGGAGTGCTCACCACTATACTGCCGAGGAAGTGCCTTTCGCCATCTAGTCCATGGGTGTGTGCTCAGGGTACATGAAAAAATGAGAAAACATGCATGTAAGTCTTAACTGAAAATAATCCTTATATCTACCTATCGCTTTGTTGTTGGTAATCCTATCCTACGTTATACGTATATTTTTAAATTAATTTATTTATTAAGACCTGTTTGCTAGTAGGCTTTACTAATAACAAAGCGTTTTGTTTCAAATAACAAAGAATACCTATAAAATTAAACGACTAATTGGCCAATGATAAGTAATACCTATAAAATTAAACGACTAGTTGGCCAATGATTTATATATTACACTACTCTGTGGCCACGAAACTATTAACAATGTTACTAAGTGGGCTGCCCATAACTCATATTTGAACAAAATATGACCTAATCGTATTATATAATCCTAATCGACACATCTTTTGTGCGATTATACACCCTTGAACTTTTTAGAGAAGAGTTTTGTATAACAAATAAACAAATTAAAATTTGTTTTAGTTCTATTGTTAAGAACTTAATACAAGGTCGTCACCCTTGTTCCCTTGAAGTATTCCACCCCCCATTTAAAAAATAATGTGCTTTAAGCACCCTTTTTAGAATTAATCCAATTATGACCTCCATATTTTAAAAAGAAAATTATCTAACTGTTTAGATTCCTCATATGCAAAGTGATTCCCTTGGTTAAAAAAAAAAAATAAAATAAAATTCCAAACTTTTATCCCCTGTAGTTAGCTTACCACAATTTTGACTTTTATAATGATAATTATCTAAGCCATCTCTTTTAAATAGGAGCTTTAATATATAGGTTGTAAGTAAAACCCGAGGTATAAAAAATAAATATTACTCACTGCGAAAAGTGAAAAAAAAATATAACATAGAAAAGAAATACGGAAAATAAAAAAATAAATAAATAAAAAAAAATTTTGAGCGTGCCGAGGGTGAACTTTTTATTTTCATATACTGTCGCGATCAGTATTCTGAAAATCGTATGAAATTAATTTTGATTGGTTAGGGACTGCGTTAAGTGATTTGCTCCTTTGCTTTGCCATTTATCTAGTAGCATCTAGTGGCCACTAGCTTAAATTGCCCAGCAACATTACGTTAACACCCAACAACCATGCCTAACCAATTTAACTGTGGCCAAAAAAAATAAAAATAAAACAAAAAATTTTTTTCTCTTTTTTCCTTTTTACACCGCCGATTCGACACTTTCCTCCTTGATTCCTTGGATAACGCAATCAAGGCTCTTCCCCGGGGAAAGAGAATTAAGATCCACGTTGTCCATTTGAAGGATGAATTGCCTCCTTGAGGGGAGGGGGCCGTTTAAGGGGGGTATTTCCCTGTTTGTGGGTTTAGGTTCTGTAACCGGTTTGGACTTATCCCTTGACTTCTTTATTAGCAGAAGTATTTTAATTAACAAGTACACAACAAATATAACCAGCCCCAATATCAAAAATGCAAAAAACAAATCATGTTCAATTTTGCTCCATGTCTCGCCTCGTGCTGGAGTCACAAAAGCAGGTAAGAAGCCGAGATTATGTCTATTGCCAAAAATTAAATAGCAAACCGCTATAGATAGGATAGAATTCCAAACAAAGAATATTGCGTCCCCGTGTTGGCCATATGTGTCAGCATAGGAATTTTTTGTTACCGACTCTACATTGTCTAGAATTTCTCTTATGTTATCTTTTGATGACGTTAAATTTAGATGTGGGACGTTCAATGTCCAATTTTGATTCAAACAATCCTCTGGTTTTAGGAATCGTGGGAGGTTATCCTGGTTATGTGGTTTAAGAACGAACGATTTCAAAGTGGACCATGCCGCCGGAATAATATGGGTAATCGTTGACTCCAAGGGAAGAGTTCCAACACATGGAAATCTTTTTGGAATTACAACTTCCCCTCCCATACTTAGTTCGCAGTGACATGGTACGTATAATTTTACTGAACCCGGCATGGAATATGATGATTCGTGTAGGGGTTCAGTCGAATTTTCACAACTCATCAGGGTAGGTTTTTTTGGATGGGCAATTATGTAGGTCTCTTCTGAAATTTCAGATATCGTGGTGGTAGTGGACTTATGGCAGCTCATTGGACAGTGGTGGCTGAGTTCCTCCACGGAAGCTCCATTGTACAGTTTCTTGGCACAGGCGGGGCCCTGCATGCTATCTGCAGAGAACCGCGGCAAAAAGCATAGTCTATCTCTAAATGGTTGACAGTGCCGGAGTCCTGATCCCGATATTTGTCTTAATTGTGATTTGGAATTCAGAGGTGACCCTGAAATGGCTAGAAACAGAATGAATGATGAAATTAACCAATGGCGGCCGGTGTAATTTGGGTTAGCCGTATCAGTATTGGAGCATGGGGTACAAGACTAAGTAAAGAAGTTTTACAGAAAAAAATGGTAGTAATGGCTTAGGTCAAATGCTCCAATAATATAAGGGTAACCTAAATTTCACCGACCGCCATTGGAATCAAATATGGCTATAGTGTTCTTGTTTTTCAATAATGTCACAGTGTCTGTTTATAGCATCAGCTATTAATTTTAGAGAAGTGGCTATCTCCAACATTCCATCATATAATGAATCGTTGCCTCGAGAATAAGCAGCGAGCAGCGGGTCAATCCTTTTCCTTCTCGTACCTAAATACATAATTAATGTAATGAAATTAAATTAACATTAGTCGTAAGCTTGTTTTCAACTAAGTAAAACATAATTATCTTGAAGAGTACCCATGTGAGTAAATGATTTAAGGGCAGAAATGCAAATAAATTAAAATTAGTAAAGTAAAATATCCCACAATTAATTATTTTTAATGTGCCTAGTTTCAAAGCTTCACAATTGTAGTTTCATCTTATTCATTATATTATTATTCCTTATATGTTTTTTATTGCATAATAATAATTCAATAGACAAACATTATTTTATCTTCTAATTTATATTTATACATTATAAGCACAAAAACGTTTCAGGATATCGATGATAATGCTTATTGATTGCTTTAGAATACTCATTACGAAATATCAAGTAAGAAAGGAATCACAAATTAATTGTTTTATCTTAATTTTCACTTACTTCCAGTCCGAGTTCCAGTCTTAGTATCAGTTGCAGTTGAAGCTGAAGCTTCTTCGGGTTCTTCGGTAGGTAACTGCTCGCAATCCTCGCTGTCTTTTTCTGATGAACCCTATTTTAAAACACCTTATTTAATAGAAAGAAATACTAGAACTAGGAATGATTTCAAAAACTTGCAGACCACATTGCCTATGCCTATGTAGTATTAATCAATTATCAAATAAAATTTTCAAGAAAGTAAGTACCTGCTCATTCCTCTCTGGCAACAGTGGCAACCCAATTTCAGGATTAGGCAGGCCCTCTACTGCTGCAACTCCTAATAGTTGAATTAACTTCTTTTCTATGTCATTTAGTGACTTATTTTCTCTTGATCGCTTTCTAACATGGCTTTTCCATTCCGTGAAAACCTTGAAAGTATTTATAATTTAATATATAATTTTAAATCTGATTAATTAACTAAAATATTGATACATTTATTTATTTATATGCCATCTAATAGTACAAATACCGTCCATTTACAAGATGGAAATATCGGTATACTTACTTTTCTCCATTCTCCAGCCGTTCTAAGTGGTCCATCTCCACAACTATTTAAATCCTCGGTGACCTGATCCCACAAAATTTCCAGATCAGCGGGATCCATTAAAGGTTTCCCCGTTATTAAAACAGAGTGCTCCACCAAAGCCTTCAAATAGATTGCCTGTTGATTTTTTGATGTGCGCTTCTTTTTCTTTGCTTCGCCGGTACTCATCATCGAAAAATGTAAACCCAACCAAAAGCATGCACGAGTATTTAAAGTGTGAAACTTTATAACAGCCAACACCAAAACAAAACGTCAAACCGTTAAAGGAAAGAAACAAAAAACGAAACACTTCGACACTCGTTTTTTTAGTGGTATTTTAAAAATTCCTACATATATTGCCCGTTGGTACTACCGCGCAATAGAATATGTGGTAAACTTCACAGGGGCTTATTGAAAACGATATCAACCTTGAAAATGTGTTGTCAATGTAGCACGTGAATACATACCAGATGTGAACATTGACGCCGGTTTCAATATTTGAATCAATATTGTATAGATCTCAAGGTGCACAAGAATAAGTCCGATTATATTTGTTTTGCAGGTTTCTTTGAAAATAATTTTAATGAAAAAATTAAAGCTTATGAATCATTATGTCCGAATAATAAAAAAAATAGTACGGTCCCATTTAAAAATTTTCCATAGGACCCCTACGGAAATGAAAATGAAAATTAAATTCCGTTTTTTGAGAAAAACCTAAAAATAGTCGTATATATCAGTAATTTAAATAACTATTTTATTGTTTACAGACAAGCTTACTACCTTGCTAATAACTTCATAGCCTACTTAGTAATTTTCTTACATCGCATTTTGTACAAAATTAAAAATCGTTCGTATCTCACTTATTTTTTGGAATTTTTGATATTCGAAAAAACCGCTGCAGTTAGAATTTCATGTTTTATAAAACACCACAAAAAAAACATGGTCATTCCATTTAAGAAAAAAAAGTCGATGTCACTTCCGGTTCAACCGGAAGTGATATTTTCGTTCCTGTTAGTCTAAAAATAGCCCACTTTTGTCTTATTCACGTATACCAAAAACGAAATTTTTAAATTCAAAAACAACCAAAAAATTGGGGGCGTACATTGACTTGTGGCCACCCGGTATAGCACCAAAAATGTCTTTATGATGATAAAAAGTTACAAACACATTTTTATTTACACATTTTCACTGAAAACTAAACATAACAAACAGCACTTTCCAAACCGCCATTGGCACACCTGTTGGGGAAGTTTATAAGTGAGTATTCAAAGTATTATCAACAGGGGGAACCACTGTTATTATGTTATTCTGTAAGCCATATTGTTACTTGAAAGAAACATTGAGTTATAACGGTTGAAAATATAAATTTTATGAAAAATAAGGAAGCTAGCTATTATGTTACTTGAAAGTAACACGGGGCCATAGAGAGTTAAAGATTTTATTTATAGCTATTTGTATACCTATTTTTTTTTTAAATATGAACAGCATAATAAAAACTCACCTTCAGTCCTTTGGTAATTTTATCCAAATAGAACTACAATTTTTGATAACAAAAGGAAGTTTTATATAGTACCTAGTTTCTTAAAATATACTTCCAAAAAAAAGTATCTACACACACAACATAATAATTTAAAAATGTTACTGTTTTTGTTTATATACAAAATCAAGTCTTCGATCTTTTTGTGAAATAAAATGTATGAGATTTAATTTTGGTTGGTCAAGTGTTTTTATTTTTACTTTTTCTGCTAACAGAAGGGTTTTAAAATTCCCTTTCAGAAAAACCGTCGTAAGCAGGTACTAATGGTAAATATTAAATTAATTAAATATCAAAAAAACTGAAAAAATATGCATTTAATTACTGTTATATTTTCCGAATAGTGACCTGGGGCTCAAGCCCCTGAGCATATGTGGAGCAGCCGCCACTGACGGGACACAAATTTCGTATGAAAGAATTTTGTCAGCGTATTTTTTGTCATAAACTATAATTCTTAATAAAATACAATGTCCAGCAAGAACCAGCTGGGAGGTCTAGAGCGCTCTTGCCAGGAAGGGAAAAATTATGGATATGGTCGAAAAGACATATAGGGCTGGTTATACATAGAGGAGAAAGTGAAGAGAAGTTGAGAAAATTAACAAAAATATAAATTCTTTAAAAACCAACGTAACACAAATTCTTAAAAAATAATGAAATGTAAATTCTGCGAAAAAATAACTTTCAATTAAATGAAAACAGTTTTGTAAAAATTAAAAACAATTAAATGTGCCACTCACTGCAAAACATAAAACAAATTCATCAAATATTAAACAAAAATTTAACAGTTACAAATGTTTATATATTAATCAATACGCACAAATGTTTATATTATTAAATCAATACGCCTATTTTTTGTTTCAGAAAAATTATCAATGACTTTATCGTGAAATTTAAAATTGATATTGTTTTGCAAGTTCTTTACAAGTTCTCTTTCAATCGCATTGGTTGTTAAATTACTGAGACGTGTTTGTTGTATTGAATTTCGCAAATAGGTTTTTATACGTTTAAGTGCGAAAAAGATCGTTCCACTGAAGCGGAAGTTGCTGGTAATGCCAAACTAAACACAGTAATTTATAAATTTCGAAAACATCTTTCTGCAAATTATTGGTGCAAATAAACTGCAAAATATCTGATTATGAATTTGTTAATGTACCAAATATGTTGGGATCCGAATACCACACGCGCAGTTCGTTTTGCAATTTAATTTTATCAAATAACTTTGGATAATTTTGAATTAGTGAGTCTAATAAGTCACGGGGAAATGTTTTTTGAAATTTGACAAATTCATTACAATTTAATAAATCTAAAAAGTTTAATTTTTCCATGTCAGAAAATCTCATTTTTATCTTTACTCGCGGTGGTCCTACAGTGTCACATACACGTCTGGCCACTCAGTTGTTTCGGATACAGTTCAGTAAGTGCACGCATCTCCCCACAAAGGAACCGGTCGACGGTCGACGCTCCGTCTCGGACAGCCGGGACAGCTCGGACTAACTGATTATGGGGCGGAGTCGAAATTTTTAGGGGAGTTGGTGCAACTTACTGAACTGTATCCGAAACAACTGAGTGGCCAGACGTGTATATCATTGTATATTTGATCGAAAACGTCATTTTCTTCCCTACACCGCTTTAATGTCGAAAGTAAATTTTCTACCCTATCCTTGCAGTATTTAATATCTGTAAACTTGAACTACAATATGTTAAAAATAATATCTGTTTGTTGATATATCAAATGAAATGTTTTCAATAAAAATAAAAAATTAAAATATTCTAAAATATTTTTGAACCCGACAGATTCTCTAATTGTGTCTTTTTGTTGCGCTCAAATTCCTCACTTTCTAAAATTGTCGTAAAAACTTCAAGAAATTCATTTTTATAATTTAATAAAGTTTCTATAATTCGAGATTAAATTCCACCGAGTATTGCTAGCGCTTGAGAACCGTCTACTACAAACTTGATCTAATACATTCATACGTTTAGTAGAATTTCCAAGAAATGCCGTAAAAACAGATACATTGCAAAAAAAAATCTACACTCTTTGATTTGTCTAGCAGCGTCTTGTAATATTAAATTTATCCTGTGGGCATAACAATAAATAAAGAATGCTTGCGGTGCAATTCCCGGACAGCTTCCCGTGCATTGCCATTGCAGTATCCATAGATGAAATGTATATCGGCTATTTCTTGATTACTGTACTGAAATGGCATCTTGTTCACCTACTTGATACAACAATCCCTAAAACTTATTTATTAACTATGAAACATTACGTACAATAAAACTGACAATTAAAATTGCTGTCAGTCGAGGATAAAATATTGTTTTTCATGGCCAGCCTAGCCTAGTTCATTCTTCTAGTAATCTTTCAAGTCATACATGTGATATAAAGAAGATTTTAAGAAACATCCTATTAGGCATCGAAAAACGAAGTTTGATGTACAAATTGCAATTCTGTACATCAAATTTTTTTTTACTATTAAAATGTTTTCTATATTCCGAATCTAAACCGACAAATTTCAGGTAGAGAAAGTTAAGATAGCCCTGTCAAAATTATTTTCAATCTGATTTTCCAAGGGATATACTGAACTGAACTGTCTATTTAAAGTTTTTAATGTTTTTCTTCTTTTGCAATGAGGCGTTTTTAAGGCCTTTTGCAAGTCAATATTATTTTTGTCAAAAGAAAAATTTGTTTGTTACGAAATTTCATAAACAAATTATCAACATACAAATTACAAAAAATCAACACCCCGTATTTCTGTTAGGGATTGCTACAGAGATATTTTGGAAGGGATATGTCGTGATTTCATCAGAAGTTTCTATTCCCGACATGATAATTATGTTTTTGATGCATCGTTTTGTTCAGACGCAAATATCTCGAAAACTAATGCGTCAGTCAAACGACGTGACCACACCGCATGCCATGCCTCAGTTCAACTCTGAACCATAAAAGATGGACCCTGTAATGACGCTTACTTTCGATGTACAGATACTTACGTAACCTTTCTCTTTATACGGAAAACTCGGGCGCCAGTCCTTTCCCTTTTTGAAGTGTAAAGAACAACACTTTTGTTTCCTGGCGGTGTCCAGGAAAACCTAGATAGCTAACAGTTGAAGACACGGTTTTTTTTGCCAGAGGGTCTTCAGATGATTATTATGTCAGTATGACTTGAACAATTTCTCAAACGGGCTAATTAGCAATTTAACAGAAATGATAACTCGGAACTTCTGATAGGTATTATAACAGATTTATTCAGTAGAATATTCGGACGTTTAATACAATGTTTTATTACGAAACAAAATAACAAAATAAAATGAAGTAAAGCCTCGGTTGACTACACAGTCGGCTATATATAAAAATGTGACAACGATTTTTCAGCTGGTAAAGAAAATATAATAAAATTTCGGACAACGCGGACTCGCAGTGCGAAAGAATCGAAATATATGCACGCTATTGAATTGATCGGCCGGCGATGACGGAAAGCAAGTTATAGACACCCAAATTAACGGAGTGCGATGAACAAGGCACAGAGATTCTTTGACTTTTATTTCAGATTTGAAAACTACTTAATACACGCGGGTTTCTACGGCCTCAAATACAGAGTTTTGTTAACCAGGAATTATATTTCCTTACCGAAAAATAAACATTTAAACCATACACTGGGGCCATAAAACTACCAGACTGATTATCGAATTATTTTGCCAGTGTATGATAAATTCACGTTTTGAAAATACACTCGCTGATGGCTGTACCCAACTACCAGACTGATTATCGGAGGGTACAACCGGCGAATGTGTGATATAACATTAACTACAACTAAACGGAAACTTTAAACCGAACTCTGATTTGATTAAATAGATTTACAATGCGGCGATATTTACTCAATACAAACTGCAGTGAATCTCGGTGATTATTCAAGCTACGGAGCAGCAGTTGAATTACTAGTATTCTTACCAAAATGGCTTACGAAAAAAATTTAAAAAAAATACGTTTCTGGTCGGACTTTGCTTTCGAATGCATAGGTATCGATAATTCGATTCATTTGGATTTTACCGTTCCCGGAGAATTTATTATCTTTTTTCGCTGACGTAGGCGGTCGGCGCGCTCATGCCATATGTGGAACTCGGACAGGTGGCTTGAATGAAGAACTCGGTTTACTAAGTCCGAGCGGGTTATGCAATTTATCTTATTCAACCGGGCTAACGGAAAACGGATAATTTTTAAACTATATTCCAAAAAGAACCGGCTTGAAACGGACACGTATTAATATTTTAGCAAGTCTTCGTAACTAATGATTTTTACTTCCGATAGAACATTATTCTTGAACAATTAACGGATTTTAGTTATACAGGGGACTATCGAAACTTTATCAATTAATTTACCAGCTGATTTTACAATTAATTGATACCTTAACTATAACTTAAATGATAACAGAGTTACAGGGTGTACCTGTTAACGTACCCAGGAGAAGCTGTATAAGTAGTTTTAAGCAAAAGATCCCAATTAGACATAAGCACACAAGCTAAGGCTTGAATGGTGTATATGGAACATCTGTTCCATGTACACCATTTTTTTATCAAAAATATGTCGAATTTCAAGTCAGTTCCTAAACCCAAAATTCCTTCTTTTTGCCTGATATGCATGAATTCATGCATATCAGGATTTTTTATAAAATTTTTAAGACGATTTCAGTACACTTTCCAAAATTCCATTTATCTTTTTCGGCCATTATCCCATGTTTGAACGAACGCATCCAGGCACGATGCAGCATGTAGAGACGACCAAGGACATGCATTGTCCTCAGCCAGTACCGATTCCTCAAAGGACGGACTGCGCCACGACAATGATCATAGCACAGATGATCATTGTCATAAGCCGGTCTAACGGATCACAGGAATACTCCACAAAGGCGCGAGAGTGAATCTACCGTAGATCGGTAGCTCTTGATCAGATCTATCACAGACTGATCCACCTTCGTGGTCGCACTGATCTACGGAAGAATAGGTTCACTCTACCCTCGCGTTCTGGAATTCCTTGTGAGTCCGTGACCTACGGCTTCCAAGGATGGTTGAGCTGGTCTCGCCTACCCATTGGTCATCGTCTCTACCGGGATCGTGTCTGCCAGCACCATTTTGAAAATATTAGGAACTGAATAAAAATAGGAAATAGCGGAATTTTGCGATGCCACGTGGCGACATTGAGTGGTCTCGGGTCCTTTCCATATATATATAAGGGGAGACCTCCCAATGATCTCGCAAAATAGAATTAGGGTATTTTTGGTTAAATCAAGCCAGGATAAGCCTCAGTGCGGTACGCACGGGTACCGGGGCACCTCCCCATTATTACCAGGTGACCGCCTTGTGAGATAGCATTCGAAGATATTTCCCTTTTCTGAAATATCCACAGACGTCTAACGGCATATACCCCTTTTGGAGAATATTACCTTAAATTTTTAGTCTATAATTCTAACAGTAAATCTATAAAACCCACTCACTAAATTGCCAGTCACGTCCATGTAATAATTCTCTTTCGGCAATCGATCACTCGTCTTTAAGCGCGGCCGTCGCGGTCGCTGACCCCTTGTGGGGGTATCGTGGTTATGGTGGCAGACCTTGCTAGGTGAGGCTCTATATGTACTATGATGATTGTTTAATATATACCCTTATTTATTGTCCATGTCTTCTTATTGCGTTCTAGTATTAGTCTAGTATCTGTGTTGACCCCATAGCTTACGACCCTCGCAATTGCGTCGGTTTGACCATTCGGCTGAGCCAAAGAAGAGTGAACGAGCAAAACCTGTCTGGGCAGGTGTCAGAAGTGAATTGT
Organism: Rhagium mordax; assembly: GCA_963680705.1. NCBI lineage: Eukaryota > Metazoa > Arthropoda > Insecta > Coleoptera > Cerambycidae > Rhagium > Rhagium mordax. The sequence goes on from OY796663.1 coordinate 13,584,003, forward strand.
GTATTGTGCAAAGTGTTTAGCTAGTGTTGTATCTTTAGTTCAGGACGTTGCGAAGCCTGTATACGAGGAAGCATTCATTGTCGACAGTTGCCGTTAATCTATCGATTTCGAGACTTCGATATATTAAGGGTTTGCCACGACCTGCGTTGAATTCAACGGCCAAGAGTTAAATCAGATGTGGTGACAGCGGTTGGTTGACTTAATACGAATATCGGTCGTTCCCTCCCACTATCACTGGTTATTACGAATGGTTAACTAACGTTGACACAGCCTTAGCAAATTAGTTTAGTTATTAAACGTTGATATACCCAAGTGACGGAAATATTAAAATTAAACAGGCAATTCTTGACATATAAAAATCACTTCGTTACAACCCTCACAACCTAACTATGTGTATCAAGTTTGGTTTCCCTATCTTTAATATTGTGGAAGTTATTAAAGAAAAACAAAAAATAAATTGAATTTTCAACACCCTGTATCTCCGTTAAGAGACTCGATAGAGAAGAAATGTTAGAAGGGGTATGTCATAATTTTATGTGAACTTTCTGTACCCGAAGTTTGTCGGTTTAAAATCGGGACACCCTATATATTCTTAGTTATGTCACCCTTATTTAAGAAATATAAACATGGATCGACTGAAAAACTTTTAAAATGTAGTTCTTTGTTTTGTCAAAATGTTCTTTCCAACATCTAGATGATTGTTTTAAACCATAAGTTGTATATGCAGTTTACAAACTTTTTCTTTCTCTGCATTTTATGCCTCGGGAACTTTCATATATATTTCTTCCTGTAAGGTATTACCCCGGCAATAGCCTCGCTAGTGGAAGACTAGTTGTTATAAAAAAAGAGATCTAGAGCCTCTTAACGTGAAAATGGTAATAAAAATTTGAGTGTTTAAAGTGCCCCTTCCGGTGGTTAGCCTGAATAAAATTAAAAGTGCGGAAGAGACACTGGCTAGCTCAATGGGCGTAGGTGTGGGTTTGTTCAGTGGATGGAGGTAGTAAAACACCCTAATAAAAAAATATTAATATAATTTCAACAATCAAATTCACACTGGTGAAGGTAGATATATCGAGCTTAGCAATACACATAATATTCTCCCAGAGGGATATTAGAACACCTAAATATTAAAGTTGTAGAGACAATAACACACTACATAGCTAATGGGAAAAAAACCGTAAGTGATCACTATGGTGTACTGAATGTTACTTGCTAACCAGGTGTATTTGTAAAGGGTATTTTTTAAGCATGATAGAACTTTCAATCGTGATGGCTGTGAAATCAGCTGTCAGTTTGCGCGCTGTAAGTCATATTTGTATTTAGTATAGTATGGCAAATTACCATGAATGCAGTTACGCTTGACCAACGCTACTAAATTGTTAAAATTTTCTTTGAAAGTTGGTCGTTGATTCACGAAACGTATAGACCACTTCGTAAATTTTAACGGCGTCCATAATCTTTCATCTGAACAAGCCATTCGCCGCACTGTTGATAGATTTCGTACCACATCCTCCCTAAATGATGCAAAAACATCAATACGTTGAAGGAATGTGCGTACTGAAGAGAATGCCTTCGCTGTAAACAAAAGTGTGCAAGAGAATTCAAAATTGTCGATTCACTATGTGGAAAATTTTGCACAAAAATCTTGGCCTACACGCATATAAGATCCAGCTGATGCAGCAATTAAAGCCACAAGACCATCGCTTGCGTCGTTCTTTCTCTAATTGGGCTTTAGAGCAGTTGTTCGTGTTATTCATGATATACGGCCACCATTGCTCGAAAATATTACCCAAAATGGGACTGACAGAATGCGCTCCGTTAATATCAGCCTCGGTGGCCATATGCCTCAAATCATTTTTAAATATTAATGTCATGTATCGATCTTTCAAATAAAAACAGATTTTTGATCATAAGTTAATTTTTGTGGTATTTATTCAAGATTAAAGTTCTATCGTGCTTAAAAAAACACCCTTTATCTCCCTTAGTGGAGAATCTTATTGCTATCGGTTAACCTGAAGGGTAATATGCTAAAATGTTACGTAAATAATATCAGTTACGATTAAAGATCTGTGACTAGTAGCGTCACAACTAAACCTGAATTATTTCTTTCCTTTTCTTTGTTTGGGATTTATTACCACATTCCTTGAGATTCCTATCCAAAAAATTCGATTTATCTAAAAAATATTCAAATTAACCAGTTTAAAACTGGGAAATAACCTCTACACCTTTGACGTAATGTCAGAGGATCAGTTAGAGGTTTTTTTTTTGACAACTAATAGGAATTAAATTAATACAAAAATACTCCCGTGCGAGTGTAATAAACATTATTTGGGTGAATCATCTAGACCACTTAATGTACGGCGAGCACAAGAGTTATATTAGAAAAGGTGATATTGAAAAATCTAAAATTTGTGAACATGCTTGGGAAAACGATCACAGGATAAAATGGGATTCAGCAAAAATTTTGACCAAAAAAGCAGACAACATAAAAAGAAAAATCAAAGAATCTGCAATAATTTTACTTAGTGAAGATAAATGCGTATCAAATTGTTCGGTAGAATTTTGTTCAACTTGGTTACGTATGTTGAGAGAAGAACTCAATAAAATTAATATTATTTAGTATATTTTTCAACATTTCTATGGTAAGTATCTATGGAAATGATATAAACAATTTTTATTTTATGCCGTGTTATTCTACACGTTACATAAAAATCTAAAGCCAAAACTTTGAAAAAGGATATAGTTTCCGAAACGTCAGCGCAGTATTTTTGTATTAATTCAATTCCTATTAGTTGTCAAAAAACACCCTCTAACTGATCCTCTGACATTACGTCAAAGGCGTAGAGGTTATTTCCCAGTTTTAAACTGGTTAATTTGAATATTTTTTAGATAAATCGAATTTTTTGGATAGGAATCTCAAGGAATGTGGTAATAAATCCCAAACAAAGAAAAGGAAAGAAATAATTTATGAAATGCCACAAATAACATTTAAACAATATTTAAACTTGAATGATATGAGTATTACAAATATGACTGACAGATACTTATCTGGTCGTCAATCCAGGGCGTCGGGACGTCGTAGACAAGCCAGCAGAACGGAGTAGACTGCTTTCAACAGCTTCCAATCGAACAATAAGGCTAGTAACCCTTGTACCGGATAAAGTTCATATAGAACATTTGGATCCTTTTATCAATTTTATCAAAACTAAAACTAGAAACACTCACTTGTTTGTCATTATTGATGCATTCACAAAATTTGTATTACTATACGCTGTTAGGGGAACAAAAACTGAATATGTAATTAAAAGTCTCAAAGAATGCTTTAAGAATTTTGGAGTTCCACGACGTTTAATCAGTGATCCTGGGACGTCTTTTACGCCACACAAATTTAAAGAATTGGCAAAGAATGTAGGTATGACTCATCACCTCACTGCTGTTGGCTTACCCAGGGGAAATGGTCAAATTGAAAGATATAACCGAACCATTCTCGAATCACTAGCAGCAATGGGCATGAGTATGAATGAAAAGTGTTGGAATGAAAATCTGATGAAATTACAAATTGGCACTATAGTCACCAAGTGGAGCGTTAATGGGTTTCCGGCTCTCTTTGCATGGTAGCAAAGAACTTAATTTAGAAAATGTTGTGGATGTAACTAAACTATTGTAGTTATAACTCCAAAGTGGTGAGGCCCTTTCTGAATAACAAAACAAAAGTTTTAGAAAATTACCGATATATGAAGTAACAGAAGTGAAAGGGTAGTAGACAGTCACAGATACCATAGGTGTGGCTGGATTGGAAAATATTAAACCTTGGATTCGAGTAACTTAACAGGTAAAGTAAATTTGATTTCTTCCTATGACTGTGTCCAATGAACTGTGTCAAATCTAGATATGCGCGTCTAGACTGCGGTCAGTATCGTGACTGCCTCTTCTGTGACCGTATCTAGCCCAGCGGCATTTGTCTGTTCTGTGTCCTCGTGAGGGTCACAGTCCTCACCGTGCTAGCAAGGGGTGAATTCATTACCTAATTTTCCTCAATTTTTATTTAATTTTGTTGTATTGTTCGTTGTAAGTACTTTAAGGGGACGCCTTTGATTGTATTTACGATGAACAATTTTAGGCATCTAGTAAATGACCATATAATTTATATTTTGTTTTCTTTCCCAGTATTACCGGTTTCCTAGCTGAGAATTGGTTTGGCAACCTCGAAACAATAGCCAAATAGTGTGGCTATTTGGACAAACTTAGTCATCTAAGTGTTTGCTTATTTCTTATTTCAATGTATAGACTACAGTGTTGTGTGAGCTCTTATTTTTGCACCCTTATATTGTTATTGTTTTAATAATATAACGCATTTATTTATGTTTTTTTAATACGAGGCGAGCCCGCTCCGTTTGTCAGGAAAGGCCGTATTAAATATATGTCCAGACCAGCGGTGATGTCATCGAACCTATTTGTTTATTTTAGTTAGACATCGGAGAACCGCTGTGCTGACGAGAGTAGTAATAAGGATTCATTATATGTATTTTAGCCCTTGAGTTTGTTCACATCTCTTAATAAATTGTCTTAGTTTTCAAGTATTTCTATTATTTATTCATCAACGTTTTATACGTTTTAAGAATATTGTTTATAGTTTATAGTTTTATATAGGATGGCAGGACGCATGATTAATTTGCCATTAAGGGACACGGTTTTCATGTCCGTGACGGATCGCGGTGGCGATGAACTGTCGTTTATGTCGTTCGACGTGGAACATGTGAAGAGACAGCTGTGCACTGCGGGAAGTAACATTTCCCACCAACGTTACCAGTAAGTATAATATAAAATTCTTTATGACTTTGACCATTTGACTTTTTTACCTTTTGGCATTCTTTGACTTTTTGACCGCTTTAGACCCTATTGACCTTTTGACTTTTTTTTACCTTTTTAGACCTTATTTGACCTTTCGACTTTTTTACTTTTTTGACCTTTTGACTTTAAACGTTAAGTTATTACCAACGTTGACGGCGTACGATGTCGTCGTCGCCCCCGACGCCACAGCTGCAGTTGCCGCCCCTGCTGCCGCCGACGCCATTGTGGGGACTCCACATCAAGCGGCGCCTCCATCGCCCACGGCGTCATGGGGGTAGTGGAGGCCCGCAAAAGGATTAGAGAACAATATCCGAATGCCCTCAAGGGAAAAGTAATTTTCATAACAGGGGTTATGAAATTATTCCAAGATTATGAGTCCCTCGTGCACTTTATAGAAAGGTGCGGAGGGACCAGGGAGAAAAAGAATATTACGAGGAGGGTGGATTTCATGGTGACGGGGAAGTGGGAGGGGGAAAGAACTTTTTCGTCGAAAAAGCGAAGAAATTTCAACAATAAAAATATTCATATTGTGGAAAAAATAGAATACTACTCATAAAATTCCTTTATTGGACGTTACCGGTTTCGTGAACAATATTCTTTGCTTCACATCCTCAGACGTAACAGGACTACAATTAATTAAAAGTAATAAATAAGGTGACTTTATGTAATAATTGATCTTAATAAGTTATTAAAACTTAAAATAAATCACAGAGAGCAACCACATTTGACTATAAAAACACAAGAAATCTAAATAAAAACACACACTAAACATAGAATAATTTAAAAAAAAAATCTTAAAAAATATTGGATAACACCTTTAAATTTAGTTTAATTATAACATAATATTAAATAAAAATTAATATACAGTTACAAATAAAGAAAAAAGAAAAATACTTACATTTTTATAAATTGAAAACAAGGGTAGTCAAAATTTTTGGATTGTTTTCCAACATAGTCAATAATTTAAGACAATGTACTATATGTATCTATTTAAATTAATAATAAAAGTGTTTTTTATTTATTTAAAATTTTGGTTTCTTATTAAAATTCCACGTGACAATACAACGAATTAAAATCAAATGAGAGGAATCATTAATCTAGAAAATTCCAAAAAATATATGACGCCCTCTATCAGTAAATTTAAAAACATATAATAAGTTAAACATCAATAAAAAGGAAACCACGTATAACGAACCATGTGATTTGGAGTTTATTCTATTTCATTATAGATGGCATAAATAACAATTAATGACAATATGGAGAATAAACTATCCTATGGTATCACAGAACTCTAGTCCCGTATGTTGCATCTTCCATAACCTTTATGTTCTGTGGTATAGTTAAATTATGAATAATAACGGATTGATTAGACTAAATACAAAATTAAATAACAACAGAAAAGGTAAACGAAGATTCAAATTGTACTTGTGCATTAAGAGATAATGAATTTGGGTTTTTTGATTCTTTCAGAATTTCCAAACTTTCAAGGTTATTAATCAAACGGCCCTTACCCACGAGGTGTAATATTTTAAGGTTATTATCAAAAATGTGATTATTATCTACTAAGTGTTTGGCAAAATGTGAGAAGCCTGACGATGAGTTTATACAACGAACATGTTCTTTTAAACGTGTTTTAAAATTTCTATATGTACATCCGATGTAAACGGCGTTACAGGAATTACATGCAAGCTTGTATACCCCACATCTATCAAGAGGGTCCATTTTATCTTTACCATTGATAAATAAATTTGCTATGGAGTTGGATGATTTAAAGGCAATATGAAAATGATTTTTGAGACAATTTGAAATTTTATACGAAGCAGGTCCTATAAAAGTGAGTGTACGATATGGGATTTCTGTAGGAATGTCTCTATATGAATTTATGTAAACTGTAGTTTGTATATATTTATTCAATCTTTTTATTAGTAAGGTATCTATTAAGGAAGTATTGTAATTGTGAGTAATTGCTATCTGTTTTATAACCGAAAGTTCTTGGTTATAATTTTCTAACGATAAAGGTATTTTTAATAATCTATTAATGTAACAATTGAAAGCTGCCATTTTATGTGAAAAAGGATGTATGGAGGTGTTGTCAATGACTACACCTGTGTGAGTAGGTTTCCTATAAATATTAAAATTATGTTTGTCATCTTTTAAGGTAATGGTTAAATCTAAGAAATGTAGGGATCTATTGTCAGTCTGTGTTTCCAAAGTGAATTTAATTGAATTATGTATAGAGTTGACATAATATAGAAAATCTTGTAGCAATTCTGATGGACCAGACCATAGAATTAAGATATCATCTACATAACGATAATAATATTGTAAATGTTGAGTAAAAGGATTATTTTTCAAAATATGGGTTGATTCTAGGCTATGCATAAAAATATCTGCTAAAATAGGGGACAAAGGACTTCCCATTGCTAAACCAGTTTCTTGTATGAAAGTATCATTGTTAAAATTAAAGAAATTCTGTTCTAAACAAGAAGTTAATAAATTAGAAATATCCATAACGTTAGTATCTGAGTAATCACTTTCGAAAAGTTTTTCATTAACAAGGTTGATTACCTCTCCTATCGGGATATTAGTAAATAGATTAATTACATCTAGTGAAATCAATATATTATCATTATTAATATTTACATTATTAATTTTTTCAATTAAATCAATACTATTCTTTACTACATGAGAAAAATGTCCTGAATATAATTCTTTTAAGAAATTATTTAACCATTTGGATAAATTATATGACGGGGAATTGTTATAAGCAACTACTGGTCTAATTGGGATTGATTGATTGATTATTGATGTTTAACTTATTATATGTTTTTAAATTTACTGATAGAGGGCGTCATATATTTTTTGGAATTTTCTAGATTAATGATTCCTCTCATTTGATTTTAATTCGTTGTATTGTCACGTGGAATTTTAATAAGAAACCAAAATTTTAAATAAATAAAAAACACTTTTATTATTAATTTAAATAGATACATATAGTACATTGTCTTAAATTATTGACTATGTTGGAAAACAATCCAAAAATTTTGACTACCCTTGTTTTCAATTTATAAAAATGTAAGTATTTTTCTTTTTTCTTTATTTGTAACTGTATATTAATTTTTATTTAATATTATGTTATAATTAAACTAAATTTAAAGGTGTTATCCAATATTTTTTAAGATTTTTTTTAAATTATTCTATGTTTAGTGTGTGTTTTTATTTAGATTTCTTGTGTTTTTATAGTCAAATGTGGTTGCTCTCTGTGATTTATTTTAAGTTTTAATAACTTATTAAGATCAATTATTACATAAAGTCACCTTATTTATTACTTTTAATTAATTGTAGTCCTGTTACGTCTGAGGATGTGAAGCAAAGAATATTGTTCACGAAACCGGTAACGTCCAATAAAGGAATTTTATGAGTAGTATTCTATTTTTTCCACAATATGAACAATTACTCATATGGGATTAACCTTCCTAACTTAATAAAAATATTGACGGAGGAGGAGTTCCTGAACAAGGTGGAGGAGCTCCATATTAGAAAGCAGACTTCCAAAAAGAGGAAGAGGGACGAAAGGTGAGTTGCGCCTGTTGCTGTAAATTGTAACAATGAGTTGTAATTTTTGTTATTATTGTTTCAGACTGAGGAGCAACTCTTGTTCCTCTTCGTCGACAGAAGAGGAAGAGGATAATGCAACTTGAACCCCCCCTCCACCTAAAAAGACCCGCATCGACCCCGTCGCCTCCACCGTCCTCGTCGCCTCCTCAGACGGGATGCCAGGGCAAGGTAAAACTTGATGACAAGTTCTCTTTGTCGATGAATAATCATACCGTCAAATCTCATTATAGGAACGAAGTAAGGAGACATGTGGAGGAATTGGCACGACAGTGCATGCAATACATAAAGGGCACGTGCGACCAAACCGGCATCGGTTTGGCGGCCGAGGAGGCATTCCTGAAAGCCACGTTACAGGACGTCATGCTGAGATGTTTTAAGAACGTGGCGCCTAATGAAATGTCGTATCCTTCCTCCAGCTCCACACACACACACATACAGGTGCGGCAATAATTGTGTGGACACTGAACATTTGACCAAATAATGGGGTCTTGCAAGTTATTACGTAACCATTACTCCCCATTTTAAGGGGTTTCTAACCCTATTTTCAAAATTTTCTAACACTCAAAATTACTGTTACTTTTTGCAAATATATAATTGTGTGGCCGAGCCCCACAATTTGGTGTATATTGTGTGGACATAATACACACCTATCGTTCATTAGAAATGTTCTAGTAATTTAATTCTGGTAATATGGGTTTTTTTCTTAAAAAAATAAACTGTAAATGTATTTGCAGACCTTCCCCCTGACCTGTCCTTTGCTCCTTTATGATTACAATACTGGGCCTTATGCTAAAACTAGAGAAATAAAAACAAATAAATGTGAGATAATGAAAAGAACAATATTTATTTTAAAATAAATATAATTAGTCGTTAGACACAGAAGCTTAAAATATATACATATATATATTAGGAACATCTAAAGAGTTTTAACCTACCTTAGTGTATAATAAAGCAGAGTGCGGTGAAATTTAGGTTAGCCATATCTTAGTATTGGAGCCATGGATCTCAAGCCATACTTTAAGGCATGCACTTTATTTTAGATTGATTTTTAATTTATAGAATTTTAAAAAGCTGTAAATATTATAAAAAATTAAAATTTTTGAATAAAATTTAAAATCTGTCAGTCAATTTTCCTCCTTATTTTGAAAAAAAAAACATTTTGCGAATATATTACTAATTTCTTCCTTTAATTTGTTCCTTTAATATTACGTCAGAGGTTTTTCCCAGTTAATTTGATTATTTTTTTAGATGTCCATTTTTGGAGAGAAATTTGAAGTAATGTGATAATGAATCCCAAATAAAAAGAAGAAAAAGGTATTACATGCCACAAATAACATCTAAGCAATATTTATGTTACTAATGTTTTTTTTGAATTTTTTTCGAAAATTTCTATCGCAATTTTTGCAGCTAATAGCTATTAACATATCTAGGAATGTTATGAGTATCATAAATGCCGTAGATGTTGGTTTGAAATCCGAGCTCGTAGAGCGAGGATTTTAAGATATCTAAGGCTGTTGTGATTCATAACATCCGTGATTTGTTCAATAGTTTATCGGTTTCAGAAAATAAAAACATTATTAATTAATATCATAAGAAGCAGGAGCAGTAGTGATACATTTCAGTATTTAATTATTATTGTTTGGAGTTTTCTGTCTGTTTCTATAAATAAATAGCCCTATAGTTTCATTATTTATTATTTCATCCGTTGACAATTGTTGGCAGATCTGTATTGTAATATTACCGTACAAGCTATTGGCATGGCAATACATTTTATTCACAATCATATACGTAATGTTTAAATTGCCGGCTTATAAAAAGTTGGGAGGCTGGCATTTGTTAACCCTTCTTTACCAGCTAGCCGGTAAAGACAAGTGAAATTGTAATAAAAGTGCCAATATAAAAAACATACCTTTATTAAATGTAACAATTGTTGCCTTTTCCGCAGAACTTTTATATGTGGTGAACTGCATTCTTACACAAATGAAAACATTTTGATGTAGAAATGCAATCGAATTTATGCGCGTAGAAACTTAATTTGACAGAAGATAGAAGACAGATGTCTCGATTGTCTCGTTGCCTAGCAACGTGCACATTCGACTTGTTAATGCAGCCTACCTATTTATTTTGAACAATTTTTACGATTTTAACAGCAGCGTCAAATATTCTAAATTTACTTATTCGTTCAATTAAATTAAAAAATTGTCTACAAGGATTGTGAATAAAATAGTATACAAACCTCACTGGTCGTCCTCATTACAGCCTCGCGTTTATATATGACCTCGGCGCTACGCGCCTCTGTCATATATCAACCCTCGGCTGTAATGAAGCACCTCCCAGCTCGGTATGTAATGTACTATTACTGTACAACTTCAGTTATGATTTGCTTACCAGCCTACTTTTGTATATGTAAACAAAGGATTAATATCCTGAAACCGATAAATTTCTTTATCGGTTTCAGGATATTAATCCTTTGTTTACATATGCAAAAGTAGGCCGGTAAATAAGTCATAACTAAAGTTGTACAGTAATATTTATTGCTTGTACGGTAATATTACAATACAGATCTGTCAATAACTGTCAACAGATGAAATAATAAATAATGAAACTATAGGGCTATTTATTAATGCAAACAGACAGAAAACTCCAAACAATAATAATTAAATACTGAAATCCAACTGAAATGTATTTTCAGGCAATCCAAGATCCATTTTTATGTGACATTAAAAATGTAAACATTTATTTAATATGAAAATAGATGACAAACAAAAACAAACAAAATATAACTGTAACCATGGCGACAAATCAACCCATACAGACTTGACCAACTAATGAAATGAAAACGTTATTAATTAGAGAATATCAAAAGGTAATATCTATTAATAATGTCTTTATTTTCTGAAACCGATAAACTATTGAACAAATCACGGATGTTATGAATCATAACAGCCTTAGATATCTTAAAATCCTCGCTCTACGAGCTCGGATTTTAAACCGACATCTGCGGCAGTTATGATAGTCATAACAATCCTAGATATGTTAATAGCTATCATTTACTCAAAATTGTCATGCCTTAAATTATGGCTTGGATCCCATGCTCCAATACTAGCTATGGCTAAGCTTTCACCGTATGCCGCTGAAAAAAATATAAAACTAAATATGTTAACAAGTTAAGTGGTTTTAACCTATGGCTATTTCCTTGTGACTCTTCTAACTAAAAAAAATTATACGAAACGAAATAACATGCAGGTTGCTATTTTAATAATTTTCTTGTTACTTTGGTATGATTATATACGCAGTACTTAATATCTTTCCATGACCTATCCTTCAATATATCTTTATGATTTTCTAAGCACTCTTCGGCTTGTTTCTTGTTTGGTACTATGTTGTTTTTCACATGACTTCTGAAGAAATGCAAGACACACTTCTTTTCTTCAAGTGACCATGGTCATTTTATTGATATTTTTTTGGTTTCTTGCTTATTAGCTTTTGATGTTTTCCTTGTCACTAAAAGGAATAAAACAGTTATCAGAATTTGTCTTAAATATTTTCTATAAGTGTTTTTTAACCACCTCCTAAGTCAACAACCAAGAAAATCTAGGGTTTTGTTCTAGGTGTTAACAAAAGGGAACCTAAGAAATAGTTCGATATCGTATGTGCACCAATCCCTACCTTCGAGCGTTTTTGTAAAAAGCAATATTAAAAAAAATTCGTCTGAATTCACTCCTTACTTTTCATAACATTGTGAAATAATAAATATTTCTTTATTTATTTATTATTACCTTTTTTACTCCCTTGATTGTTTTCAAATTCCTTATTTTCAACATTTGCTACTTTTGGACCCGTCTCTTTTCTGTCTCCTACTTCATTTGCAATAGAATCTTCTTCGCTCTCACTCCCACTCATGTCAATATCAGATTCTAAAATAAGCTAATATGTAAAATTATTTTAAAATTATAGTGGCTATTTTTACCTTGAATCGTTATTTCGGATAACGATTTCCCAGCAAATTTATTAGCATTCCCGTTGTCGACAGCCAGTAGCAACCGACTTATTTTTGTTAATTCGACTGCAGATTCATGCAACCTATACAATTCTCTATGAATTCGTATGTCATGCCCAAGATGTCGAGCAAGCCAGTCTGATTCAGTTTCTTTCAAATCGAAAACTTGGACAACTGTAGCGATATACTTTCTTAATTTTGTACTTGTAATTAGCTTGGGTTCCTTAAGATCAAGTTCGCTACAACACTTTCGTAGGCAGTCATGACCCCGTAAATTTCTTAGAGATTTATGGCCTCTTGCAAATACAAATGGGTTGTTAATGTCTATGTCTACCAAATTTCTAGTTTCTAATAACTTGTCAATTGCCTGTTTCATGTTAGGTGTTAGAAGAATTGGCACTTTGAAATTTTTTCTAGATTTTCCCGGAACCTCGACAATTGTTAATCTATTTGCCAACGAGATTTCTAAAGGCGTTAAAGATGCTTTTAATTCCGAATTACCAATTTCATTCCAATTAGGCCGACATGCATAATGATTTAGTGTCATTCGAGATGCCTCGCCAGAACGTCTTTTATTAAAAAGAATTATCCTTGACAGCAAAACACATGCCAATTTTGCCCAATTTTCTGGAAATAATTCCAGATTTAAATTATTTGTTAACTGATTAATAGTTTCATCTAAATATTTGTTTAGTTTCATTATATCATCAGTTAAGGGTAGAAGTAAAGTTGCATTCATTTTTTTTTTCTCGAGTGTGTTCTTAAAGCAACAGAAGAAATTCTGTTCTGCCATTCTAAACTAAGCAAATCTAGGAACCCTCTTATTTTACGTTCAATAGTTATGTCTCCTTTTCGTAAGGCAACACCTCTTACAATTTGAGCACATTTGCGAAGACTGTGTCCTAATTTCAGAGCTAAAGATGGTATACCATATTCTTGAGATTTAACCTCGTTTATTTCTGCTGCACACAATTTTTTAACAGCGTATATTAGGGTATCGAAATTTTCGGGGTATAACAAAATGGCTAACTCTTTTAAAATAGGGTTAATAGATGATACCGTCAAAATCAATCTCCCGAGTTGTCTCATTGTTTGTCTTATAAAATCATATTGCTGAAAGCTATATTTTTCAAACAGTAAATGACCTAATCTTAAAATGGTGTCGTCGTTTTTGCAAACTGACGAAATTTCGTCATTTTTAAATTTACCCGTAATGTATTTATTAAAATTTTCAGAATTATTTTCCTTCCATGAACATAACAGGGCATAGCTTTCACCTTTAATATCCCTTCTGGTTTTGTCAAGTTCTTTTTTATCAGCCGTCTTCTTAACGGGACAATTATGTTTTGCATGATGCCACATATTTCTAAGTAAAAAGAATCCTAGGCAATTTGGGCATGGACCGTAGTCCTTTAGTAATACATTAGGCTGTTCTCTTTTTGTTGGTCGCCGACTTAAAATTAGTTCCCCCTTTTTTGTCGAAAGTACCTCACAATTATGATAGTAATCCCCTGCTCTTAATAAGCATAAAAAGCCCTCCTTACGAGCAGATGGTTCAAGTACTAGTAATTTAGCAACTTCAACTTCATTTTGATGCATATTCTCTAAATGTCTTGTTACCTTTCCTACAAATTTATTACAAAAGTAGCAGACGTGCCTTTTGTCGTAAACTCGACTTCCCAATGAAGATTTTTTTGAATAATTAATATGAATGTCTTCGGACTGACTAGATGTATTAGACTGTTCGGACACTGAGGAGTTATCCTGATCGTGTGTATTACGGATGTCGTTTTCACTTGCACGCGGTGAGAAAATTACTTGCTTAGAGCATCCAGCATTTCGTTCCTCATTTTGCGGGCAGCATTTAGAAATAGTAATTTTTCATGTATGATTTTAAGTACACTGATAGAAAATGGGTAAAAAAAGTAATGTGTATTTTTTTCAAAATTTTTATTTCATTAGTTTTTTCAAAAAATGGTGGTAGTTCAAAGATACCACTAAGCCACAGAATAAACAACATTAATTTTTTTTATGGAAGCTTTGAAAACATGTTTTTTTGTCGGACAGGCACAATGCGACGCCACAAGTATCACAAGCCCATTTAGATCTTCTTTGATGATATCGGGTACTACATAGAGCACATCGTCGGTAATTTCCATAAACTGGCATATGTAAAGACTGATCCCATCTTTTCTCGAGTGGTACTACTGGCTTGTAATTATTTATGTTTTTCTGTTCCAAACTTGGCCTTCCCTTTTTCATTGCTTCTCTTCCAGCTCCTACCAAGCCTGCTACTACAGCCAAACGAAACGCCTTCAGAGTCATCCCACTGCTGTTTCCACATCGTTGCTGAAAAATTATAAATGCATTGACTACGCTGACATCAATAAAGTGCCAGAATATGCGTGGCCACCATTTTCTGCTTTTCCTATCAATTTCATAAGTTTTCTTTAGCATGTCTGCTTTATCGACGAAACCCATGTTTTGATTATAATTTTTCAAGACTTTAGGGCAAGGAACGTTTTCCGTTTCACCATTCTTCTTTTTCCTTATTACATGGTTAGTTTCAGATGGATTTTCACAATTGGAGGCCAACAGGACTATTCTTTTGTCCATCCATTTCACGCAGGAAATTCCATCGTTAGTTACTCGCCAATCAAAGTCACCACGCTTCAGCTCTTTATCAGGTTTGAAATCCCCCGGAATCCCCTTTCTCCCTTTTCGAATAGTTCCTGTCGCATGAATATTCTCCGACTGCAACTGTCTTAGCAGTGGCATGGACGTAAAATAATTATCGAAATATATACAATAATGCTTTCCAACCAGAGACCTGGTTAAATCTATAATAACTCGAGGTCCTAATTGTTTCTCTGCAGTCTCATCAACCTTTCCTGTGTATATTTGAAATTCGTCGATGTATCCACTTACATCTGCTCTAGTCCAAACCTTATAGCCCCATTTTATTGGCTTCTTAGGCATGTATTGGCGGATTGACGAACGACCTTTGAAACAAATCATGGATTCGTCTATTGATATTGTTTCGTGCATTCTATAGTAAAAACTGAAATTATGTAATAATGATTTCAAAAATGGACGCAACTTATACAGTTTATCAAAATTAGGATCCCCGCGGTTTGGTTCAAGAGCGTTATTGTTCAAATGAAAATTTCCTAAGAGCCAATCGAATCGGGTACGGTTCATTAGAGTTGAAATGTAAGAATCCCTCAGCTCCATCTGTGCTGACCAAGTAATCCCGATAACTTGGAAGCTTTTTCACACCCATCAAAATATTTATAGCCAAAAATATTTTTATTTCTCTCATAGTTGTAGGAACAAATGTTTTCCCACATTGCGTAGCGTAAAGGTTTGTTTGAAAAGCAAAATTTTCAATCATTTCTTCACTTACAAGACATCCAAAAATATCAATTGGCGATTCAATATCATCAGATATGTTAGCAGGCCCGATACTTTCCGAAAAATCACCCACTTGACTACCTGTATTGATGACTGTTAGAGGCTTTTTCCAAATAAATTTATCCTTTGGTACAAAATGTGATAATGGGAGATCGTCTTCATCCTCCTCAAAATCGGATAAATTTTGTGAGGGAGCAACAGTAATTTCCTCTGTATAGTCCTCCATATCCATGGGAGCAACAATACTTTCCTCATCCTCTCCATCATCAAATTCATCAACAGACTCTCCATCCGAAGGGATTTCGGCCAATAATGCATCCACCTCGCCTTCATTTAATTTTTGTAAGTCGCTAAAACTCCAAACGTTTCTATCTAAAACAAATGAAAAAAATATTATGTAGAAATTTATCCATGATGTTAGTGCGTTGTGGTATGTTTGAAATACCACAGATAAATAACGATCAAAATCAACATTTTTAAGTAAACATTCATAATTATAGTACATTCGTGTGTAATACATTGCTACAATTATATCTAGGTACTTACTTGGCATTATATTTTATTTTCTTACGTTCAAATCGGTCACTAAAATTTTGTAACACCAGTTGACAACAAGAGGTTAAAAACTAATTTATTGCATGCACCAGAAGCGGGCTACCCGAATTTATTCTGCTGCACAGTAGAGGGCGCATGGTAAGGAAGTATCAGGTCGGTGGTACGTGAAGTATACCGAGAAGCGGCAACAGGGAAGAATTTTGAATTTGTGGTATGTGTAGTATACCACTAAGCGTGAAAGGGTTAACACAGTCATTTTTTTATTATGTGATGTTCCTTCATTTTCTGGAACATTAACATTACTGTGAGGCAAATTGACTGATTTTTTGGGGAATAATTCATACTGTATTTCGTTAACTGGGATTAAACTATCATTACATGGGGCATCTAAAAGATTCAAATTTTCATTACAATCAGTGCAAGAATCACTATTATTAAAAACATTTTTTATTTGAGAGTCTACAGATGGAATATATTCCGATCCCGAAGACAGGAACGGTTCCTCTGGAGTAATACTTAATTCATCTTGAGTATTTAATGAGGTCTCAAAATTGTCTTCGTGGATATTTTTTACAATATGGCAAGATATGATATTAATTTTGTCTTTTTTTGTTTTCATTCTTGTTTGATACCCGTGACAATTAACTGGAATATTTTCCTTATTATCGGATAATGATAAGTGATCAGTTGTATTATCTGTATTACTTTTTTCATTTATGCATTCGTTTCTGTCTATTGGGTTAATTATATCTACTTCATCGATTGTTACTTGCTGTATACATGGTATCATATTTGTTTGTCGTGTTAGAGTTATAATCTGGTCACTTTTTTCCTTTATAGATACGTCTATTTCGTTAAGTATTTCTCTGTCGCTGACCGTTACTGGCTGTGTACCTAATATCTCATTGATTTGTTCTTGCGTTATAATTATACGCGGATCAGTACATATACCAAGAGTCTCGTCAAAATTTGGCAAATCAATAATATTTACCGTATTTAAATTGTTCAGATTTATATTGGTATCTGATTTTGATTTATCAGTTTCAAAATTAATATTTTTTCCATTTGTTTCTGAAAGTTCAGACAAATTTTTCTCATCGGGTACATTTATTTGAAGCAAATCTAAAATTTTCTTTTCCTCACTATGTGACAATAACATTTTAAATCTTGTTTCTTTAATTATTTTTACTGCGCATATGATATCATTATCCAAAATCGTATCATTATGTCCATAACTATACAAAATTCCCCTACTTTCTACCTTTTTTCTGTCCAACCATTTAATTTGAATAGTTTTAGGGGAATAAATATTTGTCGTAATGTGATCGTTACACTGGGCGAGCCAAAAAGGTTCTGAAAATAAAAATTAGATGTAGGTACTAATTATTTGCAAATTTTAATTAACTAGGAGTTCCATGAATTATACCGGGTGGCCACGAGTCAATGTACGCCCCCAGTTTTTTGGTTGTTTTTGAATTTAAAAATTTCGTTTTTGGTATACGTGAATAAGACAAAAGTGGGATATTTTTAGACTAACAGGAACGAAAATATCATTTCCGGTTGAACCGGAAGTGATATCAACTTATTTTCTTAAATGAAATGACCATGGTTTTTTTTGTTGTTTTTATAAAACATGAAATTCTAACTGCAGCAGTTTTTTCCAATTTCAAAAATTCCAAAAAATAAGTGAGATACGAACGATTTTTTATTTTGTACAAAATGGCCGCGTCAGATGAATGCGATGTAAGAAAATTACTAAGTAGGCTATGGAAATTATTAGCAAGGTAGTAAATTTGTCTGTAAAGTATAAAATAGTTATTTAAATTACTGATAGATACGACTATTTTTAGGTTTTTCTCAAAAAATGGAATTTAATTTTCATTTTCATTTCCCTAGGGGTCCTATGGAAAATTTTTAAATGGGACCGTACTATTTTTTTTTATTATTCGGACATCATAAGCTTTAATTTTTTCGCCAATAATCATTTCTTAACGAGATCCTTTGTAACTAATTTAAAATAAATCACCTTTGAAATAATTTGAGAGTAAACATGGAAACGCATCATATATACCAAAGACTTGGTCAGCGTTGTTTATTTTCTGTCAATCAACTTTTGTTAGTGACAGTTTTTCATATCGTTAAAATTGAACATAATTTACTCTTACATAATTTTCAGATTTTTTTATTTTATGAGCACCCTGTACATGATATATTAACTTACTCCATGACAATTATATTTTTAACAAAAGCACAACTTTTTAGAAGAATAGGTTTTCCGCGTAAAATGAGAAATATAAAAGTTTACCCTCTTATCTGCTCTAATTGTGGACATCTCTATACACTTACTGTTACTATTTTTTATTTGAACTATGAAAAGAAGGTGCTGACAAATTTGAAAAGGATAGCTTTTGCCTTCCCTTAGATATTATAATTTTTTTTATGGAAACTTCTACACACTGAATCTAAGCTATGGTGCATTTTTCAAATTATTTCTATAGAAGAAACTAAATTTTTTCAGGTACTCTACGCATTGCAAAAGTTTCCGCCTTGGAAACTAGACCACCCTGTATACTGATTTTATAATTTTCAAACCAGAGCATATTTTAACATATCACTGAATGTCACTTGTGTCAGGCAGCGAATAAAGCTAGATTTTGCCACCTGAACTTCGTTTTTAACATATGAAAAACTTTAGTAGCACCTACTTCCAGTGGCTAGTCAGTCTATATAATCTGAGGATTTGTCACCTAGTAAAGATTTCTTAAAATATGACCTTGTTTCAACATATAATCTTAAAAACAGTTTTTGCACTACATTACGGTAAATAATGAACTTACCAATGTCGTTTTTAATCGCTAAAAATGTCCCCTTTCGAAATATTGCTTCCTCCATTTTGCTACCTGTTACCTGTTACAGACAATTATATATTTAGTTCTTGAAACAGCTATCTATGCAAATAGTCGTTTTATTTTAACATAAAATGTAAAACTATTTCTTAATATATATCTCATGTACCTCACAGATATGTAGGGTAGTATCTTAGTTACTTTTATTTTATCACATTGACGAACGTGTCTGTATATGCAGACGATATTCTAGTCACGTCTGTATACGTCTAAATATATCATTTTTTTTATAAATACTGAAATGACCCACTGGACACCCAACAAATTTATTACTGCCTGTCAATGTGTTATTTATAAAACAGCATCTATAAACCATTTTGTTCAAAAGGTATTTCAAAATTCGAATCATATTGGAATTAAGGCTAACGATGTAAAATAATATGCCGCTTTAGCCAAAATATTTTAAATAATTAATAATCTTTAGTGAGTCAAATAGAAATTTCTAATTCAACATTTGTTGATTTACGTTCTATTTTCTCGAGAACTCATGACAGAATGAAGAAAAAAATATGCGGCTTTTTTTAGTAAATTACAAATATTACACTGTTCCTGTTTTCCGAATTTTAAATTATTAGGAAATTAAAATTATTGATTAAAAACTAAGATAAAGTCTGATAACACAACTTTACTTTGTAAAATTGTTTTAATGGCCTATTTCCTATTTGCCAATATTTATATCTTCTACGTTTTAAATAAACATACAGACCGAATTGATAACCTCCTCCTTTTTTGTGGGAAGTTGGTTAAAAATCATTAAATATATGAAATTTGTTTCAATTATATAAAATTCATTTTTCATAATTTATGTTTATAGTATCTAACTAAACAATATGAATATTCCTTATCTGAGGAGTATATCCTCAAGTACCGGGTCAATTTCTGAATATTAAGAAAAAATTCTGCTTTAAAACCAAATAATATTTATTGAGTATAATTTTTGGAAGTTAATTATTAGCTATTCTTGTTAGATGCTAATAGTACCTAAGTAACGAAACAATACATAATAATCATAAGAAATGAACGTAGTATCTTATATTCTTTCGTTTCTTGTCATACTATGTAAACGGAAAAGCAATAATCATTATTGCATTATCCTCATAAAAAACTTCCCTACATGCAGTAAATATAAATACTCAAATATAATTATTCGATAACATGGGATTAAGGAATGTCAATTTATACATAACCTCATTTTATTTCAGGTATATTTACTGAAGTACATTTACAGTAAAAATATATCAGTACTGCAAAGGCTAATTAGAACTAAAAATACTTACCCATCAATTCAATCAAACGGTTAAGGCCACACAAAAAACAGTTTCAACACACGATAAGATACTGTAGTGATATAAAATCACACATAAGTAAAAACAATGAATTTTAATCAAGAAGAAGAATAAAATATAAAAGTTTACCTAATTTAAATGTCATAGCAGAGGTTATAGAATGTTTCACTAACTTAATATACAAAAGTAAAGTCATTTCGGAGTTGAATTTTCTTATTGTTCACTGGAGTAATCAATGTTGTATAGATGGACAGTATGGCAAATCAAATCCATAGGTTGAATATTAAAAATCCAAATTCTAAAATGAAAACGTTCAGAGAAAAACCTAAATCAGAAAATAAATTGTTAGAAATTATAAAATATGTCACATAGAATTAAGAAATAAGTTAAGCAATGATGTTAAGTGAAAATAATAGAGCTAAAGGTTCTAAAAGTGAATTAAAATAAGTGTAGTGCAACGAAAAACAAGCAGAAAAGAAGCAAAAGGAACACAAGTCCATAATAAATAAATATTACAACGATAATGACAGATAAAGAAAATAATGACAGATTTGAAATGAAACAATAAATAAATGAATTAAAAGCAACAAAATAAGGACAAGTATTAAAAAGCAATAGATAATTAAAGTAAATAAAAAATAAAATAACATTTACTTACCAGCCATAGAAAATGACAGTAATAAAGAAGCCAGCCATGAAATGATAAAAACTTGGTATCCAGGGAAAAGAAATGAAGGTTGTTAGGTTGTTGTTAAATCTCTCTCTGCAGAAAATAAAAATGATGCCTGGTGAAAAAAATTATAGAAGAAACCAAAACTGAAGTAATTATGGTAAAAACCAGAATTTAATGAAAATCCATCCCGATCCAGTCCAAAAGTATGAATGTCCAGAGATTAAAGTAATAAGAAAGTCATATGCAGCCAAGTACCTGAAACAGAAAAGAGAAAATTAAGATAACCAGTTTCAAAACCTGAAAGAAGACACCAAAGCGTAAGAAAGTAATGTTTCATATTAAAAATTGAGCATAATAAGAGTCAATATAAAAATTAATCAAAGTCAAAGTACTTACCAAGAACTATAAAAGTTTTAAAATGAAAAGGAAATAAATCAATCATCAATTGAAAACCATAAACAGTCCCAAATAACCGTAAATTATCTTGCAAAGAACTTTCAATGCAAGGAAGCACTATAAACTGTGTGGTATTATTATAATAAGTTAGACATAACCTTAAATATTAAGCAGCAGGCAATTTAAAAATTCAAGGGCTTAATCAATTATTATGCCAGAATTCTTAAATAGCCACTCGTATTCTTCATTTTAAGTTAGCAGGGATAATATTAGTTGTAGACTAAACGGAACAATCTCGAATGTTTTTGTTTATGTAAATGCAAAATAACCATATGCAAGTAAAACGATATTGAGGTAAAACAGAAAGCTTTTATTTATTTGTCCATGATAAGGTATGCAACATTGAATACAAAAAAATAAAATAGTAAAGCCAAGAGCTAGGCAACACAAATTGCAAGAATAGAGTTTAAATAATTGCATATAGCCAGTGTAAATAAAGTAAAGATTTAAAAACAAATTCATTATCGTCCAGGAACCCAGATGAGCCTGAGATAAAGAGTAAGTACCTAAGTAAAATAATAAGGTATATGAGAAAGGTGAGATATTCTATAATTCTATAAAAAAATTGTTATGTACATTATAAAAAATTAAAATTAAAAAATCAACAATAAATTAATTACACTACAAATAAAATGGCCGCCACCAACGTGGGGCAATAAATTCAAATAAACTAACAAAATTATTTAATTCAAAATAATTACATAGCAATACACACTGAAATAATAGCAATGAAATTATAATGAAATATATACTTCTGTAGATGGCAGCACTGTGCAGGGCCACACAATTTGGTCAAATGTCTATGATTATACACACGAAATTTTTAACATACTTATGTGGCCATTTCCAGAAATCGACAGATTAAGGGTGGGGAGACCCCATAGATGCGTTAGAAATAGGTTTTAAATTGTGTGGCCATGTGTATGGCCCCACAATTAGTGAAGGCCGCACAAATATTGTTATATTCTGGTGTGTGGCCACACAATTATAAGAAAACCTACGCACACGCACACTCGCACACGCACACGCACACACACACACACACACACACACGCACACCCACACACACACGCACACCCACACACACACACACACACACACACACGCACGCACGCACACACACACACGCGCGACGTATATTACATTACGATATATATTTAGATTCAACGGCGGCTCCGCCGGCAGAAGTTGCAACGACGGATGAGAAGGAGTACAGCATAGAAAAAGGTATCACATAAGTTAACTATACAACAATTTCCATTACATATTTACGAGTACTAAGTATCGGTTCTCTACAACGAATTTTTTTTTTTTTTTTCAGAATTGTTGGAAATAGAAAAGTTGGGGAGATACACGCTGCCGCCGCCGCTGCCGTCAGGAACGCTTCAAGGTAGAGTGGATACAAATTTTATATAGTGTTCAGTTTCCCATGTTTTATTGTTAGGTTTGCATCAGTTTATACTGCTTATCGAATTTACAGACAAATACAGGGCGCTAGCCGCCAATCTATCGGATGATTCGACGGTAACGAGGACAGCTAGCGTTTCTCCTCTACCTCGGATGTCCGAGGAGGAGAGCAGCTGGTAAGGTTAAACTAGAATTTTGTGCACTTCCAGTTACCGTATAATTTTATTTTATTTTATTAGGGAATATCACAACAATGAACAGTAATCGAGTAATACCGCCTTCCCCCTTTGTTGATTGATGCATTTATTTTAATTTTGTTTGTTATTTCGAGTTAAGTTTCATTGTTAACAAATTTTGAATAAAATGTTTATGTAAATGGTTTAATGTTTTTTCTTTCAACGAAGTATATCTTTAATGTGGTTAGTAAACAATTGTAACAGGAGAAATAGATCTAACCTAAAATTTATCTTGGGAACGTGTTTGGAGAAATCTGAAAACCACTGGCAATTATGGGATCCGAACTTCCTCACCGTGTGGTGGCTTAAAAAAAATACTAAAAAAAAAATTAAAAAATAAACAAAATTAAAAGAAAAAAATAAAAAATAAAAAATAAAATTATAAACAAAAAATAAAGAACAAAAAAAATGTAAAATAAAAAAATTCAAAGAAAAATTGAGAAAAAAGAGAAATAGAAAAAAATTTAAATATACCATATAAAATAGGTACCTATTGGGCTGTATTAACGAAAACCCTGTACACACACATATATGCAGACATGAATTCTTTAACAGAAAAATTTTGTGGCTCTGAAAAGGCCATTTGTATATTTGCTTCACGTTTTCTTCTCGGAAGGTGACTTGTCGGCAGCCCAGCCAGAGTAAAGATGGATAAATGGAGGAAGTTCACTTCTTCGAGACTGCTGATTTGGGCACCTTCAGTTTCTTTGTCGACACATTTTTTATCTCCTGTCGGGACCTTGAAAAAAAATGACTTAAAAAAAAAGTATTTTGTTATTCTAACCTAACGGGGAAACGCGTAATAAAGGTAAGTAGAAGTAATTTACTTCCAAAGGATATTGTTTTATTAAATTATTTATTATTTTAATTATATTTAAATTAGACTAGGCACAATATTATTTTTATTTACTTTTGTGTATATATATCTGATTTCTTTGTGGTCATACAAATTTATAGTTTATAGTTACATACCTACCTACCACGTTTCTTTAAATACTGTGAAATAATAAATAATACCTATTGTGGCTAAAGCCTTAACTTAACTTTGGTTTCTTGATTGCAATAAATAAACATAAAAGCTTTATAAAAGTTCCTTGTCTCTAATTTTAATTATTATTAAGTCCCTGGTCTAATTACCTAGTTCTTAATTGTAAATAAACATTAAAATAGTTTTTGGCGATATTTAAGTAACTCCGTTTTTCATTGTGTGTTGTTCTGTACCTCCCAACTGTCCCTTGTCAATTTAATGTTGGCTGGCGCCCGTGCTTACTTAATAAAATAAAATCCACGACCTAAGCTCCCGACTATGAAAGCTGTCGATAGCATTATGTAATGTACCTACTACTAGGAGAGGTTACAATAAAGAATGACATACGGCCTATGTTGATTAAGGTAGTAAATGTTCATTAATTACTCTAAATCTTGCGCAGCATTTAAATTTAAGATTGTATAAAATACAGGACGACATAAAGCGTGTCGTCCACCGGATGCGGTGTTGTGCTGAGCTGAGCTGTGCCGTGCTATGCTAAGCTGACAAAAGCGGTGACGTGACCTTTCACGGGTGCTGTGCGGTAGTATTGCTTCGCACTTCGCAGTGCTACTAGCAGATTGTTAAATAAAAATGATTTCAACCCGGATTTCAAACATCGAAATTCAGAAGCATCTTTTAGATCTGAGTTCAGATGATGATGATTCTAATAATGAATTTGAGGCCAATATTCTAACTGTTTCGCTATTTTATCCCAAGTGCTTTCCCGGAGGTCTTGATTTTTGTAATTTTGATCGTCAATTTTCCACAAACAAGGATAACTACGCACTACTTCTATAAATTCTTCCATTTTCCTACTCTACACAGCACATAAACACCGTTCAGCAGCAGCTTCAATCGGTCAAGGAGCGAAATGAAGCTGGGTCAGCAAGCCACAGCTTGTCGAAAACGCACCGCCCAGCACGAGTGGACGGCGCCCTATGAATGCATATAAATTCGATTACAAGCTGACTCCGCTCTATACCGTTTCGCACGGCACAGCACGGCGCAGCATCCGGTGGACTACACGCTTTTTACAGCCACCAAGCAGAGCAGAACAGCGTACAAGCGGTGTCAAGCAGCGTCAAACAATGAAGAAACAATGCATTATCAAAACAGCTTCAAACCAAGCAGAATACAAGCAAAACAGCATAGCAGCGTCAAAGCAAAATAGCAATACCATATAGAGCTTTGCTCCAATGTGAAAGTGTGATTTATTGGCAAAATATGTGGACTCTCCAACATCAATAACAAAGTACCACTATATTTTCTATGCTTTCCATCAATGATCCCAATGATAGGAAATAAATTACCTGATTAGAAAAAGCACGGCACACTATCGCCTGGATCAAGAAAATGAAATGCCGGAAATGGTATCTGTCAGAATGTTAAATTGTCAGCCACGCCTACGCTCCTCTCTTCGTACTTGTGGAACTGTCTGTGACTCCAAGCAGAGTTTTCACGAGTTTAACTCGACACAACCAACCACCGGGTTATTATATAAAATCAAGCGTATTTAGCCAACGATATATTACAAAGCCTATTAAGAATAAACCAAGTCTCCTATTCAATAGACAATTCCATGGCACTCACAACTCATCGATATTTATTATGTAACAATTTCCGACGGTGACTAACGTCACTATACATTAGACAGCGCCACAACTGACAGTTCGAAAAGCACAAATATAAACAAACGGATGTTACAAATATTCAATTAATTCCCTTAACTTCTGTCTTGGCTATGTAAGTAGTAAAACAATATTATGCGAGTTATTTGGGAAATTACGTATCGTCTGAACGTCATGTCTTTTTGTTTCAGCTTTGTTTACAAGCCAGTTGTTTGATGCACAATACCTTAACAATAACAATAAAAATGTGTACCTAGGATTTATTAACTATAGTAATACTGAGATGGAGAATGCCGTGTGTCAAATGGAAAGCCAGTGGTCAATATAATACATATAGTGTTAACAAGAGTTGTTTCCGAGGCTATTGCACTCACATTCAGATTATTTCTGGTATTGTAATGAAAATACTTCAGACTATGGATTAATCTATACCGCTATACTTTATTTTAGTTATACCGTGCTTGTCAACGTCACAAAACTGTAGCGAGTACTTGGAATGACCATTACGTTACGAAGAAAGTGGGCTGTTTTAACTAAAATAAATAAATTACTGTATTGTATCGTTTTTGTTAAATACGATAAATGCTGTGGTAGTTTAATTTACATGTAACAAAGGTACCGTTTAAAAATTCGGATTTTACGTCCATATGATGGACCTATAAATTATATTGACTAGAAAATGCTAAGAGGAATCTAAAAGTTGAAATATGTGCAACAGGTGCAAATGTTTCGTTAGTCTTTTAGATATTTTTTACTAAAACCTCTTGCTACTAACCTTGCCGTGTATTTTGATGGATTTCCATGTTCATCCATTTTTATGGTAAACAGGGTGTGCCAATAAAAAATCCCAGGTGAAATATTTCGGAAACTACTAGAGATATTTTAGTTCTGTAAAAACCCATTGCTAGAACATATAAATAGCTTTAGTTTTGATTACAAATAGTTTTTCAATAAGTTAAGGGATAGATGGCGCTGCGTTACAAAGAATTTTTTGGATGACAGGAGCTTAGAAATACAGTGCATGTTAAAGAGATTTTAATTTCAATTAGATTTCGTTATATGAAAAATTTTCGAAAATCCAGCCGTTTTCGAGAAAATTGAGTTTGAAATTTATAATTTTTGAAAAACTAAAACCGCCGTAACTTTCTTTAAATAAATTTTAGACGATAGTTCGTTTGAAACTTTCTTCATAAGAAGGTAATGTGAATAATGTGGCTATAAAACTTTTTTTACAACTTCCGGTTAAACCGGAAATTACATTTATTGCAATTTTAAGGCGCCCGCCACTGTATTATATTAAACAATATTGAATAAAAATATGTTCCATGCAAACGGTTCAAGCAAATGAAGTTCGTTGAGAACTCGAAAGTGTTTTTAAAAAGATTTTATTTAGACGAACAGACAGAGTTGGTAAATTATGATTATAACCGTCTAACAACGTTCAAGCTTAAATCGAAACTAATCTAACTTGCTATAAAAATGCATATAAGGACATATGATACACTACAATCTACATGAATGTGATGTCATCTTAAAAGATAACAAGAATGTCGCACATACATAACTCCTCCATCACTAAGAGGAAAATAATACGGTAGTATTATTTTCAGGATTTCTAATTTTATTAATATTTGTTTCATTCTTGTTTTCCTGCTTTTTGTATGCCCTAAAATATATTAGTATATGCTGTTTGTATTTGAAAGCTACTTTAAAAACAATATATGAAATAACTATGATAATTAATAATAAGAAAATATACAGGGCGATATAAGAAGTGTTGTCTTCCTCCAGAGCTTGTAGTCGATGAAGCTGAGTTCTTTCGGCTAGTTTCTGTAGTCTGGTAAGGCCATCCAACTTAATTTTCTCTGGAACTTTCAGAGGGTTGTTTTCAGGGTTGAACTTCTTAACTTCAATCTGGGGTAGTTCAAATGGAGTCGCTCGTTCATTTGGAACATCATTGTTGTAGGTGTAACCGTTTATTATTACACTACACTTATATGGGATTCGAATTAACTGTGGTTGGTTAATCTGTTCATATCCATATTCACTACATTTCTTTTCAACTGTGGTTTGTTTTACAGGTACGATGATTAAGTAGGCATCATTGATTGGTTCAATCACGTCTTGTTCGAGGTGGACTTGGAGAGTTTGGCAATAATGATTGTTTTTTCCATTAAGAAATTTTGGAATACAATCTTCTCTTGACATTTGGTGTTTAACATAGTAGATACAGGTGTCCTCTATTTCGTGACATGGTTCGTCTTCATAATGATGATAAGTCGAGTTTAAAATAATATAGGGTTTTAAGGGAATTATGGTTTGGTCATTTAATGGAATAGGGTATAGGTGGTAATAATCGTAAAGATTTTCTTGTAGTATTGGAAAATGTATTGCAAATAAAATTCTATTACCTTTGTAATGGATTTCAACTTTTAGTAATCTATAATATGATTGTAAATTTTCGAAATGCGGTAGACTTCCTTTATGAATTTCATTCATTAATTTAATGAATTCATTAAGTTCAGGTAGTGGTAAAATAGTACTGTGTATAACATTCAGTTCAGCAAATAAAATAGAGTCCTCAATATTATTTAGTATTGATAGGATATTTTGACAATCAATAATCATTGTGTCGAGAGAATTTTGAAGTTGTAAGAATATAGTGAACTTATTTAGGCTATTTACTATGTTTCGAATTTGGTTGTTTATTAATTCTTGATTATGAATGATTTTTTCCATAGTGATTGTGGTTTCATTCATAAACCTTTTTGTAATAGTTAAATATTTTTCTAAGTCATTTTGTAATAAATTTTGATTATTTGCTAATGTGGAAATAGCTTTATTATATCTATTTTCATCCTCGTCATCTAGTGTGCCAAAGAGCCATTTATTTGCTCTTCCTACTATATTTAATAGACCACGTTTTGACCGTGTGTGTTTTTGGGGTTTTAAATAATTTAATTTTAGCGTTGTTTGATTTAATAAATATATCAGGTGTTCGTAAGTATGATGTAATTGAGGGTATAGCTCATCTTTAATAGAAATAAGGCCATTTATAGTTTTAATATTCCGTTTAATGTCATACAGAGTTTTGTCAAATTGTATAAGGTCAATGTACTTTATGAAAGTATGTTTGTGCGTGGTAGTTCTAGCTTTGCCAAGGGAAAAAGGAAGTAAAGGATTAGTTATTTTAGTTATTTTGATTTGTTGTCCTGTCACCATCACCAAGATTGTGAGAAGTATCGGGTACAACGTTGTCATCTGAAACAACAACAGGTTTTCGTCTGATAAGTATTCTTTGTGGTTTTAAACTACGTTTGTGATATGTAGTTTTTTGTGTTTTAATTTTAATACCACGGTTCGATTTAGGTTGAATTTTTCTGTAAAGAGGTGATAGTTTATTTCGCGGTGTGTCTTTAAGAAATACGTTTTCTTCGATATTTATTTCAGGGGGATCGTTCCGGTTAGAGTTTACTTTTGTTAAGTCCTTAGACTTCTCGTTATTTTCTTTGATTATTTCATTTAATACTTTAATATTATTCGCGTGTTTCTCCATGTAGTCAGATGTTAGTTTTTCTAAAGTTAAATCAAATGGATTTTCGTAACTTATGTTTCCTTTTATAATCTGGAGAGGCGTAAATTTTGTTGCGGAGTGAATCGTATTGTTATATCCTAGAATAGCATATAACATTTGCGTATTTATAGATCGATTTGGTGTTTCTCTTTTTAATATTCTTAGTTCTTCTACTAAAGTAGAATGAAAACGTTCAATCGGACTGTTACTGTTAGGATTTCGGGGTGTAATATAATGTAAAGTAATTTTGTGAGTTTCACAGAAATTTTCGACAACGTTATTTTTAAATTCTGGTCCAGAGTCACAGGTTATTTTGTGCGGAAGGCCATAGTGGGCCATAAATTGTAATAATCCATCTAAAATGCCTGTGGCAGATAAATGTACAGGATATGCTTGAGCAAATCGTGAAAAACTGTCGATAATTGTCAAGAATTTAGTTCTGTCTACTGAGAATGTATCGATATAAATGTGTTCAAAAGGGTGTTCACCTATTGGAGTAGGTCTAAATTTTATTATGTTAGGGTGACGTTCATATTTGGATGTTTGACAGGAGATGCAAGTGTTTATATAATTTGTTACATCCTGAATCATGTTTGGCCAGTAGTAAATTTTAGATAAGGATTATTTTGTTTCATTTATGCCACGGTGTGTGGTTTTTGTCTCGTGATGATACTTTATCTTTTCAGTTTGTATATCATTACTTTCTATATCTTTCAGGAGTATGTTACTTTGAACTAATTTAAAAGCTGAATGTTGAAAATGTTTTTGAATTGTAGAAATTATAATAGGTGCCATATTTGGTTGGAATATTATTCCATAAAGAGTTTTAGGTTTTAAATATTCTTTCAGGGTTTTTACAAGGTGAGGCTCTAAATTTCTAATAGGTACCGTAATTTTTAAGCGGGTTTTGTCAAATATTTTAATTAGGTTTACTCGAGGTGTCAGAGCGTCATTACTAATGGAAAGAATAATTTGATGTTTGAATTTATTTAATGGTTGTTCTGAAATAGGAATTTCTAAAATTGGGTTTTCTTGAGAATAATGTTGCGTTTCGTTAGAGTCAGGTATTTCAGGTGGTTATAGGTCAGGTATAATTACATCAGAAATTATATTTACTTGATTATGGTTATCTACAGAAGTACTTGGATTATTCGCTACTTCGTTTGATAAAATATCGTCTAAGTCTTGCAAATCTTCGGGTGGAATATCGGTAATTTCCAGTATGTTTATTATTTCTGAGAATAATTCGGAGAAATCTTCTTGTAATCTGCTATCTTCATTCGGATCGGTATTAGCTATCATAGATTGGGTTTCTATAGGGTGGATTTCTATTCTTGATAAAGCGTTGGCGACTTCATTATCTTTTCCTTTTCGATATATGATTTTGTAATCATATTCTTCCAACTTAAGGCGCCATCGCACTAAACGTGAATTTGGTTCCTTAAGATTAAAGAGCCATTGTAACGGTTTGTGATCGGTTACGATAGAAAATTTCCTACCAAATAGATAAGGTCGAAAATACTTTGTAAAATTAACTATAGACAATAATTCTTTTTCGATCACCGAATAATTTTGTTCGGCCGGGTTCAAAGTTCGTGATGCATACGCGATTGGTTTATCATTGTTTGGGCCGCCCTGGGATAAAACTGCGCCTATTGCTATATTAGAAGCGTCCGTTGTTAAGATAAAGGGTTTACTAAAGTCCGGGTATTGAAGAATCGGCTCGTTAGTTAACATTTGTTTACACTTTTCGAAAGTTTCTAAAAATTCAGGAGTATGAATAATTTTTTCTCCTTTCTTCAAACATTTTGTGAACGGTTTTGTTAATTTGGCGAAATCTTTAATGAATCTACGATAATATCCTAAACAACCTAGAAACGATTTAATTTCTTTAGCAGTTGCTGGTAACGGTGTAACGAAGCAAATTTTTAAGCCTACAGATTCAGCTGGTAGTTGAATAATTTACTCGTTACTATTATTATCTTATCCGCTAGTATTCTTGAGTTCACCCTGTATAGCCAGTTTAGTAAAAATATACGAATTATTAAACCCTAGAATTCCGCGTTCTGTTTATTTTCAGTTAATAAACTTATTTATTGTTTATTTATAGTTAAATTCGGGTACACCCTGTATAAAGGGGTAGAGTAATATCAGTACGTATTCAGGTAATTACCTGTGTTATAAAACCGGTCCGTGTACAGTTGTTCAATTTATTTAAACGTGTTATAAATAAATAAACTTATTTATTTTTCTAGTTAAGTAATCCGTGCGTTATTAATTCCGTTTCTTTCACTGTAATGCTCAGAAAAACGAGTAGAATCTATTCCGCCGATACAGGAGTCCGAACTAGAATTGTTAATAACAATTTCCGTTCGGGATTAATAAATAAATGAGCCAGAACGCGACTTAACTAGATAGCGACAAGAAACATACGTTTCACGTTATCAGCGCGAGAAGCGAAGCGCTCCGGCCGTACCGATGTTAGTAGGATCCCGGAATCAATGTTAAAAATCAGTCTATACCGACGATCGACACACTCCAGTCCTGTTTAGGTAAATATTAAGCATTCGGCATATTTACGGTACTTGAAGTTAAAAGATAAAACCGCGTTAATTATTTGCTTTTCAACTTAGAAATAATTTGCGAATTATTTCAATATTGTGATAGAGAAATTTATAGTCAATAATTAGTAGAAAGAATTAATTATAAATTCAGTCCGTGTGTTACACTTGATTTATAATAAATCATTGTGTATTGTAATAGCTGTAGATTTGCGTGTTTTAAGTTTAAGTAAGGAATAAAATATTTCATAGGTTTTGAAACGTGATAGAAGGTATTAGAGCTAGTCATTTCCGTAATTTATTTAATTAAATAAATTTAATAGTCCGTCTGTATGGTGGCCCGATAGAATTCGAGACTAAGGAGGTGTGTAAATACCAACGCATTTATCTGTTGAGAGAGCGAACTCGCCAACAACGGTATTGCAAGGGTTAACACAAATCTTCCCCTCAGGTTCAGAGGTTTGTCTTGGGGTGCCAGTACAGTTGTGTTTTATTAATCAGATCTGTTCGTAACTACTCAGAATAATAGTTTGTGGTAAAAACCCCAAAACCTTGTGGATACGAGCGCGAATTTGCCAGTATCTAACAAGTTGGGTTTTGACATAAACGAATCAGGTTGCCGGCGTAGGAATCTAAAAACACCTTGTCGAGAGAGCGCTAGCCAGCGTCCGGGTGATTAGATTAACACGGATAAACCTGGTTTAACAATTATTCCTGAAGTGGTTGTATAGGGGTTAATTATTACTTGTAGAATTATTTAAAGTAAATATTTAGTCTGAAAATCCGACTTGCCAGCACGATAATACTGATTAGGTTTTTTTTTAGTAATTTCTTTTGTTATCACTGGAAGTTTTTACTGCCGTTTCTTTTACTGTACTATCACCTTTCAACGCACACGTTTACCGTTTTGAAACAAAATTCATTCATTGTTATCAAAGGTAGTTTTGAAAACACGTACCGTAATTATTCCAAAGCTTACTTCAAATCTTGCTTAGTTCCGTCACCGCTTGTTAACCATCCTGCCATTGCTTACTACTGCTACCACTTTTTAGATACCTGCATCCGATTAATTCTAGATTAATACCGTAATTGCACATACGTTTACTCGCTTTAGTACTTTCCATAACTCTGCTAGTCGTTTAGTTTCTTCAAAACTAGAACCTGCCGCTTGTAGTTAGTTTTGCATCCGCTTTGCTTACACACACCTCCGCTTGAGAGTTATCTTTTGAGTAGTTAATTGTAAATAGTTTCTTTGAGTAGAATTAATTTCTATTAAATTATTTTTGTAGTAAATACTTTAAGTATTGTTGTAAATATTTGTTGCTTGGTTTATAGATGTTTTAGAATACATATTTAGTTGCTTACATACTGCTTTGTGGTAAATTAGCCGTACTTATATCTACCACGTTGATTTGCTTTCTTTCGTTTAGCAAACGATGTACAATAAATATTTATTGTAATAAATGTGTTTTGTCAGATAGTTTCTGCTTTTTATATCACTAACATTACTATACCTTATAATAACATCAGTATAAGCCTCTAACTCTCAAAGTTTATACAGTCAGCAGTCGGGACGCTCCAGTAGAGCGGCGACCAGCAAACCTCGAACCCGGACATACCGTGTCTTCACTGAAGTTATCCGGCCCTATCATACTGTTGATAGGTCAAAGTGACATTCCTTCACGTTAAACAAGGGATTGGCGCCCGAGGCAATAATATTAGCGACAGTCATTTTGTGTAACAATAATTCACTATTTAGGAAAAGGGACGTCACAAATGACGTCCGAATAAGATAGCGTCACAAAATGGCGCCCGAGCAGGGACTTTAAATAAAGTAAAAGTTATAAGTGACTTGATTTGTTTTTTTTTCAGTAAGACTGTTATCCGATAAATATTAGGTATTTTTGTTTAGTTGATATAAGTAGCCGAGTAGTGTAAGCAACTATAAGAACAAATATTTGTTTTGAAGTTCAGTAACTACTGTTATCCGTCCAGTAGTAAAAATTACTCAAAAGAAAACTAACTTGTAGCCGTCCTGCTTTAAGTTTAACCTTGTTGTCCGTAACCCTACCGATAGTTCAGTAGAGAGGTGTATTAGTTTCATAGTAGCTGTACAGTTAGACTGTTAGACAAGAGGACCGTCCCTCTTAAGTTCAGTAGATCGATTTTTTTTCTGGATTTTGATTTCGATTTGGGTTGAACGAGTTACTATAAAAGTTTAACGAGGTTTAACTTGAGAGAGAATTTTGGAAAGTACTGTGTTATACCGGCACCGTCCGTAAGGCTATAACATGCCGACCGATATCGAACAGGAACCCATAGACTCACCGCCGCCGCAATCCGCCGATATAGACTCAAGCTCCGACGAAGAGAGAACTAGACCGACCAGAGTAGGCTGGATTTACCCGTTACGTAAAGAAGAACTGATAGCCGAAATGGAAAAGTTCAATCTGAATACCGAAGGTACCGTACCTACGCTTCGAAGGAGGTTGGTAAAATTTTTTAGAAGGGGGGTCACCAGACCTCAGATATTGGCAACAGAGGTACACACACCCGGCCAGGGTCCGTCCGTCACTCCGCAGCACATCGTAACCGACCGTAGACCGTACTCACCGCTCCGAGCTAACGAATCACCCCGCCAAGAGATGGCAAGGCCACCCACACCAGTCAGGATTAGTACAAGACCACGTAGGCCGTCCGTAAGCAGAGACCTGCCACCGCAGGCAAGCACTAGCAGACATTCAAGCACCGGCCCTACGAGTGGTAACTACGACCGATACACTGTGTATGAGAAAGTTAGGAAGTGGAACCTCCACTACAACGGAAAAACTGATCCGGTGGAATTTCTCGAGAAACTCTGTGAATTTCAAGAGCACAGCGGGATATCTCCGTCCGCACTGCTGCCAGCACTGTATGAGATATTCAGAGAGGACGCATTAGCATGGTACCGTAACAACAAACAATTATGGGGAAACTGGGAAGATTTTATCTCAGACTTCAAACAGTTTTATTTACCAGCAGATTACCAGTCCTTCTTGGAGGAAGAAATTCACAACCGTCGCCAGCGTCCTGGAGAGAACGGCCGAGCATATGTCCTGGCATTGCAAACTTTGCTCCGCCGTCATGGAGAATTTTCACCCGACAAGTCCATACACCGCCTGTATCAGAACCTGCTACCAGAATACCGACAATACATCCGACGTGGAGACGTCCAGAATGCCCGAGACTTGGTGAAGAGGATTGAGGAATATGAAAACCTTTGTCAAGAGATGTCCGGTGGAGAAGCACAGCGAATCAGCAAGCCCCACAGAGGTGGCACAGCTGAAAGATTCACTAGCCAAGGGCAGAAGCCAAAGACTTCACACCGCCAGCAATCGATGACCGCCGCACAGGAGGAGGAAGTTATACCTCCTAACCAAGGTCATACCGGGGTCAGAAGCAGACCTGACGGTACGTCCAGAAGGGACCAGTCCCAACCGTCGCAGAGTACCCGACCCTCTGCTGCCGGCTTCGACAGAAGTCGTGTTTGTTGGCGCTGTGGAAAGGTTGGACATTACCGCGGACAATGTCACGCACCGCCGAAACTTTTCTGTTCACGATGTGGTCGCAATGGAGTCATGACTCGAGATTGCGGATGCCAGAACCAGCAAAAAGCTGTACCGAAACCAGACCAGATACCCGCAAGTACAGCCTCGTCCGAATTAACCAACCTACCTGAAGATAACCGACCGTTTGTTGACATCCAGATAAGTGGAAAAACATTTACCGCCCTGATCGACACCGGAGCCGTAAGGTCCTATGTAGGAGAGCAAGTAGCCGAACATTGCAAGAAGATAGGGATAGCCATGGAAGGAATCCAGGCACCAGCTGCCAAGTTGGCAAATGGTGCAGTCATACCTGTCAGTGGGGCTTACTGTCTCAACTTCGTGATTGGCCGAACCCAATTTTCTGAGCTACTGCTGTATCTCCCTCACTTATCGTCCGATGTAGTACTTGGTATGGATGTGCTAAGTAAGAAGAAGTTCAACATAGACATGTTGACTGCCACCGTATACCTGAACAATCAAGTGGTATCCAGACGCTTGCCACACCAGGCTTGCAGTCCGTTGGGAGGTTTGTCACCTACCCTGACCGTAGAGGAAGAAGCCAAGCTCCAGCGTTTCCTGGACTACGAGCTTCCCAGTTTCAAAGAAATCCGTGGGACCACTCAGCAGGTACAACACGAAATACGGCTACTCCATACCGAACCGATCAAACAACGTTACCGTCCTCGGAACCCACGTATGCAAGAAATCATCGACAAGGAAGTCGATGCCATGCTAGCAGAAGGGATCATTGAACCCTCTAGCAGCCCGTGGAGTTCACCTGTTGTGATCGTCCGAAAGAAAGATGACAAGTACCGATTGTGCATTGACTTCAGAAAGGTCAATGAAGTAACCTGCAAGGACGCATATCCGTTACCGTATATCAACGCTATCCTAGATAAACTACGAAGAGCACGTTACATATCTAGTATAGATCTGAAGCAAGGATATTGGCAGATACCCCTGACGACAGACAGTAAACCGATTACTGCCTTCACTGTACCCGGTCGAGGGTTGTACCAGTTTAGGGTGATGCCATTTGGCTTGCATTCTGCACCAGCCACTTTTCAACGACTGCTAGACAGCATCGTTGGTCCAGACTTGGAACCGTATGCATTCGCCTATTTAGACGATATCATAGTTTTGGGAGAAACCTTCGAGGAGCATTTACGAAACCTGAAGGAGGTATTTCGTCGGCTGAGAGCCGCCAACCTCCAGTTAAATCCAGATAAATGTCAGTTTTGCCGGAAATCCTTAAAGTATTTGGGCCACATGGTTACGGCCGAGGGAATAAAGACCGATCCAGACAAGGTGGAGTCGATCCAAAAATTCCCGGCCCCAAAAACTGTCCGTGAAGTTCGACGCTTCTTGGGCATGGCTTCCTGGTATCGCCGTTTTGTACCTGGCTTCTCTCAAATAGTAGCACCGTTAACCAGTCTGCTGAAGAAAAAACAGCGCTGGAGTTGGAAAGAAGAGCAAGAAGATGCGTTTCAGAAACTGAAAGCCTGTCTGACAGAGGCACCCGTACTGACCTGTCCTGATTTTGGTCAGCCATTCAGCCTTCAGACAGATGCATCTGATACCGGACTTGGGATTGCTCTCACGCAAAAGCACGAAGGGGCCGAAAGAGTCATTGCTTATGCAAGCCGTACCTTGACCCCTGCCGAAAAGAATTACTCTGTTACTGAAAAGGAATGTTTAGCCATTGTATGGGGCGTGGAAAAGATGAGGCCGTATTTAGAAGGTTACCGTTTCACAGTCATCACCGACCATCAGTCCCTCCGTTGGTTACACTCCATAAAGAGCCCGACTGGCCGCCTGGCCAGGTGGAGTATATTCCTTCAGCAGTATGATTTCGAAATCCAGTACAGGAAGGGCGCACTCAACCGAGTGGCAGACGCCCTGTCAAGGCAACCACTTCTGGTAACCTCATCCGTACCGGACACAGAGGACCTGTGCCCGTCAGAGGAGGTATCAACATGTAATTGGTACCGCCGCAAGAGGGAGGAAGTAAGGAAAAGCCCTGGAGCTTGTCCGGATTTTTGCATCCGCGACGAGCAGCTGTACCGTCACTTCTGGGATTCGAATGACCTGTCCGAACCCGGTACGTCAGATCCATGGAAACTCTGCGTACCTGGCCCGCTCCGTCTGAAGATACTTCAGGAGAACCATGATGCTCCTACCGCAGGACATCTGGGAATCTCGAAAACTATAGCTAGAATAGTTCGCCGTTATTATTGGCCCGGTATGTTTAGGGAAATTGCAAAGTATGTACGGAACTGTCTGACCTGCCAGCGTTATAAACCGTCACAGCAACAGTCACCCGGAAAAATGCAACCGTCTCCGAACCGGCAGCCATGGGAAACCGTCAGCATGGATCTCGTGGGGTCCTTGCCACGATCGAGCAGAGGAAATAAGGCTCTGAAAGCTATGACCACCCAGTATTGCGAAGCCGACCAAAGAAAATGGAACCACCAGTTTTCTGAGCGAAACTTCGCCATAAAAAGTTCACGTCACGAACCTACTGGTTTTACGCCAGCACACAGGAATTTCGGACGAGAAATAAAAATGCCGGGATCATCAAGTCGCCAGAGTGCAAAACCGCCCGCAACCGATCAAGGTGACTCAATCTCACCAGAAAAGTCCCTAGAAGGTCCGTCCGTCTGTCCGTCCGTCTGTCCGTCCGTCTATCCGTCCGTCCGTACCGATATAACCCCAGGAGACGACCCGTGTCACCTGTGCGGTTGTCCTTGTCCGCATCACCGCTTGTGGTAATGGTTTTAGGAAGGAATACCCTCTGGCACCACACCAGAGAAGATGTTCCCAGAATCCCGTTTGTTTTTGACAAGAGGAAAGTCTGAAGTCTAGAAGATTATTTTTTTGGTTTGTTTGAAATTTTTCTTTTAGGTATCCGCGAAAGAGTAAGTTTAGTATTGTAGAGTTTAGGTAGTTTAGTCCGTTGTTAAGTTAGAAAAAAAAAAGAAAATTCTTTTCTTTTTTTTTCCTCCAAGTAAGGGGGGGGTGTAACGAAGCAAATTTTTAAGCCTACAGATTCAGCTGGTAGTTGAATAATTTACTCGTTACTATTATTATCTTATCCGCTAGTATTCTTGAGTTCACCCTGTATAGCCAGTTTAGTAAAAATATACGAATTATTAAACCCTAGAATTCCGCGTTCTGTTTATTTTCAGTTAATAAACTTATTTATTGTTTATTTATAGTTAAATTCGGGTACACCCTGTATAAAGGGGTAGAGTAATATCAGTACGTATTCAGGTAATTACCTGTGTTATAAAACCGGTCCGTGTACAGTTGTTCAATTTATTTAAACGTGTTATAAATAAATAAACTTATTTATTTTTCTAGTTAAGTAATCCGTGCGTTATTAATTCCGTTTCTTTCACTGTAATGCTCAGAAAAACGAGTAGAATCTATTCCGCCGATACAGGAGTCCGAACTAGAATTGTTAATAACAATTTCCGTTCGGGATTAATAAATAAATGAGCCAGAACGCGACTTAACTAGATAGCGACAAGAAACATACGTTTCACGTTATCAGCGCGAGAAGCGAAGCGCTCCGGCCGTACCGATGTTAGTAGGATCCCGGAATCAATGTTAAAAATCAGTCTATACCGACGATCGACACACTCCAGTCCTGTTTAGGTAAATATTAAGCATTCGGCATATTTACGGTACTTGAAGTTAAAAGATAAAACCGCGTTAATTATTTGCTTTTCAACTTAGAAATAATTTGCGAATTATTTCAATATTGTGATAGAGAAATTTATAGTCAATAATTAGTAGAAAGAATTAATTATAAATTCAGTCCGTGTGTTACACTTGATTTATAATAAATCATTGTGTATTGTAATAGCTGTAGATTTGCGTGTTTTAAGTTTAAGTAAGGAATAAAATATTTCATAGGTTTTGAAACGTGATAGAAGGTATTAGAGCTAGTCATTTCCGTAATTTATTTAATTAAATAAATTTAATAGTCCGTCTGTATGGTGGCCCGATAGAATTCGAGACTAAGGAGGTGTGTAAATACCAACGCATTTATCTGTTGAGAGAGCGAACTCGCCAACAACGGTATTGCAAGGGTTAACACAAATCTTCCCCTCAGGTTCAGAGGTTTGTCTTGGGGTGCCAGTACAGTTGTGTTTTATTAATCAGATCTGTTCGTAACTACTCAGAATAATAGTTTGTGGTAAAAACCCCAAAACCTTGTGGATACGAGCGCGAATTTGCCAGTATCTAACAAGTTGGGTTTTGACATAAACGAATCAGGTTGCCGGCGTAGGAATCTAAAAACACCTTGTCGAGAGAGCGCTAGCCAGCGTCCGGGTGATTAGATTAACACGGATAAACCTGG
The DNA here is from genome assembly GCA_963680705.1 of Rhagium mordax. NCBI lineage: Eukaryota > Metazoa > Arthropoda > Insecta > Coleoptera > Cerambycidae > Rhagium > Rhagium mordax. Next base: position 13,624,154 of record OY796663.1, read on the forward strand.
TTTAACAATTATTCCTGAAGTGGTTGTATAGGGGTTAATTATTACTTGTAGAATTATTTAAAGTAAATATTTAGTCTGAAAATCCGACTTGCCAGCACGATAATACTGATTAGGTTTTTTTTTTAGTAATTTCTTTTGTTATCACTGGAAGTTTTTACTGCCGTTTCTTTTACTGTACTATCACCTTTCAACGCACACGTTTACCGTTTTGAAACAAAATTCATTCATTGTTATCAAAGGTAGTTTTGAAAACACGTACCGTAATTATTCCAAAGCTTACTTCAAATCTTGCTTAGTTCCGTCACCGCTTGTTAACCATCCTGCCATTGCTTACTACTGCTACCACTTTTTAGATACCTGCATCCGATTAATTCTAGATTAATACCGTAATTGCACATACGTTTACCCGATTTAGTACTTTCCATAACTCTGCTAGTCGTTTAGTTTCTTCAAAACTAGAACCTGCCGCTTGTAGTTAGTTTTGCATCCGCTTTGCTTACACACACCTCCGCTTGAGAGTTATCTTTTGAGTAGTTAATTGTAAATAGTTTCTTTGAGTAGAATTAATTTCTATTAAATTATTTTTGTAGTAAATACTTTAAGTATTGTTGTAAATATTTGTTGCTTGGTTTATAGATGTTTTAGAATACATATTTAGTTGCTTACATACTGCTTTGTGGTAAATTAGCCGTACTTATATCTACCACGTTGATTTGCTTTCTTTCGTTTAGCAAACGATGTACAATAAATATTTATTGTAATAAATGTGTTTTGTCAGATAGTTTCTGCTTTTTATATCACTAACATTACTATACCTTATAATAACATCAGTATAAGCCTCTAACTCTCAAAGTTTATACAGTCAGCAGTCGGGACGCTCCAGTAGAGCGGCGACCAGCAAACCTCGAACCCGGACATACCGTGTCTTCACTGAAGTTATCCGGCCCTATCATACTGTTGATAGGTCAAAGTGACATTCCTTCACGTTAAACAAGGGATTGGCGCCCGAGGCAATAATATTAGCGACAGTCATTTTGTGTAACAATAATTCACTATTTAGGAAAAGGGACGTCACAAATGGCGTCCGAATAAGATAGCGTCACAACGGAAAGTTTTGTATCGATTTTATTTTATTTGGATTTGGTTTTATGCCGTTAGGGGTAATAACATGTCCTAAAAATTCAACGTTTTGCTTCAAAAATTCAGATTTATCAAGTTGTATCTTAAGTTTGCTTTCGCGTAATTTTTGAAATACTTGTTTAAGATTTGAAATATGCTCTTGTAATGACGTCGAAAAGATTATAATGTCGTCCATGTAAACCAGGCAGATTTTATTTTGTAAACCTCGGAGAACATGATCCATCACACGTTGAAAGGTGGCGGGTGCATTTTTCAATCCAAAGGGCATGCGAACATATTCGAAATGCCCATGTTCCACATTAAAGGCAGTTTTCTCGATAGATTTTTCTTCCATTTCTATCTGGTGAAAACCTGACGCGAGGTCCAAGGTGGTGAAATAGTTGCATTTACCCAATTTGTCCAATATATCATCGATATTTGGTATTGGATATCGGTCATCTACGGTTTTTTCGTTAAGTTTTCTATAATCGACGACGATTCGCCATTTTTTCTTTCCTGAGGCATCGGCCTTCTTTGGGACGATCCATATTGGGCTGGACCAAGGTGACGAAGAGGGTCTTATAATTCCATCATCCAACATTTTGTCGGGACCAAGGTGACGAAGAGGGTCTTATAATTCCATCATCCAACATTTTGTCGATTTGGCGGTTAACTTCTTCCTTGTGACAATGTGGAAAACGGTACGATTTTGTATGAGTAGGCAATTCATCAGTTGTTTTAATATCATGTTTTATTTGGTTAGTAAAAGTAAGCCGGGAATTTTCATTATGGAAAATATCTGAGAATTCATTACAGAGTTTCAAGATAGCACGTCTTTCTTCGGCGTTCATATGACTTGTACGGATGTTATTATTTAAATTATTAATAAAATATGTTTTATTTGTCATTTCAGTCACGTCATTTGGTAATGCAGATTCTATGTTAAATAGTTCAAAATAATTAGTATTTATAGAATATACAGAAAAAGGTTCATTAATCGTTACACAAATCGTTCGGTCTGTATTATTGTAAATTTCAAAACATGCTCGATAATTTGATGCATATGTCAAAGTTTCAGGAATAAACAAATTGTTTATATAACATCTTGGAATTATAATTTCACCATCTGAAATATTTACGGGGTAGTCTCGTACTAAAGATTCGTGGGGAGATATTTCAAATGTGAATGAAGTTTCGTAAGGTTGTCGATAATAAAAAGGAATTTGTACAAAATCATTATATAAAATTTGGTTAGTAAAATTAATAGTTAAATCGAGATTTTTCAATTCTTTTAAACCTAAAATTCCGTCGAAAAATTCGTGAAATTGAAAAAGAATAAATTCTATTTCGTAATCACTTTGGAATTCCTTGAATGCGGGGATAATAGCTTTAAATTGAATTTCTTTTTCACCTAGAGATGTTTTTAACTGTGAAGGGTCTCGAAATATAAGATTTGGATAATATTTTTCTACAATTGAGGGTCTTAACATTGAGGTATGACAACCAGTATCAATTAGAAGGTTTCATTGGGGGATTTGATATTTGTATATAGGGAAGTGCATTAACTGAAGCAGAATGTAATTCTATTACGTCTTCTCGTCCGGTTGAGGCGAAATGAAAAAATTTTCAGTTTCAGTTTCATAATTTTCTTCAGGATTTTGTTCATTATATTCATATGGTTGATCAGGAAATATCGAATAGTTTTCATATTCATTAGGATAAGGTTGGGGTGAAGTGTCAAGTTTTTCGTCATTTTCTTCCTCATGAGTATTCAACTCTTGGTTAGTAAATGTTTGTCTGGGAAGTTGTTGTTGCTGTCTTATAGACATGGGTGTTTGGAAAGTCGATCTTTGAATTGTGGGGTTTCGAGAGGTTGTTGACATCGGTTCAAACACTCTTTGAATAGGTTTATTAGAAGGTTTGAAAACATTTTGAGGTGGTCCAAATACTTGTCTGTTAGTTGGGAATTTATATTGAAATTGTCTGGGTTGCATATTTATTGATTGTCTCGGAAATTGTGATTGATTCTGAAAATTGGTTACAGGAGTCTGAAAATTATTTGCAGAATTCTGAAAACTAGGATATGTAAAGTTACGTTGAAATTGTTGTTGTTTTGTCGTTAATGTGTTATGCGTTTGTTTTGTAGGAAACTGTTGACTAGTACTTGCTCTATTCTGAACAACTAAATTTTGCGTTTGATTAAAATTTTCGTCTTCTAAAAATAAACTCATTGCGGTTTCAAGTGTGTCTGGTCTTTGTACACTTATTTTGTCTCGTAAACGTATATTTAGGTTTCTTAGGAATACTTTTAAAGATTGTGATTCATATTGTCTAAGGTGAATTAATTTTGTATTAGCACTCATTTCAGTAACATTGATTGAATTAATTTTAAAAGCTAATTTACTACGAATTAATTGTATCCGTTTAGCAAAATCTAATGGATCATTTTTATTTAACGTTAAAGTAAATAGACACTGTTCTAAATTGTCAAGGCTTTGCCTATCACCGAAAGTATTTCTAAGCTCTTGTTTTATTAAAAACCAAGAATTTAATTCCTGTCGAGCTCCAATTAACACTTGGGCTCTATCAGTTAGTTTACCCATAATAACACTATCTACACATTGGTTTAAAGCGTCATCATTGCCATGGTATATATTATAAAATTTGTCAGCGGCATTTATGAAAATTTCGAGGGTTACCTCGGATCCATCATAATTCGGTATGGTATCTGAATAAATTTTGAATAGGGTATAATTAATTTCGTTTGACATTTTTGATACAGAGAGTGACTTTAAAGAATTTATTAACTTGTCAATGGAATTATCAGTCATAAAAAATAATCAAATAATTATTAATGCAATTTCAGGACAATAAAATTAATCTGAATAAAATGAAGATTAGAATTAAACTTGAGAGTTCACAATATTCTCTTACTTCTTAGAAAAGTATAAGACCTTTGCTAAAAGATAATAATGACTCGTGTACAGATACGTTGGAATGTAATAAAATAAAACTCAGCTACTTTTACGTTACTGAAAGTAATATCTCTTACGCAGAATTAATATAATAATTTTATTCTAATAAATGTAAATAATTTGTGCAAAAAATTCTTAAATCTATTTGACTGCAATAGTCGGTCTACCAGATTTCGATTGCGATAAAAGAAATTGGCGTTTTTTTTCTTTTGATTGCGATAATCGACACTTAAAATTAAGCGACTTTGATAGTCAATTTTCCAAAATCTTTACGATAAAAATTTGTGGAAAGGAAGCAGAAAGGAAAACTCGACTTACCTCGATGGTTGTGTCAAAGGTATCCTTCTGGAGTTCGTTTGTAGCTGCTGCTAGGCTGATGGGCTGGTATAATCCGGGTCGTTTCACACTTTTAGGAACTTTGCAAACAAACGGTTGAAACCGACGAATTTCCACGATGGATTTCTTTTGCAAATCCTACCGACTGCGCCAATGAAGTTCGTTGAGAACTCGAAAGTGTTTTTAAAAATATTTTATATTGTGGAAAAAATAGAATACTACTCATAAAATTCCTTTATTGGACGAATTTTATGAGTAGTATTCTATTTTTTCCACAATATGAACAATTACTCATATGGGATTAACCTTCCTAACTTAAAAATATTTTATTTAGACGAACAGACAGAGTTGGTAAATTATGATTATAACCGTCTAACAACGTTCAAGCTTAAATCGAAACTAATCTAACTTGCTATAAAAATGCATAGAAGGACATGTAATCTACATGAATGTGATGTCATCTTAAAAGATAACAAGAATGTCGCACATACATAACTAGCATGCCGGAGCATTTGTCGAATTACGATGTTTTTTACAAAGACATATTTTTTATTCAATATTGTTTAATATAATACAGTGGCGATCGCTTTAAAATTCCAATAAATGTAATTTCCGGTTTAACCGGAAGTTGTAAAAAAAGTTTTATAGCTACATTATTCACATTACCTTCCTATGAAGAAAGTTTCAAACGAACTATCGTCTAAAATTTATTTAAAGAAAGTTACGGCGGTTTTAGTTTTTCAAAAATTATAAATATCAAACTCAATTTTCTCGAAAACGGCTGGATTTTCGAAAATTTTTCATATAACGAAATCTAATTGAAATTAAAATCTCTTTAACATGCACTATATTTCTAAGCTCCTGTCATCCAAAAAATTCTTTGTAAAGCAGCGCCATCTATCCCTTAACTTATTGAAAAACTATTTGTATTCAAAACTAAAGCTATTTATATGTTCTATCAATGGGCTTTTACAGAACTCAAATATCTCTAGTAGTTTCCGAAATATTTCACCTGGGAGTTTTTATTGGCACACCCTGAATACCCATTTGCAATCAAAATGATGTTTTTGTTGAAGGGTTTTTTAACCAATGACCACGTTTTATTTGAGATGAGTGAATCAATTTCCTCTTTTATTGCATGCTCCCACTGATCTCTATCATCCCTTGTTTTAATTTCAATATAAGAATTTGGAATATTATTTACAAGGGTTTTTGCACAAAGTATATTATTATAAATGTCGTTATTTATATTTTAATCTAGATCCTCGGTATAGTGGGGCAGAGGATGAAGTTTGATTCTATTACTTCTTCTGAGATTTGAAGAATCTGGTATATCTGATGTTAGTAGAGTGCTGTCGACATTTTCTTGTTCAGAAATTTATCCGAGTTTGAGTCGGTTTTCTTAGTTTTGGGCTCCGAAATTAATTCGGTATCACTTTTAATAGGTCTAGTGATTTTATTGTGGCGAAGAACTTTAAGGCTTGTTGTTGTAATGTCCTCCTTTATTTTTACTTCCTGGTCTAAAAGTCTAGTTTTGACAAAGGAAATATTTAAGTTGGTTTCACTAAGTGTTTCTAAGGCCGTGATTACCCCATCATAAGAAGAGGGTAAAGCAAGAAGGTGAGAAATCTTGTCCATTTCATCGAATCTGGCACCCGCTGACTGTAACTCGGTAATCAATTCTTCAATAATTGTAAAATGTTGGAGTAAGTTCATGTCGCCTCTAAATTTTAAAGAAAGCAGTCTTTTTCTTAGAGCTAAATAATTGCTTCTTCTTTCGTAGATGGCATCCAAGTTTTTAAATATGTTTTTGGCATTTAACTGTCCTGTTGCAAAACACAAAAACGAATCACTTAAATATTCAATGATCACATTTTTTGCACATAGGTCTTATTTTTTCCACTCGGAATGTCTTGGTCAATAACGTTTAATATATTTGGTTCTGCAAGTAATGATTTAACGCGGAATTTCCATACACCATATCGTTCACCGTTAAATTGCTGAATATTTCTTTCTGCTGTTTTGCTATCCATTTTGTTAATTTTATTTATTTTTATACAAATTAAACTCACGATATAAAACACTAACTACTATTATTTATGCTTAATTCTGGGCCCATAACCTTTTAGAATATAAATTTGGTTAAGGACTTAAATAAAACAAGTTAATAGTTTTATACTTCTATTTTGACTTTTAGCTACGAGAGTATATAACAGACTGAACTGAATATATTTTAAAAATCTTATCATAATATATATTATTAACAGGACTGTAAGTTTAGCGCTTTCATTGACCCTTTTCAAGAGTATCATATTTTAGTTCTTAACAGTCCCATGTTTGTTTTGGTTCTGTTAATTTATGTGTCAATAAATTTAACAATTATTAACAATTTTATACTCGTTATAAAGTTTATAAATTTGTGTTTTATTAAATCAGTTTCGACTTGTACTTTAACATCACACTTGACTGAGCCTGAAGGAGACTGTATAATGGGTGGCTGATCACAGATATGAGTTGGATATTCTGGCAATATTGGTTCATCTTCTTCGATTTCCTGTCTTGGTGCTACATTTTCCACTTTTTGCTAATTTCTTTTCAGCAACCGCATCGATTCTTCCCGCATTTCAATTTCTGGCAAATTACAGGTTGTTGCGGCGTTTGTCTACAGACGTCTCCTCTGAACCACAACATCTAGAAATAAGACACATTTTGGAGCACATGTTTGAGGTTAAAGGTGGGAAAATGACGAACACAAGATATTTACCTGGAAAAATATAATCATCCCTTGTAAAATGGAATGCACGCACTTTGGAGCTTGAAGTTATTTCCTTCAATTGTAATGCTCTTCTCCACGTTGTAAATTGATCGATTTTTTTTTTATTACCGAAAATATTTGATGTAAACACGTTTGTCAGGTTTATTTCCTTCAAAACAATACCAATAGTGGCACTTTGTGGCCTTTCGAAAATTGCAAGTTTAATGCACGTAAGTGCTCAAAATGGCAATAGAAAATCAACTTTTACCTATTTCTATGAATTATTGACAATTCATACCTCTCAAAAAATCGAAAAAATGTGTGAAGGAAAACATATTTTAGGATCATACAGAGGATACCACACTCAATCACATTGAGGGAGAAAAGTTGAGAAAATATTATTAAAGATCCTTGGCCGGGTAGTCTAAATGAGAAGAATACGTATATTATGTAGAAGAATGGCTGTGTTTCATCTTTTGAAAAATGATAATTTTTCTAATGCTTAGAGAACCCGTTTTTGACGTAGAATGTATGCTTTAACGCAGTTTGTTATAATAATGCATCAATCTAAATAAATCGGCGCCATTTTTCTTCCACGATTTATGAGCCAATTGCATTGTGTTGAAATGCAGAAAATATCAAAACTACGCCGCGCCGCACGTATGGCCTCCTCTCGCCCCATATAGCCATACCCATTACCCAACCTCCATTAATTAGTAATTAATAGTTCATTTCCAATTCGTGATCATTTTTAAAATTATCGGGCACAAGTTATTTTAATAATTTATACTTTAAGTCACTTTCACGTGAATATGTAGGTATTTATACAAAAGAATTATTTGGACGCCATCTAGGTATTGTTCCTAGATATTTTATGAATGTGAGTATCCTTGTCTCTTTTATCAAAATATAAATAAATAAATAAATAAATAATCTTTATTTCCATAGACTTTTACAAGTATCGGAATTGTCAGAGTACAAACGTTAAAATTTTTAATATACTTAAAGTTAGTATGTACATTATGAATCTTTGTTTTAAGAAATAGTAAAAAAATATATATAAATATAATAAATGTTACAAATAATAAATTGGTGTATAAAACATACAAGGTAATCATTAGTGTATAAACAGAGACTTGCAAAAAGATTAAAATTAAGTAAAATACATAAACATGAAAATTTATAGTTTTGGCCGAAGTTTTAGCAGAGTTGCGAAAAAACGATTGGAAGGAGGCATGATTAAAATCGATATAGAAAGGGGGGCCCAAATACCTAAAGGTTAAGAACCGCTGCTCTAACCCCTAATAGCTTTACCCAACCTCTATTGATAATGATCGTTACGTCATTTCAATTAAAATCTATATTTTCAAATGCATTAATCTAGTCTATTTCTCATTACAAATATTACAAGTAAAATACACTTCTTTTGGTGGAGGTTGAAACTGTTTATTTCTTTGCTTAATACAACTGATATGTATAAATCTATTACAAATTTCGCAAAGTATCATCGGATTGTTCATATCTTTTGTATGACCGCAGTATAAACAAGCACTTTTCATATCACTGGATTTAGTTATTAGTAACTGTTTCAAAAATATTCTATACAATTTTGGATCAAAATTCATATTAATTTCTTTATTTTTTATAAAACACTCCAAAATAAATTTAATAAACACCGCACTTATACGAGTCTCTTTGATGAGGAACGTTTATGTGTTTTATTGTAAGTGTGTCATTAATATTTTGTGAAGGGTACTTTTTATTATATTTGACAATGAACTTTTCAAATTGGTGCATTTTCTTACTAGCTTCTTGATAACGTTTACGTTCTGGATCTAAATAGTGAAACATACCAAATTCAAAATCTACATAAATTAACACTCAGTGAATATTATTTTGGTTGTACGGCAGTATCAATTTCTTTACTCCCTCAAGGTTGGGTAAATTATTAGGAATATTCCTTTTGTCAACAAATATTTCCCTACTAAATGCGTCACTGATTACCCTAAAATCATCGTTAGAATCATAAACAAACATATCTAAACAAAATACTATAATCGAACCATCGAGCCAAGAAGACCTGCTATCTTTTGGTTATTGCGGTTCATTTAGCCTCACAAATGAGTCTTCAGACAAAAATGTAAGATGCTCTACGTTACACCCTAAGAAATCGTATTTGCCTACCACGTAATGTGTGCTGCGTACTATTTCATAATATTTATAATTTACTATTAAACCGTTTGAAAGAAACTTGTGCCTAATGTAATTAATACTATTAAACCATCTTCTTTTAAGATCCTGCTTGAATATAACCCTTTGTAATACGAGTGCGTTTTTTTAAATTTTTAGACCAACATTCCTTACAAACCTCACGTTTCCGTGTTTTAGATGCTCAATTACGGTTATTTACGTTTAATTTAAGGGTTTTGTGGGTACTTCAAACATATTTCCTAGTTTCTCTTATAAATCTAGTACACTTCATTTGTAACGATTGTCCTAATATGACGTTTTTAAGGATCCCGAAGAACTCTCAATAGGTGCATTACAGGATCGTTCACCAACAATTAAAGACGACCACAATGGTAAATATGTAATATACCGTTTTAGAATTACTTCGAGAAACTCTGGTGAATAATAAGGATTTCTATCTTCTACTCCTTAATTGCAAATATTTTTTATTATATTTTTCATTTTATCATTAAAATAGATATAATAATTTGATTTTTTATATTGGCTATCATTTTCCTCATTCTCCGCTAATACATCCACTGAAATCGAGCATTCGTCAGAATTATGTTCGAAATTATCCACATGCTCTACAGCATTTCCCGTTAATTTAAAAAGTTCTGCTTCCGCATGATCAACAGCAAGCCCCTTGTATTTTGAAGCAGTTACAATGACTAAATTTTCAAACCAAACATCTACATATTTGGGTTTTTTTATATTAAAAACAGAAGCAAAACTTTCTTTTAGGACACTTTTTACACGATTACTCTCATCATAATATTTATTAATGCAGGTAGAAAATATTTTCATCATATGAGCGCAACACAAAGCTAACGGCCATTCTCACCGTAGTTTTAAAGGAAGGTTTAGCGATAAGGCGTGCTTAAATCTGAATTTTTCGTTGCACCGTTGCTTAAGCGTTCTATAATCGCCTTAAAGGTTCCTTAAATTTAAGCCCTGAAAAATGGTGGCTTAAAGCTGGTTTAAATTTAAGAGTAGTTCTGAGCATGCGCATTTTTACAAATTACGTGTCATTACTGACATTTATTTGATTTTAATTTCAACTTTCAATCTTTAAATTACCTATTTTATTAAAAAAGGGAATCTGATGATGAAGATATCTTTGAGGACGATATTGATATATTGGAAATGTTCGATTTCGGGTTTCCCAGAAGAATTTATGTGAGAAGAAATTATTTTGCTGAATTAGATGAGCTAACTTTCTTTAGGCGGTTTAGATTACGTAAAGATACTGTTTTATATATTTTGACTTTAATTGAAGCCAATTTGGAGTTCCCCAGTGATATATATGTATGTGTTAAAATATATTCCCTTCCATAATTTAAGTGTACAGTACCGTAGTACGTAAGTAAGATTTTTGTTGGCAGGATACAGAGTTAGTTTTTTTGTTTTCAATTATATCTTTATATTTACTAATAATATTCAAGAGGAGGATCTTTTCATCGTTTGTAAAATTTGCGGACCTCACTCTCTTCCTCGGGTTTTCCATTTTATTCTTATTTTCTAAATACAAAACGTGATGTAGGTACAGACAGAATAAAATAATGGATGACATAAATATGACATAACAAAGAACGTAACGAAGTTGCCAACAAATTACAAATGACCTAAAAGTAGGTGTATTACAATAAAATCTATACTTATTAAAGCGGGCTTAAATATTTTGCGGTGCAATGCCAACAAAGTTAAACCATATTTAAATATTTAAGCAACCTTAACTAAGGGTTGCTTAAACAGTAATCGGTGAGAATGGCCGTTAGTGAGCTATATTATTATTTATTTTATTTCCGTATATATGATCGTAACAGTAATTAATATAACTAATAAAAGACCGCTCATTAAAGGATACATTTATAGCATTTAGCTCAGCCATGCTAAAATCTGTGACAACTCGATAAAAAATTGGCCATTTTGTACTATGCGATAACCAATACGACTTAAAATGGCTTTGCCAACTTGAAATTGCACCAATATCATGGCTGCTGGAAATAAAATCAGACACTGTACACACAGTACTGTCTGGGCCTTCGTCTACTGGGATAACAATTGAGTACAAAAGAACTATTTTTTTAATCGGTATAATGTAGGTTGTCTTATAATTTTACCTGTTGCATCTACATATATATATATATGTATAGTAATTTTTTTCCCCTTGCTTTTTTTTAATTTATCCTTTATCATCTCGATTTGCTATTTGCTAAGAATATATGCGTACATTGGTTCACCTATCTGTTGAATATATTTTGGATTATCCCTACGCATTAAATGTAAATCAATGACATCATCCCGATCTTTATCTAACTTTGACAATGTTTCCGATCTAATATTTTTAAATACACTCTTCCACTTAATTTTTTGTAAATTTTTTTCTTGTATAAGTTTACTATCAGACTTTAATGTTGCGTCTATAGCCATTGTTGAAGGTTTTTCATTTAAATATTTTTGACCCAACAAAGCCCTTTCAATACCCCTAACTTGTCTACTCAACTGATAAGGATGATTATAATCTAAATTAGAGCTAAAAACATTGAATAAATATCCCCCGTCAAAATCTTTATTGCCTAAATCGCATTTCAGTTTAAATGTTTTGCAACTGTCATGTCCGCAATAAGCTTATATTGTACACTGCATGATTTTAGTAATACAATTTTTTTTTACGTTTATTGTGCACGTATTATTGACATATCGGAACATTTTTTCCTTGAGAAAATAAACGTATATACCTTCCTTAAATTTATTTTCACCATTGTCATATATATTGTTTGTAGTTTATTTGTGGCGGATAGTTAATATTCCTTGAACTTAATTCTGGGATTCACGCCAAATTCTAAAAAATAAATAGAAATAAGAAAATTGCCAAAATATGTCAAGATAAAAGTGTAGTATCAAAGGCAAACCTCAACAGTTTGCCCCAGAAAACCACTGTATATAGTTCTAAATGAATATAAATACAATATTGTTATCTGAAATTCGTATCAGTGGTTTTCTAGTATTTTACACCAGAAAATATAACAAAATGTATATTATATAATATATAGATATATATATATTTATATGATATGTAAAAAACAATTATAAAACAATAACTTATCTTAACTGTTTCAATTTCATTCAGATACGTGACCACTATTTGGTGTTATGGCACAACGAAAAGATTTAGAGTCATATAATTTAGAAGAGTTAAAAATATCAAATGAATTGTCAAACTTTTCCAAAAACTCTGCTGTATATATGGCCCTACTGCTAATGGAATTTAGTGAAATATAGGTGAATAAGCCCACACTTACAGAATGGCTCAATACTCTGGTTGCTAAACAAACTCTTATGGGGCTAAATGGAGGTAGTTCAATGCATATTTTGGATAATTTAAGGGCCAAACGAGGCCGCATGGAGCAATCCTTTTTATAAAATTCTACGATGTGTGACCATGATATCCGAGTGTCTGCCTGTTCAATATCATATTTTTTTAAATTATTTCTTACTGATTTAAGATGTGGTGGATCATGAAGAAAACAGATATTTTCACTGTTAATTTTTATGTATGGCTTTTCTGCTGTGACTCCCAGAAGTTTTCTCATTTTAATATTATTTAATCCCTGATCACAAACCATAACTTTTGGTATAAAACCAGTTTAAAAAATTTTGGAAATTGCATTTTTTAAAATGTGCACCAAATATTCTCCTGGCAGAGCATCCTTAGCCAGATAATACCCAATAACCTGCTTAAAATTAATTTCGTATCATAATAACCATGGCTGGCTTACCTGGTCAAGTGGATTGTGATCAAGGATATTGTTAAATTCATCCCCGTAATTCACATAGCCTTCAATATATAGATATATATTCTAGGTTTTTTCTTGACCGTTGATATCAATACAAGTATTATTTTTCTTGGGTATATCGTTCATATATACAGGGTGAATCTTAGAGTGGCGGCCATATTTATATGAGGCGACACCGTTCAACTATGGGAACACAAAACTACAAATATTTTTTTTTTAACGCGCTATGAAAAATGAATATTGTTTAAACCCTTTTTATTTGAATTTGGGTACCCCGCCAGTGGAATGCGCTAGCGAGAGTAACGTCTAATAACTGAGACGCACACGCCTGTCTAGAACAGTGCGTTGTTGCCAAACTTCACGACTGAAATAAAATACGGGGAATTTATTGTAAAGCAAACAAGAAACTAAATAAAATGAACTATCTAAACAATAACAAAGTAAAAACTATTCTCCGTGAGTGTAACAATAAAAAAAATAATACCTAAAAAACTTAATACTTAGTAACAAATAATGAACAGAAAATTATTTTTTCTAATAGCAATAAATCTTTACTTATCTTGGATCGGCATTTCTCATAGCAGGTGTTGAAACTGTCCTCCGTTATTTTCCAAACACGCTGTAGCTCGCCGCATCATAGAATCTAACTTTATTGTAGTCCGTATTCTGCCTTATGTGATTCGCAGCGTTTTCTACTATTTCCCGTAATTCTTCAACGTTGTTGACAGGAGTCGTGTACCCCAAACCACCGTACATTGTACGGTGCACCAAACTTTTCATGTGCCCCCACAGATAAAAGTCGCCTCTAAAACACCACTAAAATAAAACTACACACACGTAGAAGGTACACCTCACTCAATTATTAAACACAAACGCAAAACTTTTATAAATTTCTTTCACTAAAAACTGAAACAATTTAATTTTATAACCATAATAAACTACACTAGCTGCTGTCTGACTGGTCACTAACACTAAAAACTAAAACTAAAACATAGAAAAACAACTGGCACGCCGCCGTGCGAGGCTTTTGCATTTCAGGAGAACCTTTTTTTTTATCACCCTTTTTTGTTAATGCACCTGCTTAGTAACTAGGTCAGTGTCATAGTTTGTAAACAGTTCAGCGACTCTAACAGCTGATAGGTGGTTTTAAATGTCCTATCCTATAAACTAATTCTGTTTTTAAAATCTTTTTCATTTTGTGTCATAATAATTATGCAGACTATGCAGCCGGCTTTTTCATTTTGTTTTGTATTACAATTTTCATTATGGAAGTTAAAACTGCGTATTTCAATAAACCTGTTTATCCAATTGAATTAATTAATTTTTCATTTTCACTAGGTACCATTATCTCTCTCTCGTGATTGGGTATCTCTGAATTATTAATGAAAAGTGAAAATGTAAAATGTAATCGATTGGTTTTATATCATCTACACTTGGCAACACTGTCGACCGGGCACACGTAATGCAGCAAGTGCTTGCCCAGCGGCACCGGAATTACAGGAATTATACATGAATCGCGAATTTTTTTAAAAAATTCATAACTCGGCCATTTTACAACCTACAAAAAAAAAAGTTCGGATTCATGTTCATGACGACTAGTACTATTAACCCCAAAAATATGGCCGCCACTCTAAGATTCACCCTGTATAAACAAATTTATTTATTTTTTTCTAACGTTTCGGTTTATTTATAACCATCATCAGAGAATTATTATTTTGTGTTTGCTTGATCTTAAATTCAATACATCACATTAAAAAATGTAGTTTAATTTAAGATCAAGCAAACACAAAATAATAATTCTCTGATGATGGTTATAAATAAACCGAAACGTTAGAAAAAAATAAATAAATTTGTTTATATATATGACCGATATACCCAAGAAAAATAATACTTGTATAGCCTTCAATTTCATCTGCTTGGGCATGGTACGATATGTGCTTCTTTATAGAAATTTCATCTAACACAACAGACACCACCTTTTCAGATTCACCAAGGTTTTTTGATTTTACCTAAAGTTTTAAAAATATTTTCATTTAACCCCGATTTGATCTCTAAATTGCTAAACCATCTACGTAAACTTCTATTATTAGGAAGGTAAAATAACGTTTGTAATGTTACATATGTTTTTGCTGATGAATAATACAATGCTAACGCGAAACTTTCATCATCTGAATATCTTCTACCATGAGATTTTTGTTTGAAATTTCTCGCTTGGCTTAAGATAAATTGTTTAAGATTTTTATTTTTCTTATTTAAAAAACGTATTAACCCTGGTTTGAAGGTAGCTTTGCACTTATTTAGTTTGTCTTTTAATTGTTAACTAATTTTCGATACTTATAAACCGTTTTCTGTAAATTCTTTACTTTATTCTTTAGCCCTTTATTGCCCAACATAAGTTTTATTTTAGATTAAGGCGTAAATTTGTTTATTCCTAATCAATATATGCTCAATTAAGGGTATCTATTTTTATTCAGAATTTTAGAGTCACATTTTGATTTTTTTTGGAGGCGGGACATGCAAGTCCCGTCGGTAATAGGTGAATCAAAATAATATATAATACCAAAAATGCATAAAATCTTTATACTATGTAATATTAAATATTACAGAGAAACGAAAACTAGATTATTTCATGGTAATATGAGAAACAATTTTTTGTATTATTGCAACAGAGATACACATTACAAGTAGAACATTTGGACTGTGGTCGGGACTCTTGGGCATTAGAGCTGCACATCTCGCATCTTCCTCTATGAGGAGTAAACACTGGCCAGTGTTTGCCCAATTTTCCTTTTCGGACGTCGTCAGGAACGCTATAATTATATTTTCTGCATTTTCTTTGACATAATGAAGTAGAGGGTGATGCTGTGGAGCATCTTTTTTTATTTGCTTGATTCCCATTGTCGGATTGATCCATTAGACCAGTTGCAACAGATCTACGAAATTCTAATGGGCTCATCTTGTCAAACAATTGGTTCGATATGATACTAGCATTTACGAAAGTAATGTCCATGAGGCCCCAAAAGATGCGATGCCACCATTTGCGGGACTTGCGGTCAACACAGTAGGTACTTCTAAGTTGATCCGCTAAATCCACTCCTCCCATATTGGAATTGTAGTCATTGACAATTGCTGGGCATTTGATTTCTTCATATGTTCCGTCCTTTTTATTTCTTCTTACCACAGTTTCCTCATTTCCATGATAGTTGGATGCGAAGTGCACAACTTTATTATCTCTCCAAGTAAAATATCCTATATTCGTAGATGAAAATCGGTAATCATAGTCGCCTCTTTTCATTTTTTTCTCATTTTCCATATTCTGTGGCAAATACTTTCTTTTGGCGCGTATGGTACCATATGCTTGAGTGTTTTCCATCAATAATTTCTCTAATAGTGGTATTGATTTAAAGTAATTATCGAAGAATAATTTTCTGTTCTGGTTCCAAAACTTCTTTGAGAGGGAAAGGACGACCCGTTCTCCCAATCCAAATGTAGCAAATTCATCTTTCAACTCTTCATTCTTTCCTTGATACAAGTCGAAGCCAAGTATATAGCCATTTTGGTCTGCTATTGACCAAAGTTTGTACCCTTGCTTTATAGGCTTCATTGGGTTGTATTGCTCAAAGAGCTACGCCCTTTGAATAATATCATTGATTCATTAACGCTCAGCTCTCTTGTGCCATTACTACACTTAAAAAATTGGTCATTCAACGTAGCTATCAAAGGTCTTAGTTTATGCGCTTTATCTTTACTCGGCATTGAGTTATTATCGTTTACATGTAAGTTTTGCAAGATTTTTTCGAACCTGTTTCGTGGCATTACGTTGGCGGCATATGGAACACCCAAATCCTCGTTTGTACTCCAGCAATGCTTCCAACTTGGAAGGATGTGATACCCCATGAACAGGTTTAGTCCCAAAAATGTCAATAACTCTGGTTTTTTCAAATTTAGTACCCTCTCGTTCTGTACTGCATATAAGTTACTTTGGTATAGTATGTTATCTAGTGCAGGTTCTAACAGGGTGATAAAAACATCAGTAGGAGAATCACAAGCTGCAAAAACGTCTGCATTAGCACCTTCTCTAATACTGTATATTATGTCATTTTCAGTGCAATCTGTTTTCCTCCACTTTCTGTCAACAATGTTTTCTTGAATTTCACCACAATTCGTATCGGGTGTATCTTCAGCAACTGTATTGACTGTAGAAGCTACTTCAATGTCCTCTGCAATATCTTCGTCTTTTTCTTGTTCACTATCAATTTCACTGCTTGCATCAACATCAGGTAAATTATAAAGAATATCTTCGATATTTTCAGCTTCACGTAGGAGTTCCTCATCAGTAAGATCGCGTTTCCAATAATTCCACTCCATTTGTACTAGACTGGCCTGTTGAAAAAAATATATATTTATGTTTAGGTGAAAAAGTATGTTGCAGCAAAATCTATCATTGAATACAAAATCAGTATAAAGATTATTATTATTAATTATTAATAATAAACCTAACAGGAAATGTATATTCGCTGGAAATGCATTACTTTGACCTCATAACAATTTTATTCCTGACGGGACTCTGAGGTACGCATTTTGTTGACGCCAACATTATTGTAAATTGAAAATTTTTATCAAAATTCTATGCTGTTACCATAAGTATATATCATTTACCAACTAATTTTTAACTTGTAACAACTAAAATTATATTATAAATAATATAAAAAAATATATCAACTTACCTTGGTCACAAAGCAATGTCACCATATGACAGCACTAAAACAATGCTTGATAAATACAGATATTCATACACATGCTGCCATCGTCTGATATATGTACAATCGCTATATGTGTACCGAAGAGTCCCGTCAGGCAGCAACTCAAATAGATGCATACATATAAATTGAATCACCCTTTAACTTCATGGGACTTGTAAGTCCCGTCGGGCGATAAAGGGTTTTAATAATTTATGAAATAAAATATTTATTATATTCCTCTTTGTATGGAGAATACATTTATTTTCACGAATAATTCTTTCCAAACTAAGGCATATATTTGTAACGTTCTCACTGGGAACATATAAACCTCCACGCTGCTTTGTGCATAACAAAACTGACTTACTCTCCTCCTCACCTGCAATCACTTGCTTTTGACAAATGTCACATGTAATGTTTTCCTTCGCGCGCCGAACCACAAAACCCTTCATCTCCATCATCCAAAATGACATCGTTAGTCTTACATAAGCTGCCAGCCATGTAAAATAGTACAAGGTCCGGCAACAGGATTGAATGGTTTTGAAAAGGTTGCTGTGGAAATACTGTTTATTTGACAAACGTCAAATAGTGATAAAATTGTATTTTATTATCGAAAGTTTTGTTACAATGGCAAATTGGCCGGTTAATCATCGAGTCTCTGCAGTAAAATCATTTAGCCTATATCCTACGGCCACACAGTCAATTCATTTCGGTACGTTGAGATGTTGGAAACATTTGTAGCTGTGAAATTTCAAAGAATAGACCAACAGGACGGCGCCACGCGCATACAGCTAGAGGGCTCAATGCTGTTTTACAGCGTATGTTCCCGAATCGCCTAATTTCAAGGTTAGGCGACTTTGCATGGTCCGCAAGATCACTCAGTCCCGGTCCCGGATTTTTTTGTGGGGTTTCTTAAAGTCCTAAGTGTACTCTACGGCTCTACCCGTCTCCAAACACTTCTGGAGCTCAAAGAAAGGGTTCGTGAAGAGATAAATTCGATAAACGAATATGTACTCAGACGTGTTATGATCAATTTCAGAAGAAGATTGCGCAATGTATAGAAGAAGACGGTGGTCATCTTAGGGATGTGATCTTTGCAAACAAAAGTGTCAGAAGAAATTTCCAGAATTGTGTGTTTAGTTGTAATAATAATTAGTCCAAATATATTCTTTGTTTCTTAACAGTGACCTATTAAAAACCGTTCAATCCTGTTGCCGGACCCTGTAGTAGCATCCAATATGCTACAATTTCCAGATTTGGCAGCGGATACTTGGTGCCTCCCTAACATTTTTTTGTACGCCGTCTTAGATGGGAGCGCAGATGGATTGTTATTCCATTCACCACGTCTCCTTACAGCACTAAAAAAGGTTTCCAAGTGATCCTGGCTCATTTTGTATGTTAAAATAAATGTCATATATTTATTTTTTATCAATTCATCGTATACGTTAAGCACACTGGTTAAGCTAACAATTAATCCCAAAAAAACAATTTTTCTGTTTGACTCAATAATCAGTCTCTCCGAGGAATCCCTTATTTCATATAAATAATCAATGAAATTATTAAATTTTGTCTTTAAAAAATTCGTAATTTTGAGAACAAATTGCTCTATTAAAAAGAGTTTTAGAATATAATATATTCTCGAAACAACAATGACAACTCAAAAAGTATAGTATTACAGAAAACCCGTTTTAAACATTTTATTATCGTATTTAGAAGAGAATGCTTAATTGATGAAATATTTGAGCGTAACTTTTGTAAATACTTACGGAGCTTAGTCAATGGAAGCTAGTCTTAGCCGGAATTTGTGACATTAAAAAATTTTTGAATTGTGTCATTGTTCCTCATCATTCACCAGCCAATGAGTATGAAAACACTTTATGTAAAAAAAATTTATTTTGCTGCAGTAAAAATACACATGAATTAAAACAGAAAGTAACGGAATGCAGAACTAAATAATAGGTAGGTAATTATTAAAGATTATTGTAATAGTCTTTATAGGTTTTAGGAATAGTGGTACTTTTATTTTCTTTTTCTTTAAACAACGAAAGTAAACTCTTTTTTTTATTTTCGGTAATACCAGTTTTATTCTTGTATGCTTTTATCAAAGTGATTGACTCAGTGTTTCTTCCTCTGCTATTTCTTACTTTCTCTATTTCCACCTCATCAAAATTTTCTTGATCGAAAGAATTTTTATAAAAAACCTTGTTGGGGTATTCCCTTCATAACTTTAAACATTTGTAATTCGGATATTTTTAATTTTAGGAAACTTCCAAGTCCTATTGAGCTAGCCAAATTTTTAAGGTCAAGAAAGTCGTCGTATGTCAATTCTTCAACGTTGTATGGCGTTCCGGATTTTTTTGCTGTTCTAATTAGTGTTACATGTTGCTCTGGCAAATAAATCGGACCGGATTTTAGAGCACGTTTTATATTCCTTTCGATGAACGAATGAGCGTTATCACCCTCGTTCTGAGTGTGTCCGGTAATGAGATACTTATGAGTTATGCTTTTAATTTTTGAAAGATTTCGAACAGCGTAAAAATATACATTGACAGAAGAAATTTATTTTTTTGCTGCCCAGCGCAGTTCCGAATAGAATATTACATTTTTTGGACTATCAAAAGTATAATTTAAATTTTCTAGGTACCATAACACACAGGAACCAATTTCGTAGGCGTCTCGATGGCCCTGGCCCTCATGCCAGACATAACACGTGACAGAATTATTTTTTATGTTATAGATTGTAAAATTAAACACGTTTAATTTGGAGGTATAATAAAAACTAGATGTATTACCCCTAGGACAGGGTAAAACCGCTTGGAGATCATAAACTGCTACAAAATCTTCTTTTTCTTTATCTGTCTGTTTTTCTAAGCGTGAAAGTTCTTTTTGGTGTAAGTGTGCTTCGTAATTTATTCTCATTTCTTCTTTTTCTGTTTCACTTCCAGTTTTAAAGGCTGCGCAAAGCTCGCATTCATCTTTTTCTGGGGTAAAAAATGAAATATTGAACTCCTCGTTAAATATTTTATTGTACATAACGTAATTTGCTGAAGGTTTTTTATTTTCTTGTCGTAGTTTTTTATAACCACGATGAAGGTCTGAAATCGTTAAGCCACCCTCAATATATTCATTATTAGTGTGAGCCCGGCAATAATGGCTAGGAATTCGGGGAAATGACTCAATGTGTTGTCTTACACTCCCTTTTAGCTCGTCGTCTAGTTTATGGTGATTTGCATGTTTGCCACGTAAATCGTTTGCAATAAATTGCGGGTGTTCAGTGTCTCTCTTACTAAGTACTGTTCGAATTGGTCGATCATTAATGCACAACGTATTTTTGGAAAACATCTTGCAAACTCGAATTTTCTGGTTGTTGGATTCGAAATAAAAAGCATTATTCGGTTGGCGGTTACTACCTTGTCTTACATACCTATACCTTGGCATAATAGTGGTAATGCTCGAGCTAATAAACTCACGCTGTCTTCGAACACATCCAAGTCCCAATACTTTCTAAACATTTGCATACGCTCTTCTTCAGAAAATTTGATGTGACATTTAAGTTTGCATTTTTCGCCACATGGTGGTTTTAACTGTCTTTCTGGATAACTTTTCTTTGTTTTAGCATTTTCGCCTTTCCCGAATTTCTTAAGCGTTTACTTAAATTTATTTGCCAATTTTTCGGTTCACGCTTTCGTTTCCTTGTTCGTTTCTCAGGTTCTTCTGTTTCAGGATTCTCATTTTCAACATTATTGTCTGCTTCAGTGTCACTAGAATCAGATGAAGAGCTGCTCGTATCACTGTTGGAGGACGACGACGAATTACTTTGAACATAATCCAAATCCTTTACCGAGTCGTTGGAGTCTTCGGAGTAGTTGAATTCATTCACCGCTGCAGTATTATTAGACATGGTTGCATCTAATGGTACTGCTAGAAAATGTATAATGTAATAAATTGATAGATTTGACTTAATTTAAAGTTTATTTTCTTCTTTTTAGAGCATTTAAATGAAAGCTTGTTTTTAAAAATGTTTTTTTACTATTAATTTATTAGTCAATATCAAGATGGTTTATCGTGTCATTTAGGGTTTCTATTTCTAGTTAATAGTTTTATACTTCTATTTTGACTTTCAGCTACGATAATATATAACAGACAACTGAATATATTTTAAAAATCTTAGGTTTATAACTTTAGTGCTTACATTGACCCTTTTCAAGAGTATCATATTTTGGTTCTTAACAGTCCCATGGTTGTTGTGGTTTTGTTAATTTGTGTCAATAAATTTAACAATTTTTCGTAAAATCGTTTTGTAATAGTGACTTTTCGATTGTCATTTTGACATCGAAAAGACTGTCTTTTCGACACGATTTTAAAAAATATATCGAAAAGATTCTTTTCGATACGATTTTTGTGTACTTGTAATAATAGCAACCAGTGCCTAGCGACCACCTAGTAGCCATTTCTGTGTTAGCCATCTTGTATGCAATGATTGAAATAAATGTATGGTGATTTTTAAGTAAATGAACTAAATTATTATTTATTTCTTGCATGGGAAATAGAAAACAAATGAGTGGAAACTGAATATTAAATTATTTATTTATTGTATACATTAATAACGCAGTCTTTCAACTGAATTTTCTATATAGTCTTCCGCCACGGAAGTCGAACGCCAACCTCCGTGCCTCTTGAGCATCGACATGTTGGCTCCTGCATCCGCTAAAAAGCTAGCAGAACATCGTCTAAAACAGTGCCCAGTACATTCACTAGCACTGGGAAGTCCAAGGAATTTGGCAATCTTTTTAGGTATAGAACCAATGGTATTTATACCTACCGCTTGTAGAGTACATTATGAATTTCTGTAGGTCATGAAAAATCGGTTATGATTAATATTGGACGGACGTAGGCTGGCGTATTTGCGAAAAATTTCCAAAAAATCCAGTCCTTATATATCCCCCTCTGGTGTTGTGAATACTTATTCTCGAAACATTGGTTTTTGTATTGGGAATAGTGACCTTAATAAATGATGTAGCATCTTCAATGTTCTCTGTGAGTAAATAAGTTATTTCCTCTCCTACAGGCTCCCGATAAACCAACAATCAACACCACTTTCATTAATAAGTACTTTGCATCATCTGCCTTTTCATAAACCTGTCAACCTCTTCCTTGGAAAATATTCTGGACATTTTGGGGCTATAACCACTTGATTTTCATTTGTGAAATGCAATAACATTGAAATATGTACTGATATCCACATTTTTATTTAGATAAATTGTGGTTCGCAACATGGAATATTTAGACCATAAAGTAGAGGGTGCACATTTTGCAGATAACTGGGATACGTACGTCAACATAACTTTCTCTGAAATATTAACTACCTTCTTTTCTTCACACCAACTTACAAATTTTTCCGGAATTAGCGCTCTTAAAGCCGCCTCTGCCGCATTTTCTATTTCAGAATTATCTAAATCACTTAACTCTTCGTCATCATACATTGTTCACTCTGAAATACCTAAATAATTCAACACCTATCTTTAAAAATGTACAGCTTCACACAACGATTTACTTACGTTCAATGTTTGTATACATGAAACAATAGCATAGCAACCGTGTCTATGGCAACCATGCCTAGCAACCGCCTAGTAGCCAACTATATACAATGATTTAAATAAATTTAAGGTGATTTGTTGGGCAGCGAGCGGAGGACTGACTTCACTCACTCATAGCGATATTAGGAGTAAAGCAACATTGCCGCGGTTAGTACTTTGGATGGGTGACTATCCACGGAAAGACGCGGTCTCGCTTCCCAACTTCTAGCGGCTTGTATATCAGCTATATCGCAGAAGCAATACAACTGTAGGCGAGAGGTGTATTGAGGATATACCATCCTTCGGAGGGGATGTAAAGCAGTCGGTCCCTTGTCTATTAAATGTTAGGCAAGTAAAAAATCCCTACTCTTAGTAAGATAAGAGGTTCGGCAAAATTTCCAGGTTGGGGGTTGCTCGTCTCCTGGCGTCGGTGATTGGCCTCCGTAGCGGAAATAGGCCGACGTTAAATAAGTGATTAAAAAAAAAAAAAAAAAAAAAAAAAAGGTGATTTGTAAGGAAATGAACTAAACTATTATTTATTTCTTGTACTAAAATGAATATAACGGCGATTTTACGAAAAATCGTTTGACAAACTTCACGTCGCGTGCCTGAAACACCACATTTTCGCGACTTGTAGCGAAAATTGCTTTATAGTTTTTATTCTCTTTGGCAATTTATTAAATTCAATTACAGACCTATTTAATGCACTATAATAATTGCGAATGTTTGAATTGTATTCATATCTATGCATATGCACAGCTGTCCTCGTATTATAACTATGGATTTTGTTGTTTAATGTTATGACATTTTTTGGCTTTTGTAGTTTGTGCCTTATTTTAAAAATTATTTGCTCGTCCACTCTTAGTTCTGTTAGATTTTTTAAACATAGCTGTTTGTACAGGTCAATAATAGGGGAAAATCTGTCTATATTAAATAATGATTTCAAATATTTGTTTTGTATGCTTTGCAGTCTCTCTAGATCCGATTCATTTGTACAAGCCCAGGTTGTTATTAAATACCTAAATTGTGATTCAACGTAAGCATGATACACTAATCTTTTAGTTTCTAACCGCAAGTTATTTCCACATTTTTTTAATATTTTCACCATGGAAATTATTTTATTTTCAATATGTAGTAGTTGGCGTTTCCAGTTTAATTTATTGTCTATCCACATTCCAAGGTATTTTATCTCACTGACTACTTTTAAGTTTTCTCCAATGGTTACACTTATTTTCATTTTAACATCCTTACTCCAGGAAACGTAGGCTCAAGGTGGAAAACTATATAGGATTTGATTTTTATTTTTTTTATACTGATCTTGGGATGCTCAATTTGGGTCTGAGTTTGTGGGACACAGCTGTCCCCGGAACATCCCCATCCACCCTCCCCCCCAAAGGGCTTTTTTTTGCTTTTTGCTTTATATCGAGCTTACGGTGCATGCTATCGCAAAAGTACCTATATTGAAAATTAAAGAGGAATAAACAGTGGATAATATGAGCCATGTTTGGTTGTTGTACGTCAAACCGTTTCTTTGCACGGGCACCTCAAAGTTGACCCTCCCTTTGAAATAGACACTTCGTAATTTTTTTATTGTGGCTCACAGGCAATACTAATTAAAAATAAAACATATGGCAGTTTATCACCGATAAACACCTGATTTTTTGGTATATATCTGTTTTTTCTGACATTGCTCTTTTTCGAGATACAGGGTCGTCCATCCTAAAATTCACTCCATCGTATCACCGGGGTTGTTCATATAGGATAGTTCAAAATTTATTGTATTATAGACTTCAACGTGCTGTTTGAAATTCGTATCAGACGACCAAATTTTTTCGCCGGAACTACCCCTTAACCTAAAAAAAGAGTTTTTAGATTAGGTTTTTCTTTAATATTCGCTCTTCAGGGCACTCTACGAGAAATTGTCACGTATTGTTGTATACTCGCTTATATGGTTTATGTATAGGTTTCATAATTATTTTTTTTTACAACACCCTGTATTCGAATTTTTTTTTTATATATAGAGGGTTCTAAAAAAAATATTTTTTTAACGTTTTCTAATACGCATATGTTTTTACTATAGGCCATCTACTTTGTATGTCTCTATAGGGTTTGTTAATTAGGCTATCCCTTCACCCCAAAATCGATACCGCGGCGTAACAGTTTATCAGAAAATTACATTCATGTTATGCACCTATTCTATACACATGTATGTATTGCAAACGTTTTCCTCAAATATTTTCTCAGAGGGTTATTGAAAACAAATATTCTTTTACCGCCTTTTAATACGCATATATTGTAATATTGTTCAACATGCAACATAAATAAATAAAGTTAAAATTAAAATATTCACAAAAACATGCATTTAATAAAATAAAAATAAATTCTACATGCTAAACAAGCTTTCAATAAATAAATATATAACTACAAAGAAATAAAATCCATTCTAAAATACATAAAAATAGCAAATAAAAACTAAAACAGAACTAAAAGATATTCAGATTCAAAATAACATGCAATCGTAGAAAGTAGAAGGTTTTATTTGTAATAAAAAGGTACACCACAAATGAAAAATGCTTACAAATTATCACTCAAATTGCAAATATCACTACTGGCACAAAGTTGATAAAACCCAGACAAAGGAGACACAGGATATCCAGAAAGAATTCTTGTAAAGTCAGCTAACGTAAAATCTTCTCCGAAGGTGAACGGTGACCACCTAAAAATTCAAATAAATTACATCATATACAAAACTAAGGTTAAAAGGTTAATAATTGTTAATAAATAAAAAAGGAAAATGTTACTGATTACAGAAAAAGGTCAAAATAGTGAGAAATCATAAAGAAACAGAGATAAGAGATGTCACTAGGTAGATAGAAAAATTGAAGAAAGTCAGTTATTTATATAATTTAAGGAAATTTTGTTATACATTAAGTTAGATTAAGGCATAACGATAAAACATAGTGAATGTGAACGTTTAAAACACAGTGCAACGCGAGTGAAAGAAAATGTGCAAGAGTGACTACGCAGCAACGGAAAGTCGAAAAATATGTCAACGGAATAAAAGCAAATGCAAGGTAATGGAACCAGAATGAATTTAAATACACGAAACCAGCTCCAAACAGCCAGCAAATAAGCAATACTATAAGAATATCAAGAAAATACTTACTGAAATTCATATCAAATGTCCAGCTTGCCATGACATAGGAATGTTCTGGAATATTTTCCACCAGGCAACCAAAGAAATAAATGAAAGTTGTTGACTCCAGCATTAGAAAGCAACCGCACGTTAAAACGTCAGTACTGAAATAAATTTAAAAATATTCAAAATAAATATAAATTTCGTGCATGAATACTACAGATAAACAAGTAAGTCAGTATTATAGATTTTAACTATAAAATTCACGTACCTGTGGGCTGCAAATACATCCAAAGTAAGGATAAAAGTCCAGTAGTTTCTGGCACCATTTGCAAGCAAATTTAAAGTCACAGCCAACCTACGGTGAGAGCAGAAATTTGTAACTTCACAAAATTTGCAGAACAAGCGTCCATTATTTCAATATTGACAGAAGAGTAAACAATTCGTGGCAAAACCACTAACTAATTCAGTGATCGTTAAAATTCAAATAAACTTTATTAAATTAATCAAAACTCATGCGAATTTGAACAATTTAGATTTAAGATATTTGTAAAAGTTAATAGCAATTTGTCATCACTAGCTTAAGTTATCGCAGGTAGTTAAGAAACCCTTGTTATTTATGAAATAAATCGAACTGAAAAATCTATAAGCAGAGCGACATCTTTTATTCAAAAGCAGTATTAAAATTTTATTACAGTAAACTAACTTCACAGCATAATATTGAGCAAGGTCAAGCAGAACCAAAGATCTCACAAACAGTAGATTGACAATAAGATACAAAATTTTCAATATTAAATTTTATTAAATCATTACAATTCAAAACAAAAAGTAATTCAAAGTAAGTATCCCAAGTCTCGAACGAATCCAAGCCCTTAAATAAAATAGACAAGGAGTAAAAAGGCTCCAAATAAGCATTTTTCAATTGTAAAGTACAGAGTGTTATTTATTTATAAAGCAGATGCTGTAAAAAGCAGGTAAGAATTAACAAAATATCTCAAATGTGTATGAATGCAAACTAAAACCATAATTTCTATAATAAATCAATAAAGCATTCCAAAACGTAAATAAAAAAATTTAAAATTAAATATCATTACATTTATACATCACGAAAACTTTCAAATCAATCAAATATATCATTACATTATTTATATCATTACATTATTATATATTATTTAGCTACTATTTACAGTATTCTTCTGTTCTTAGTGTATTTACGACAGAAATACATTGAGAGTGTAGAGTCTAGTGATGCAACGATTCTTACTTTTACGATTACGATTGCGATTACGATTATCATTACTGATAATCGCCGATTACGATTACGATTATCTAGGAGGCAGTTACGTTTTATAGTATAACAATAATTTTTGTGAAAAATGACAGTGGATAAACCAAAATATCAAATATTTATTAACGAAAAACAAACAAAATTTTTAAATGCTACAAAACTAAACTAATTATTATTACAATATAAAACAAAATAAAAGAAAAATCAGTGTTTTTGAAAAAAATTTTGCGGGGAATTACGGAAAATTATCTATCCATCAAATTATAGTTTACTGTTTACTAGTGTTCACTGCTTCAACTCTTGTAATCTGCCAACTTCTAGTTGTGTTGGTAACAATTAAAATCCTAAGTAATCGTTTGCTATAATCGGCGATTACGATTAGTCGTGAAATGTCAATAATCGGCGATTAAGATTAATCTTAATCGTAATCGTTGCATCACTAGGTGTAGACACTGGCAGTAGACCGTCTTTTCCTTCTTTCCGGAATTAAGCGACGCAAGTTTTATTAACGGGGACGATTTATCGCTGTGGAGAAGGCCTAATGCATACCACAATTAAAAAAACGCGCCAAATACTCTATACCTCTCAGGTGGTGTGGAAAGGAGTACAGTCAGCATAAGTGACGTTTACTCATTGTCAATGTATTTCTGTCGTAAATACACTTAGAACAGAAGAATACTGTAAATAGTAGCTACATAATATATGCGTATTAAAAGGCGGTAAAAGAATATTTGTTTTCAATAACCCTCTGAGAAAATATTTGAGGAAAACGTTTGCAATACATACATCCGTATAGAATATGTGCATAACTTGAATAATGTAATTTTCTGATAAACTGTTACGCCGCGGTATCGATTTTGGGGTGAAGGGGTAGTCTAATTAACAAACCATATAGGGATATACAAAGTAGATGGCATATAGTAAAAACATATGCGTATTAGAAAACGTTAAAAAAATATTTTTTTAAGAACCCTCTATAAAAAAAAAATCGAATACTGGGTGTTGTAAAAAAAAATAATTATGAAACCTATACATAAACCATATAAGCGAGCATGCAACACTACGTGACGATTTCTCATACAGTGCCCTGAAGAGCGAATATTATAGAAAAACCTAACCTAAAAACTCTTTTAGGTTAAGGGGTAGTTCCGGCGAAAAAATTTGGTTGTCTGATACGAATTTTCAAACAGCACATTGAAGTCTATAATACCATAAATTTTGAACTATCCTATATGAACAACCCCGGTGATACGATGGATTGAATTTTAGGATGGACGACCCTGTATCTCGAAAAAGAGCGATGTCAGAAAAAAACAGATATATACCAAAAAATCAGGTATTTATCGGTGATACACTGCCATATGTTTTATTTTTAATTAGTATTTTCTGTGAGCCACAATAAAAAAATTACGAAGTGTCTATTTCAAAGGGAGGGCCAACTTTGAGGTGCCCGTGCAAAGAAACGGTTTGACGTACAACAACCAAACATGGCTCATATTGTACACTGTTTATTCCTCTTTAATTTTCAATATAGGTACTTTTGCGATAGCATGCACCGGAAGCTCGTTATAAAGCAAAAAGCAAAAAAAAGCCCTTTGGGGGGGTGGATGGGGATGTTCCGGGGACAGCTGTGTCCCACAAACTCAGACCCAAATTGAGCATCCCAAGATCAGTATAAAAAAAATAAAAATCAAATCCTATATAGTTTTCCACCTTGAGCCTACGTTTCCTGGAGTACCTTCTTATTTTTGTGTTTGAAAATCATATACACCGTTTTGTCCACATTTAAATTTAAATAGTTGTTATTTGTCCACTTAGAAAAACATTTCAACTCATCATTTATTTGTCGTTTCATAATACCGGGATATTTTCGTCATTTTTTGAAATCCAGATTTGAGCTTTGGCACAATTGGCTGGTGCGCGGGAAAAGGGGTATAAGTCAAAAGTTGCAGTTTGGAGAAAAACAAAGTTAAAGTTCTGTGTGTAGCATTTTAAACGGGTATAAAAAAATCATGTGTTTATTTTTTTAGCAATCTTAATATTACATTTTTATTCAACCCCTAAAAGCTTATTTTGATTGGTTGATTAATACCAGAAAAAAAAGCGACTTATATCCCTTGTCCCATTTTGCCACTTAAAATATGAAACTTATACCCTTTTCCCCAATTAAAGGCAATATAAACTGTATAATAGTATATTCTATAACAAGTTTAAGAATGGCCCATATTCCACACGAGCGAAAGTTTGTAGTCCGAGCCAAGGGCGAGGACTACGGTTCGCGAGTGTGGAATATGCCATTCTAAACGTGTTGTAGACTATACTTTCTCTAAAAAGATTTTAGAAACTACACAAAAAAAATAGAAAATAAATTACAATTTAACATCAAAACTGTTATGTAATAAATATTCTACAACGGGTTAGGCTTTGATTCGTCGAAAACTGTTATGTAATAAATATTCTACAACGGGTTAGGCTTTGATTCGTCGAAAACTGTTATGTAATAAATATTCTACAACGGGTTAGAATGTCATATATTCCAACACAACTTTTAGTTGTGGAATGCGTAGTTTCTAAAGTCGTGTTAGAGAAAATATATTTATTCTATTTTCAATGAAATACAGAATTTAAATATAAAATTGTTTCTTTTACTCTGTATAGAAATTTTGAAAGAAAACATTACAGGTCGCGTAATGTTTTCTTTCAAGTACATAACATATATTGTTATGTACTTGATTTTCTAATGAAAATGTTTAAAGTTTATATTCTCTTGATATCATGGATGAATTAAATAAAAAACTGGCAGCTACGCGGGCATTTGGTGAAGATACAATCAAAAGTTCCTACGACCCACTCGCAGTCTTTCATTTTGTTCATCCATGACATTAAAATATGTTATGAAAAAAATTGATCATAAAATCAAGTACATAAAATAGCTGGAAGCTCTTAAACTACATTAACTTTCGAGTCCTAGCTTTCATCACTGTCATCGTCGGATAGTTCATTTCTGACGTCATCTTTGGTAACCAGAGATGTATAAAACAGATGGAAATTCTTGTCTACATACTCCAAAAGGTCAAGTAAATTGGCTTTTTTATCAGAATTTATGGGAACTGGTCCTTTGTAAGACAGGGGTGGCTTGATGTTCTTGGGAATCTGTTCTTTATGCTTTTAGATCAGATGTTCAAAAGGCTGACGTTCATCTAAACTGGTTTTATACTGAATTACACCCAAATCTTGAGTATGCCTGAACCATTTTATGTCTTTAAAGGAATACTTGTTTCCTTGTTCATTCACTTTCCTTTGTATGAAATGTGTTTTGAATAAAGACGAAAATTCCAAAAAGTCTCTTCTTTCCATTTCGGTTACTTTAAAAGGTTGTTTTGTACCACACATACGAACAAGTTGAATCCAATCTCGTGGATGCTAGATTGGAGAAATAATGGAGTGGTCAGTGTCACACTTCATATGGGTGTGCCCAGGAATCAAGAATTTATGATCTATGACTTCTAGTGATGGACATTGCATCATGATTAGGGTAAACATTATTGGCAGATATGAATTTTTGTTCTGTCCCCCGCAAGTATCTGAATATAAAATAATGTGTTTAGTTTCTGTGGGGATTGTCTGAAAATGTTTATACAAGCATGAAGCAATTTGGTTTGCTCCTCTTCCAGCCATTGCTTCATGCCACATATAGCTGAATGCTTGTTTATCATCACATCTATGCAAAGTAAAGTTAAAAGTCCAAAGTTGGCGTTTGTAAAGAGCAAACTGATGTTTCAATGTCAGGGGTTGGTAAGCATTGCTGCAAATCAAATGTATAGAGAGTTTTAGATGAGTCAGCTAAAATTTTTTCCTTATCCATTCGTTTGGCTTCATACGCATCTTCTGCGGCAGTTTGATGCACTTTTAAACTCTCTTCCAAAATTTGTATAGCGTCTAAATCAAACTCATTTTGAAGGCGCATCTTCATTTTATCGCAAGTGTAGCAGTCGCAGTCTGTTCTTTTCCCAACTTGGTACATTGTTTTTTAAAAAAATGTTGGTATAAACACACGTGCATTAGATGTAAGCATGTTACTACAATGTTGCTATACTACAATTAAATCTTAGTGCGATATCTTCATGTAGTAAATTTAATCTTAATATCATTAACCGACTCGGTGGCGTAGTGGGCTAGAGCATGAGTGACAGTCATGGCTCTGGCCACACTGCCTATCGTGTCCGGGTTCAAAACCCGGCACCGGCAGATGGCAATGGCGGTGGGTATGAATGTTTGTCTGCGTTTTTTCTAATATGTAGCCCCCTTCCGGACAGCCTTTGGCTTTGGGGGTTGTCTAATTTCTGTGATCAGAGTCGTCGCTGTCTACAAGCGACACCGTTGGTAGGCGTTGAGAGCCAGAGAAATTGTTATAATGACGTCCACCCTGAGCCGGAATGTAAAGATTTACTTTTAAGTATTTGATTTCTTAAAAGTAACACCTCACCTTGCTGTACTGCATTTTGATCGACGGTGGCATCGGAATTAATTCCGGCGCCATCCTCGGGCATATTCCGTGTCAAAGAGGTCAAGTGCGTGCGTCCGTTGGTAGCCGCAATACCATTATTAGAGGCTTTCGAGATGGCCTCATATAAATTGTTTTCCGCCGGGATAATGACATCTTGCAGAATATTTATTCCACTCGTAGATGGTCCCGGCGGTGTTGAAATGTTCGCCGAACCCTCACCCACGCTGGTTGCGGCATTATTTGCATATTGTGGTTGCACACTATTTATTTCTTGCACTACAATACCGGCCTCCGTGGGTGTTTCAACAGTATTGTTGGCAATAGGGTCCGGCACAAAATTCTCATTGGTTGATATATCACTCCACCAATGCTCGCTTTCTGTTGGTCGAAGGAAATCCACGCCACTACGTAACGGAGGGCTTTATACGATTGTGGCGCCAAGCCACGCCGTGCCACCTGATGTAATTACATCCCAGACTAGGAGATGACGCCAACATTGTTGCCACGTAACCCAAGCCAAATACCACATGATACAAACTTAGAGTCGACACCAGCATTGTTTTCACATAACCTAAATTAATCTGTAGATCATTGAAACTAAACACAAATTTAACCAAGAAGGTGTGCTTATCCTTGCAGCCATCTTACAATACCCAGCCACATTGTAACCGCTTCTTTGCCAAGACAATAAATTTACGTCTCTTTTTTTGAGGTTCACGTGCTTTGCGGCAGCTCTTCGTCGGAGAACATAGGGTGGGTTCGTAAGAAATAGGTACCGTCAAATATATCCCGCGGGCGCCACTTAATTTTTGTGGTATTAAAATCAAGAAAAAACAATACTCTTTTATAATCAATAAATTGGTTGCAATCAATACGTATATAATTTACGCCTGAAAAACAAAATAAAGGAAGCACAACGCCGGTTTGAATTTCTAAGCTTGTTTCTATTTTTTTTCAAATTATGATTCAATAATACATGTTCAAATGGCAAAGATAATTTAATAACAAATAAGTTTATATATTGGGGTACCGTTTATAGGCCTATAGGCGGTTTACATGTATAACTCAAGTTCTTTAGACTATTTTAGAGCATTATAATAAAATTCACAGTAGTTGTACCATTCTAAGCTCAGGATAAGCATTCGTTAGTTTGATTACCTCTACTTATAGAAAATAATGGTTCACTCGGACTTAATTAGAGACAAAAAAATTCGATAATTTTGAAAGTTGAAAATATCTCACAACACTTCAGTCTATATTATATATTATATTATATATTAACTTGTAAGGCTTGCACGACGACGCTTCGAAAGGATAATAAATTTTATCTGACCTTAGCGTCCTGGCTGGGTTAACTTCAGCTAGGGTGTCTGGTAAGTATTTTGTATTATATCACAGAGTTTCGAAAATCCCCCGGGTTGGATAGGGCTATAGTTTTTTTCTCTGGTCCAAAATCGGCTCCAGCCACCTCACAACAGGTGTATATCACATTGAATAATCCCAAGTGAAAGACAATAAACGGGCACATGAGAAAAGTGTAAGGCCGGCGAATCTAAAATTAATTTTAGGGTTCAAATAACGGGATGGGATGAAATAACACAGTGACAAAAAATTTGTTACATACCTTCTACTAGAATGGCCCTTTTTCACACAACAAAAAAGAATCTAACACCAGAAATATCAATAAAACATATGAGTAGCTCAAAGATGGCTGAATCTCGTTCAATAATAATCTCGATTTCCCTCATCGACTCCACTTTGCCTAGAAATCCTTTAAGAAAAAACACTTTGTATGTAAATTTGTAGGTGCGCACGCGATGTCACTTTGTTGTCATGACAACCAGGATATAAGCCGTAAATTAACATGAGAATGGATAGACAACCAAACATACAGTCTGTCGTGAACTTATTATTTATTTTCAGAAAAGTCTAAAATTGCCGTTACAACATAATAAAGCGATGCATTATTTTAAATTCACTTTGTGGCAATAATTAACAACAATTCAAATTGAAATTGAAATTTATTAACCAATAATTATTACATTTTAGTTACATAATTAATTTTAACATTAACCTAAAATTGTACAATTGTCAATAAATGTCTTACAGAATACAATATTAGATAAGTATGCAATTAATCTAAGAATTTAAGTTATAATGTATTTGTTGAAATCAGTAAGAGTTCTCCAATAATTTCTAATGCTATATATATTTTTTATTAAACGCGTTATTTCAACAAGAATAATAATATTCGTAAAGTACACAATTAACTTAACTTAGTTTTAGACCCTTGCATTGAGAAAATAAGGTTTCAATAAGTTTTTGAGTGAAGTATTTTTATTTTTCAGTCAACTATGGCTGCGAGTAATTTATCCAAGCAATCGTTTTTTACAGAACTATTTTCAACTTCATTTATGGCTGACATTAACCAGTGTATGTTTTGTTCAGGTTCGTCCTGAAAGAATTGTACATCAGAATGCCCCCACGGTAACGTCTCAGTTGTATTGGGAATAATGAATCACTTATCGTCATACTGGCTCAAAGCCACTTTGTTCTTTACTTCGGTTTATATATCATGCAAATAAATTCGAAACGTATTCATCTTTCTAAATATCACGGAAATTACAGATCACTATGCGGTCCTGATAAAATACTCTCCTTCACTACCTGAAATGGATAAAAATTCTTTTAAAAAAGCACATTATAAGCAGTACATTAATTGCAGTAAATTAAAAAATGAATTAGAAAAAGAGGATTATTGTGAAGTTTACGCCGCGAGAGACATAGATAATACAGTGGACTTATTTATAAACAAACTACAGGAACATTTAGACAATTGTACAACAAAAATTAAAATTAAAAATAGTGAAATAAAAAGAAACCAATGGATTACCAATGGATTGATAAAGTCAATAACCAAAAGAAATGCAATGCACATAACTGCAATTAAACATCCTAATAATGTAGATTTATTAAATGAATACAAAAGATATCGAAACAAGTTAAACGATTTAATTAAAATAACAAAAATAAATTTCTATAAGAAAATAATCAGTAAAAGTAATAACAGTCCCACAAGAATGTGGCAATGTATTAAGGACATCCAGGGGCAAGCTAATAAGAAAACAAATATTGCGAGCATAAAAAATGAAAACGGAGACATTGTAGCAGATAAAACAAAAATAGCAAATTATTACAATAATTTCTTTAGTGATATAGGTAAAAAACTTGCGGAAAACATTAGTTTAACAAATAATCAAAATCTACCAAAGACTCGCTTACCTAATTCATTTGTAATCACGTATACTAACGTACAAGAGGTAAAGAAAATAATAAATGAATTGAAATTAAAAAAAGCTCCTGGTGTCGATATGCTGAAGGCAGAGACACTAAAAGAAATATCTGAGTACATTGTGGAACCCCTAACGTACATAATAAATATGTCTATGGAGACTGGGGTGTTCCCGACTGCTTTTAAATTAGCAGTAATTAAACCTCTCTATAAATCCGGGGATAAACAAGATGTCTCCAATTATAGACCAATTTCACTTATATCAAATCTGTCTAAAATATATGAGAAAATACTTAAAATTCGCATTTTTAGTTACTTAAATAAATATAATGTCATATCTGACAAGCAGTATGGATTTATGAAAGCCAGATCTACGAGTGATGCAATAGCAGACTTAACAGCTAAAATTTACAGCAGCATGGATGCTGCCGAACCATCATTGTGCATATTTGTAGATCTGGCCAAAGCATTCGATACTGTAAGTCACCCAGATTTATTGAATATACTCGAAAATCTTGGATTTAGGGGAGGATTTAATGATTTATTAAGGAGCTACTTAGCAAATAGACAGCAGTATGTAAGTATTGACGATTGTATAAGCTCTACAAGAACTGTAAGTTTTGGGGTTCCACAAGGTACTGTATTAGGACCAGTTTTATTTTCTATATATGTCAATGACCTTTTTAAACTCCCTATCGACGCTGAAATAATAAGCTTTGCTGATGATACAGCAATATTCTTCAAGGACAACACATGGGAATTATTAAAAAGCAAGGTAGAGAGGGAGTTTAAAATGGTTATGGACTTCTTCACTAATAGGGTGTTAACAATAAATATTAATAAAACATTCTTCTTACCTTTCTCTAGTTATGTCAGCGGTTTACCAAAATTTAATTGTATCACGATAAAACATGAAACTCTTGAAACTACTATAACATCTAAACCGACCATAAAGTACTTGGGCATTACAATCGATTGCCATCTAAAATGGGATACACATATTAATAATTTGGTGAAAAGAATGAGAAGTCTCTTGCCAAAATTTAAATACTTTAAAAATATTTTTGATGAAAAACATCTAAAAATTATGTATTATGCCTTGGCTCAGTCGCATCTTCTATATGGAATAGTTGGGTGGGGTGGTGCAACAAATTGTTATTTAAAAAATTTAGAAATTGCCCAAAAATGGATATTAAAAATAATATATAATAAGGGTTGCACTTACCCATCCGATGATCTTTATGTGGAGGGTGGAATTTTTGATCCAAGACAGCTTTTTTGTCAAAGTATTTTGTTAGTAATGTACAAGAACAGAAATAAATTGGAGAAAGTTAAACACGCATATAGCACCAGGCAGAACGAAAAATCAATATTCATACCGAAAAGGAGTAAAACAATTGGTCAGAGGTGTTATTCGTATATAGGGCCAAAAATATTTAATACCTTACCTGATTATATAACAAGTCTCAATTCGAATAGTATTTTTAAAACTAAAATCAAACAATGGATAAACAGTCAAAGTAGGAACAAAATACATCAACTTATAGATATTAAAAATAATTAAATCAGTCAATCTATATTTATCTTACTTACCATTTATATTCATATCACTTAAGAATTATCTCAAGAATCATGACACAATATGTATTAAAATATATTATTATGTTCTCTTGTTCTCTATTATGTCCTGCTCTCATATTTTATCAAACGCAATTTCTATTTATATTTCTATACTGTGTATATTTCTGTATGTATATGTATATAATATGCATGTATATATGTATGTGTGTGTATGGTTAGTCAATGCACTCATGCACTCAAACTTGCTAAGTGAAAATCAACACGGATTTAGAGCTAAGCACTCTACTGATACCGCTGCATTTGATTTCTTACAGTTTATTTACCATTCATTAGACAATAACCAATATGTAATGGCAGTGTTCTTTGACCTGACCAGAGCTTTTGACAGTGTTAACCACAAAATATTGATAGAAAAATTAGATGCATTTGGCATTCGCGGAAATCTAAACAACTGGATAAATTCATTTATAAGCAATAGAAAATTTGTAGTTAAAATAAACAACTCTTATTCTGATGCACAGAATATAAATATAGGCGTTCCCCAAGGGGCCGTATTGTCTCCTTTGTTATTTATCATGTTTATGAATGACTTAGAACAACATTTTATTGAACTGTCACCCCATATCATTATTGTAATGTATGCTGATGATGTTACCATTGGCATTACAGCCTCATCAGCCCAAGAACTCGAATGCATAGCTAACCAAATGTTGCATAATTTTTTGGAATGGTGCCGAAAAAATAAACTTGTATTAAACAATGGTAAGACCACTTACATACAATTTTACAAAAGGCGTGTACCATCTTCAATCACGTTAACTTTAAAAAACTGTACTTTAAAAAAATCTACATATTACAAATTCTTAGGTCTAAAACTGGACGAAAAATTAACTTGGGAAAACCACATTGAAAGTGTGTGTATTAAATTAAATTCCTCATTTTTTGCTTTACGGAATTTGAAATATGTTATATCAAAATCTGAACTAATAAATGTATATTATGGTATTGTGTATCCGCACTTAAAGTATCTGATTTTATTATGGGGTACAGGCAATGCCTCACAAAGGGTATTCATAATTCAAAAAAGAATTGTAAGGTTAATGTTCTCACTAGGGCCGATAGAATCCTGTAGAGCAATATTTAAGAAATTTGGTATACTAACTCTAACGTCAATTTTTATCTATGAAGCAGCACTCTTTGCTCATAAAAATATTAATAAATTCACATTAAACCACGACGTACACGGCCACAACACACGGAATGCAAATGATATTTTAATAAA
The DNA here is from genome assembly GCA_963680705.1 of Rhagium mordax. Taxonomy (NCBI): domain Eukaryota; kingdom Metazoa; phylum Arthropoda; class Insecta; order Coleoptera; family Cerambycidae; genus Rhagium; species Rhagium mordax. The sequence continues at coordinate 13,662,769 of OY796663.1, forward strand.
TAATTATACGCTATCAAATTATCAGAAAAGTCCATATTACTGCTCCGCAAATATTTACAATAAATTGCCTCCAAATATTAAAAATTATACCACATATAAATTTAAAAAAATGTTGAAACAATTTCTGAGTGAAAAATGTTTTTATACTCTACAAGAATTTTATAATCTGGAATCTAGAGTAATTTAGTATTATATTATCATTGTCCACTTTTATGTACTTTGTAATTTAATTGTAGACTTAAAAGTGTTTTGTTTTAAATTATATTATATTTTATAGCTAATACTTTAATCATTTTAATTACCTATATTTTTTGTATGTTCTTTTTAGATGTACCTATGACGTTTCATATCTGTATTGTACAGCTTATTTGAATAAATGAATTATTATTATTATTATTATTATTATTATTATTAATGCTTTAGTTTACTTATGTTTAAGTTAGATAAGTTTTTCGGTCCACGCAAAAGGTTTATCCTTCTGTGGATCTATCAATGTTTATTGTATTTTTTTTTAAATTTCGTATACATTTAAAGAACAATAATTGTAAGCAATTATCCTCAATAAACATTATTATTATTATTATTATTATATCAAACCTCCTCGTTCAACGATTTGCTTATAGTCATCTATTGATAACTCTTTTTGAATTTACACTTGGAGTAGTTTTCCACACACACCAAAACACTTTTGCACATACTCGACGCGCGTTTCGCCAACCAAGTTGGCATCATCGGGAGATGATAGTTTTAATCATCTCCCGATGATGCCAACTTGGTTGGCGAAACGCGCGTCGAGTGTGTGCAAAAGTGTTTTGGTGTGTGTGGAAAACTACTCCAAGTGTAAGTTCCACACCAAAGGTTCCAACCCCTCTTTTTGAATGACGAATCTTTTTACACCTTTAGCTTTTTTTATTTCATTTACCAGAGATTGTACACAATATGCCTTTGCGCCTGTTCCGTAAAAACTAATTGAATCGCTTATTATTAAAAGGGACCAAGGACCATTTAGGTGATTTTGAGAAAACTTTATTGTTAGACTTTTTTAAATTATAGTAACTGAAAAAAAAGTGTTAGTGTTAGTTAATTCTTTGGTGTATGTGAATTACAATTTCTTATTATAATTTAACAGAAAAAAAAATTGAGGAAATAAAAGATTAAACATGACAGAAAACTCAAAATTTATTGAAAAAGGAATACATAAACTGTGTTTATAATAATGTGAAATAATCTATTAATCTATCTTGTTCGAGCGTGCAACTTTCGTTCTCATTTTTGTTTCCGAAGTCTATATCAAATTTTGATAAAACGGAATATTTGCCTCGTTCTCACCAAACCAACTTGTTTTATTAAGGCCATAAGAAATTGGTCAATTCTTTCAATGTTCACAACTGACCAACCTAAATAATATTAATTTTGAGCATTGAAATATTTAAAAATAGTTAAAAATATTTTTTTGTCATGAAACCCAGTGTATGTTGCTATTAATTTATCATTTTCCTCAATATGTTTAAATGAAAATGCGATACTCAATGATTTCAGTTGTTTCTGCAGTTCTTGCACCTCTTGTTTTAAGAAGTAGTTCTCGGCTTTAATAGAAGAAGAACTGCTGATCTGAGTACTACGACTATTGGCCTGTTCTGGAGATGAAGATCTTGTAGAACTTATTCTGCTTTCTGCCCTCTCTTCGACCGCAGATTGATCCTCACATGCAGTACTGGTGGAAGGCAAAGAATAATCTGTACTGTGAATTACACTTTGAATTACAGGAGTGGTACTCGAGGTGATACTATTTGTTGAGGTAAGATTTAGACTTGCATCTGCATTTCTGAAATTAAAATTGAGCTTTCACCATTGACCTCTATTTTGCAACCATTGAGGTACTTACTTGACAAGACTTCTCCGGTTTTTTCTTTCTGGCGAACGACGTTTCCCAATATTATGTTTAAATAAAGTTGGCAGATTATCCTTGTTTCCATATGACAAGAGCATATTAGGGAAAAGTTGTTGGCTTGTCTATCTCCTCTTCTATAACAAAAAAAGTATGTCATTAATAACTGTTATAACTGGAAATAGATAATTAGTTTCTACAGATGTAACTGCTGACATCTTTATAACAAATATAAATTTGACTTACCTCACTTATTTTTCCCATTTTCCCAGTGTGGCATCTTTGGGGAAATTAAACATTTTGCATCAATTTTTATCAGTGTGGTCACAACCAGGAGCAAAGCACAGGCCCACAACGAAGACTTAAAAATCTAACGAAATGTTTTATCACAATATGTCAAAGAAATTTTAAAATTTAGTTTATTTACACTACTAGTTAAGTATAAATGAACACTAAAAAGTTAATAAACACCACAGAGTTATAAAAAAAACAATAAAGCACTATAAAACGTATAAGTAAACAATAAACAATAACAAAACTCAAGTTTTAGGGATTCAATTTATGGGCTAAGATAGTCTGTGTTCAACCAGCTCTTTGCAGAACACGAACTAAAAACGTCGTTTATGCGCATGCGCTGCACGATTTCAATAAGCACCTTTACAATATATTTCTTTATATTCATATGCGCGTTTTATTTATTAACTCATATACATATAAAAGAAAGGCTTAATCCTTTTCCTTTACGATTTTAATTTAATAAAATAATATTTAAACCAGCGTTTTATAGACCCTATGCAATCATAACATAAGGTTGAAAATCCACCACGTCAACCGCTAGTTTTCTTATGATAGTGTGCCATGTTGCTAGTTCTTACGTGTGACGTCACACTAAACGTGCCCATTAAATAATGGATTCGCCTAAAATACTAAAATTTGATCAAATTGATAATTTACTTTTTAGCCCCCACAAATAACATTTTTTAACAGAAAAAGCACTGATAAAAAATGCTATTGTGGGGACAAAACAGTGTATTTGGAGTTAACTGAATTTGATCAAATTTTAGTATTTTGGGCGAATCCATTATTTAATTGCATATTCCAAATATGAAAAATATTGTCATTTCCGAAATAATTAAAAAAACTACTTTTTAGGTGTCATCTTGGGGTGCCTCCAACTCCCTTAGGAGGCGATTCCGGATATATGTTTATAGAAAGTGTTTGTCTTATTCTTGAGTGAGGAACATGTGGTTCAGAGATTTACATGTGATAAATAAATAAATCGAATTTTTTTTGGATAGGAATCTCAAGGAATGTGGTAACAAATCCCAAAAAAGAAAAGGAAGAGAAATAATTTACATGTGATTTAGAAACACTGTATGTAGATATAATTTAAAAAAATTTATGAATTATTAGTGTTTATTTTAATAATAATATTGAATTTACCTGTGTAACGTTGTATAATCGATATTTAAATTTAGTTTGATTTGACTGATATGCTTTAATTGACGGGGGTGTATTAGTTGGTCACCCCCTTTCGAGTTACAAAAAAATATTTATATTTATAGTGCACTCCAGACGAAGCGTGAGAGACTACACTGGCTAGCTAATCGTGGTGGGTGTGGGTTATACAACAGAAAACAACCTAGGGTGCGCGGAAAACATTGTTACGCGCTGAGTTAAAAAAAAATAATTTATGTATTATATTTTATAACATTTACATTCAGTATTTAATGCCAAATGAGAGAAAGAGTAAGTGGACGCGAATAGTGCGTAACAAATTTGCCGAGCTAGTCAGTCTATTCGACAGTGATAATAAACAAAATACGAGTAGGTTCGCTAACAACTTACCAATACCTCCAGGGCGCCACTGACATAAAACAAGCAACCTTGCCAGTAGGTTTCCTGCTGATCCAGGAATCCAACCACTCTTTTACCTCTCAAGCACAAAAGAAAATAGCATATATTTTTATTTTAAGTTAATATTTTCATTCAGGTTAACCCACAATCTAAGTTTTGTCTGTTCAATAAGGGTTGGTTTTTAGATAGTGAAAAATGAATGATTTGTTACACACACAAAGGAATCAATACTAATAAAGCAATAAAAGTCCAGGGTCCTGGTAGACAATCAAAAAAAAGTTTATTAACCACAATAAATATTTGTACCTAGGTTTTCCTAGTATTTGCGCAGAGTAGTACACACACAGATAGGGATACTTAATTATCTTATATTATACAGGTTCGCTTTCCTTACCGTCCGTGATCACGCAGGGTTTACATACTCTTACGTATAATATTATACATAGCGAACACGTTATAACCTATATGATGTAATTACACCTTATCGGTGGGTGGCTGCAAATTAGAGGTTAATTAAACCAAGAAAAATATATATTTTTACATAAAAAAAAATATGGCATAAGAACACTGATACTTTTATCAAATCAAATTAATTTCTGGCCTTTTGGACAGTATCTAGCATTTATAATTCTCCCAAACGGAGCAAACCTTAATAAAAATTAAAACAAATTTAATTTCTTACTCCCAAAGAAAGTAAGGTGCATTACATAATTCTTTTAAGAATCGTTATACTAAAAAAAAAAATTAAAAAAAGGTCAATATCCGTGCAGTATCAAAGTAAATCAATTAAATTAATCAATACAAAATTATGCCACCAAATGGAGCATCACCTATTTGTTTTAGTATAGTTAATTGTCTTAGAAATCACAAAAAAAAAATAAAAAGAATGTATATGGCTTTTAACGTGGTGTAGCATACAGGACTGTCCTATTTTCTCGAAACTTCCTTACTGTCAAATTACTAGCGATGGAAATTCCTGGCTCGTTGGCGCTGGGATCCCCGATGTAGGATATAAAATCCAACCCAGACAGGTCAGCAAGCAGGAGGTTGACACCAACAGTGGAACTCAATGTCCTTCAGCTGAAGAGGGCACAGGAACAAACCAATACCGCAAAATAATTAAGCAGGATACGTGGAGAAAAACCCCAAAAATAAAACACACGTAGAGGGATAACACCAACACGAAGAGAATAGAATTGCTCAGCAAAGCAGAGCAGAGAAGAGAACAAAGCAAAGCAGGCCGTCAAGGTTAGAAGTCCGACCTCACTGGTAGCCCAGATCAACAGTTTAGGAACACAATCTCTGGGTTATGTAAAACAAGTTTCTAGCCTGAGTTCTAGAATCCGACAGTAGTCGTACGCAATAAAGTGGGCACAGCAAGCTAACTCACCAAAATCACATGTATGATAAACTTTTCCAATCACTCCCAATTACTTGTATTATAACAAATTATAATTCTCGTGGACAAGCATCAATTCGACCTCAAGGCACCAAAGTGAATAATTCTAAGATGTCCGAAATGCTTCTTCCGACTGCATCATTCATACCAACTAAAGGCACATACTCAGAGAAGAATGGCAAGGAAATGGTTCCTATCCAGAGGATACTTGAAAATAATTATGTAAGACGAATCACAGGTAAGAAGAGAAAGGAATTTGATAACGAACACAATTAATAAGGGACATCATTATGTTTTATTAGATGAAGGGTTGCCAATGGTAAAAAAAACATATCACCATTACATAGCTCCACGGGTAGGAAGATAACAACGACCGCTGTCGTTTCGCACGACAGAAATCTTGACGTTCGATAAATCCATACTATTCTTAGTTTGACCCGTGATGGACAGAGGGTGCGCATAGCATGCTTGCAGTGGTTTATTTGTTTAAATTTCTACGAAGACAACAGCTGCCTAAATGAGCAATTTATGTCTAAATCGCAAAAATAAACGTAACAAGATTTAAAGATCAAAAGGGCTCATCAACAAATAAGTTTTATGCACTCGCCTACGAGGGCCACAATTATATATATACGGGAATAAAAACAATGGTCCTTATATCTAAAGTAAAAGCCTTAAAAACTACCCCGTTAAACCCATGATATTTCCCCCCCTTATAATACTACCCTGACAAAACCCGTAGATATACTACTCAAATTATGAAAATCACCCCACGGTGCCGAAGCGCAAAAACATGCGTTGACATAGTTATGACGGTACACACGTGTCATAAACAAACAGGGTTAACGAGCGGCAAATTATCTCAATCAAATAACGTGTAAACAATTGTAAAAGATCAGCCAAATAAAATGTAATCAATGTATATTGTATAAGTATTGTGGTGAAAGATGGGGAAAATATTTATTTTACTAGACTCTATACTTTTTTCCACCTACCGGGTGCCACAGCATAGTGGCTCACCCCTATATTTCCTTTATTTTATAACTTATCCATTTAAAATTTGGGGGGCATAAACTAACGTGTAAAATGTATTTCTTTCGCGAATTTTTGAGCCGATGTTCAATTTTTTCAAGCATTTTCAGAAATCCGTCTAGAGTGTTTTGGAATTCCAAAATTCGTTATACGGTAGGTAAACTTCAAAGGAAAAATACAATTTTTCTTTTCGTTTCACTAACAACTGTTTGCGATGCCTCCAAAGTTGAACTTATCACTTTTTAATCGAAAACTTTTTTTTTCAAATAGGAAGGTGGTGGCTCATAGTATTTGAAAAATTATAATTTTCTTTCTGATTTCATTGATATCTATTTCATATCTGGGCTATTTATTTTCAATTTTATTTAATTCGTTTGAAATTCCAAAGCACTCTAGACGGATATCTGAAAATGCTTGAAAAAGTTGAACATCGGCTCAAAAATTCGTGAAACTTACATGGTGTATGCAGAATGTTGCCCTGCATCCAAATATGTAAAAATATACAGGGTGTTCCATTTGAAAATCGAAAGTTGAGGTAATTTCCAGATAAACCGGAAGTGGTACCATGTGTTTGTAATGTGCGGAAATACATTTTAAACGGTAGTTTATGCCCCCTAAATTTCAAATGGATAAGTTAAAAAATAAAGGAAATATAGGGGTGAGCCAGTATCCTGTGGCACCCGGTATACACGCACAAAATTTCTTTCCCAGTACATACTACACCTGTTCCTATTCTATTTACACTCGGTTCAAGATCTGTGAACGACAATGCGTATGCAACCAGGAGATTTTACTTGCACGGGACTTTGCGGCCGGAAAATGAGACAATACGGTATCAGAGCCGGTAAAGTACCGGAAACCACCGGAAATTTATTACGAACCAATCACAAACTTATTATACCTTATAAAATACCATATAAAAATAACCGTAAATTAATCAATAGTGTCAAATGTCAAATGACAAGACAATAACCAAGTGTCAAATTATACAAATACACTAATATACAACAAATGACGGGATGAAATAATAGTAATTTTCGTCACAAGTCCGGAAGGCGACTTGTTACAGTCGAGTAGATATTATGGACGAGGCGACGTCAGGAGCCGAGTCTAGAATATCTAAACGAGGCTGGAACAACACCTTATGGACGTGTGTCGAATGATATTTTATTTCATCCCGTCCGGAAAGTACAACAGTACAGTATTCATATGAGGCTACACCCAACCTCCATTAATTAGTATAGTTCAGTTTCGTTTCGTGATTATTTTTAAAATTATCGTGCACAAGTTATTTTAATAATTTATACTTTAAGTCACTTTCACGTGAATATGTAGGTATTTATACAAAAGAATTATTTGGATTCAATATAGGTATTGTTCCTAGATATTTTATGAATGTGAGTATATCCTTGTCTCCTTTATCAAAATATAGTTTTACCCGAAGTTTTAGCAGAGTTGCGATAAAACGATTGGAAGGAGGCGTAATTAAAATCGATATACCTAAAGGTTGAGAACCGCTGCTCTAACCCCTAATAGCTTTACCCAATCTCTATTGATAATGATCGTTACGTCATTTCAATTAAAATATTGTATAAATCTATTACAAATTTCGCAAAGTATCATCGGATTGTTGATATCTTTTGTATGGTCGCACTTTTCATATCACTGGATTTAGTTATTAGTAACTCTTTCAAAAATATTCTATACAGTTTTGGATCAAAATTCATATTAATTTCTTTATTTTTTATAAAACGCTCCAAAATAAATTGAATAAACACCGCCAATTATACGAGTCTCCTTGATGAGGAACGTGTATGTGTTTTATGTAAATTGTGTCATTAATATTTTGTGAAGGGTACTTTTTATTATATTTGACAATGAACTTTTCAAATTGGTGCATTTTCTTACTAGCTTCTTGATAACTTTTACGTTCTGGATCTAGATAGTGAAATATACCAAATTCAAAATCTACATAAATTAACACCCAGTGATTATTATTTTGGTTGTAAGGCATTATCAATTTCTTTACTCCCTCAAGGTTGGGTAAATTATTAGGAATAATTCTTTTGTCAACAAATATTTCCCTACTAAATGCGTCACTGATTACCCTAAAATCATTATCGTTAGAATCATAAACAAACATATCTAAACAAAATACTATAACTGAACCATCGAGCCAGGAAGACCTGCTATCTTTTGGTTGTTGGGGTTTATTTAGCCTCACAAATGAATCATCAAACAAAAATGTAAGTTGCTCTACGTTACACCCTAAGAAATCTTATTTGCCTACCACGTAATGTGTGCTGCGTACTATTTCATAATATTTATAATTGTCTACTAAACCGTTTGAAAGAAACTTGTGCCTAACTAACACCGTCTTCTTTTAAGAGCCTGCTTGAATATTTATTATTATTTATAATACGAGTGCGTTTTTTTTAATTTTTAGACCAACCTTCTTCACAAACCTCACGTTTCCGTGTTCTAGATGCGCAATTACGGTTATTTATGTTTAATTTAAGGGTTTTGTGGGTACTTAAAACATATTTCCTGGTTTCTCTTATAAATCTAGTACACTTAATTTGTAACGATTATCCTAACATGACGTTTTTAAGGATCCCGAGGAACTCTCAATAGGTGCATTACAGGATCGTTCACCAACAATTAAAGACGACCATAATTAAACGATCAAACGAACTTACCTGAAGTTCGATCGTAATTATATGATGTGTTCGGTCCGAATATATCACTAAGAAAACCATGTAGTCCGCTCCTGCGTGCTACCATACACAAGTTTGAAGACGTGAAATCCCCCTCTCCAACTATCCCCATCTTCCAGCCAGGCCACTATAATCGTATAATCTCATTCGCTTTAAGTTATCGATCGCCCTAACCGCAACATATGGGGTATATCTTTGTATAGTTTCCTGGGAAGGGTGGGAAGTGATATATTCGGACCGAACACATCATATAATTACGATCGAACTTCAGGTAAGTTCGTTTGATCGTTTAATTATATTTCAGTGTTCGGTCCTCTATATCACTAAGAAAACCATGTAGATGTTTAAAGGAATGTTGCGCTCGTTTCTATGGGCGAGATTCGCTAGGAAATTAGTGGTATAGAAACATTGATTAATTAGTAAGAATCTGCTCTGTGCTTTAATGTCCTTTTATTCAGAAAAAGAAATACAAATACAAGTATATAGTGGGTATTTCGTTGGTTGAGCTACCCAACTGTTTTTCTTAAACCACTAACAAAACAAATTAACTTAAACAGTATTCTAACCTATAAGTGACGTTTGAAAGATCCTTAATGTCTATTGTTTGAGTCTAGTATAGTCTTGGCGAAGTCCCTTTTACTATCAATGGGTCGGTTGTAGAACCGTGCGAAGCATGAAGAATGATCCGACCAACCTGCCGTCTGCCTTATGACGTCCAGGGACAGACCTTGTCGGAAAGCTGCCGACGTACTGGCGTGACGTGTTGAATGCGTTTTAAAGTGATCGGTGTTTACCCCAGCAGCATGAAGTGTTTCTTTGATCCATCTACTAACTGACTGTTTGCTAGCTCTAGAGTGTGGTTTTTTATAAGTTACGAAGAGGTAGTCATTGTCAGCTTGTCGAATATTTTTGGTGGATTCTAAGTATCTCCTCAGCCATCTAGCTACGCATATGCTTGTGTTGTCCTCGTAATAGGGGATGTGTAAACACGGTTGTGTCTTCAGTCGTCCCGTTGTTTTAATCGTATCTGTGATGGGAATTTGAAAACCTGAAGGCATTTCAGTAATATTTGATAACCTAATAGCGGCCAATGTCTGCACCCGATGACCAGTGATGAGGGCTAATAATGTTGCTAAATTTTGAGATTGCGACTTTAGACTCACCTCCTTCATTTTTGATGTTTCCTCGATATATTTAAGGACTACTTGAGGATCCCAGGTGGTATCATACCTGGGTTTTGCCGGGCAAATCTTGGAGATCCCTCTCATAAATCGCTTAATTCTTATATCATCGCTTATATTATTAAGCAGTATAAGTGAGAGCGCCGATCTGTGGGAATTCATTGTACCGTATGAACATTTCTTGGAGACTAAGATATCTTGCAGAAAGGAAATGGTTTCGGATATTTGTGCCCCAAATAATGATGTCTTCGTTCGTTTACAGTACTTCCACCACAAATTGAAGGTCCCCTCGTACTGCTTCATAGTTAGCGGAGTGATGGAGCTCAGAGCTGTATCCATTGCACATTCGGGAAATCCTCTCAGATGGAATGCTTCCCTGACAATCGTACTGCCACCAGGGTAAGCTTCTGACTCAAGGGATGTATGTTGCTAGAAGGAGAAGAAAGTAAGTCATTACTTGGTGGGAAAATTATTGGTTCCCCCCTTTTCAACATTGAAAGGAGAGGGTACCATGGTTGGGATGGCCAATGTGGAACCACAATAATTCCCTCTGCCTCCTCCTCCCGAACCTTCTGTAAGACTCTAAGTATAAGCGAGAAGGGAGGGAAGGCATAAAAATAATATTCCCTCCAGCACACCGTGAAAGCGTCCACCGCAATTGATTCGGGATCTCTCATCCAAGAAAAATAGGTTTCACATTTTTTGTTAATAATTGAGGCGAAAAGGTCCACCTGGGGAGCGCCAAATTTATTAACAATTTTTTGGAATGCGTGGTTTGATAATGACCATTCCGTTTCGGATGGTCTAGCTCTAGATTCTTGATCCGCTCTCCAGTTATCTGAAGAACTTATATAGGATGCAAATAACCATATGTTTCTAGGCTCGCACCATCTCCAGATGTTTCGAGCTAGAAGGGACAGTTTGGGGTGTTGAATACTCCCCATTTTATTGATACCCGCCACAGCTGTGGTGTTATCCGCCCTGATGAGGATACTACAATTTTTCAGGTTAGATGCGAAACATTTCAGGCCATAAAATATTGCCCGAAGCTCCAAGTAATTAATGTGTTGTTTCAAGTCGTTTTCTGACCACCAACCATGGCGTTGATTCTAAGTTGGTACAGGCTCCCCAACCTGTCAGGGATGCGTCTGTATATATAACCAATTCGAAAGAATCTGACCTGATATCATTGTATGTCGCTGAAATATTTCGCATCCACCAGGAAAGGTCCTCCGCGATGAGGTTATCTGAAATTGTCATTGGTTCATCATAGTTCATGTCGACTTTTAGTAAAGAGGTATGCTTTTGTCTCTCCAGAGACTTGGTATAAAGACGTCCGTATTTAACAGCCGGACATGCTGAGGACAGTAAACCCAGAAAGGACGAAATTACTCGAATTTGTGAAGAATTTCTGCCCTGAATATATGAGGCCCATTTCTTTATTTTTTCTCTTTTTTCTAACGGTAATTCCAATCTCATTAGATTGGTATCAAAGATAAAACCCAAGAATTTCTGTCTTTTTTGTGGGAATAGGGCGCTCTTTTCCGAGTTTATGATAAACCCCAGAGATTTTAACGTATATACCGTATAGTCGACATTTCTAAGGCATGTGTCCCGAGACTCCCCCATGATTAAAAAATCATCTAAATAGTTGACGCATACGACCCCCTGAAGTCGCAGAGTTTCAACTAGGGGTTTCATCAGTTTAGTGAAACAATGAGGAGCAGAAGACAAACCAAAAGGCAAGCAGGTGAATTCGTACATTCTGTCATTGTGTAGAAATCTCAGATATTTTCTATGATCCACGTGAACGGGGATTAGGAAATAAGCATCCTTGAGATCTATAGTTGACAGATAATAGTCTTTCCGGATTAGCCGATATGCTGTTCGGTAATCCTCCATCTTAAAGTGTGGATTCTCCACGAAAGCATTAAATCTTTTTAGATTTAAGATGAATCTCTTCTTGCCATTTCGTTTGTCTGCTAGAAAAATGCTGGATAGAAATTGTCCGCGGCAAGGCTTGCACTCCTGAACCGCTCCCTGTTTGAGGAGATCAGCAATTGCAGCGTCAATTAGCATTTTATCTTTTTGAGATATTGCTCTCGCTAAGAAATTGGTTTGCTTGGGTGTGCTAGAGAGAGGAATTTTGTATCCTTCGATCCATTCTAGAATAAGTGGATTCGAGGTAATATTTTGCCATTTCTCTACGAAAAGACTCAGTCTTCCTGCAAAGCGAACGTTACTTACCCCTATGGTCTCCGCTTGTACTGCCTCTGTCTGGAGGGTTGGCCCCTTTGTGGTCCCGTCTCCCTCGCCTGATGACGGACCGGGCGTCGCTTGTTTAAATGCGCTTGTTGTGGTTTTCCACCCGTTTGCCTGTCGGTTGTACGGTATCTCTTTGGAGGTACCGTAGGTGTGGGTTGGAAAGCTTTCATCTCTCTCCCTGTTTTCTCCAACAGTTTGGCAGTCCTAATTTTGTCGCCCAAGTCCGACCCAAAGAGAAATTCACCCGAAGAGGTTTTGCTAACCAAGTCTCGTAGGGATTTATTCAAGGCCGGGGTTATTAGCTCCTTCCTGGTATTCGAGATACTATAAAAAATATTTGATAAGATTCTACCCGAATCTCCCAGGCTCATTAGTAATTCTCCTTTAGTGTCAGGAGGAATGTTCTCTCTATCTTCCAGGAGAGAGTTCATGCCTTTTGCCAGTGCCGACACCCCTTTTCCTATCTGGTTTTGCATGTCGACATAAAAAGCATCTTTTTTTATGCTCAATCCTGATAGGATTGGTAATATTTCTGGATTAACGACAGGCGGTATTAATGCCTTGCAGTTGGAAGGAATAGGATATTTTCCAAATAGCCTTTCCCTCTCATCCGCACTTAGCCCCTGTGAGATAATGTGGCTCCACCTTGAATTCAAGGCCTCGTGAATATTAAAAGAGGCCTCGTTCACCTTCGAAGGATCTTCTCCTAGCAACGTTAAAATGTCCTCGGGAAGTTTTTCCTCATTATGAATAATTAATGAAGGAGAGATACTCCTTGATGAGTCCATATAACCCTCGCGGGCATTCACAGGTGTCAAACCTCGTTGGGTTTGATCACCTGGTGATTTGGAGCGCGCCGAACCTTGCGAGGTCCGGTCTACGCTACTTCTGTGCGACCCTGTAGCTCTTGGGCTAGAGTGATCGCGACATTCTCGCCCCGCTTGGTAATCTCTGTCGAGCGAGCGCGGCTGGTGAGCAACCCGTCTTACAGTCGATCGTGACCGCGAACGGTGGCCCGATCGATCACGCCGGGGTCGTTGCTTCTCCCGCTTGGCCAGCCGTCTCTCTAACTTATTTAATCTTTTCAAAAGATGCCTGCTAGATACCTGTTCTTCTTCCGATGATTCCGAGCTCTGTCCTCGTTTCTTTGATCTTCCCATGCCTACGGAATAGATCTGAAATATGTATTATTATTATACTCACACTGCGTCAACGTAATCTCAAACACGCCCGTCCGGTAGCTACACAAGAAAGCGAATGAGATTATACGATTATAGTGGCCTGGCTGGAAGATGGGGATAGTTGGAGAGGGGGATTTCACGTCTTCAAACTTGTGTATGGTAGCACGCAGGAGCGGACTACATGGTTTTCTTAGTGATATAGAGGACCGAACACTGAAATATAATGGTAAATATGTAATATACCGTTTTAGAATTACTTCGAGAAACTCTGGTGAATAATAAGGATTTCTATCTTCTACTCCTTCAGTGCAAATATTTTTTATTATATTTTTCATTTTATCATTAAAATAGATATAAAAATTTGATTTTTTATATTGGCTATCATTTTCCTCATTCTCCGCTAATATATTCATTGAAATCGAGTATTCGTCAGAATTATGTTGGAAATTATCCGCATGCTCTACAGTATTTGCCGTTATAATTTAAAAAGTTCTGCTTCCGCATGATCAACAGCAAGCCCATTGTATTTTGAAGCAGTTACAATTACTAAATTTTTAAACCAAATATCTACATATTTGGGTTTTTTCATATTAAAAACAGAAGCAAAACTTTCTTTTAGGACACTTTTTACACGACTACTCTCATCATAATATTTATTAATGCAGGTAGAAAACATTTTCATCATATAAGCGCAGCACAAAGCTAAGTGAGCTATATTATTATTTATTTTATTTCCGTATATATGATCGTAACAGTAATTAATATAACTAATAAAATACCGCTCATTAAAGGATAAACTCATAGCATTTAGCTCGGCCATGTCAAAATCTGTGACAACTCGATAAAAAATTGGCCATTTTGTACTATGCGATAACCAATACGACTTAAAATAGCTTAGCCAACTTAAAATTGCACCAATATCATGGCTGCTGGAAATAAAATCAGACACTGTACACACAGTACTGTCTGGGCCTTCGCCTACTTGGATAACAATTGAGTACAAAAGAACTCTTTCTTCAATCGGTACAATGTTAGGTTGTCTTATAATTTTATCTATCTGTATCATCTCAATTTGCTCTTTGCTATGAATATATGCGTACATTGGTTCACCTGTCTGTTGAATATATTCTGGATTATCCCTACGCATTAAATGTAAATCAATGGCGTCATCCCGATCTCTATCTAACTTTGACAATGTTTCCGATCTAATATTTTTAAATACACTCCTCGACATAATTTATTGTAAATTTTTTTTCTTGCATAAGTTTACTATCAGACTTTAATGTTGCGTCTATAGCCATTGTTGAACGTTTTTCATTTAAATATTTTTGACCCAATATCCCTAACTTGTCTACTCAACAGATAAGGATGGTTATAATCTAAATTAGAGCTAAAAACATTGAATAAAAAATATCCCCCGTCAAAATCTTTATTGCCTAAATCGCATTTCAGTTTAAATGATTTGCAACTCTCATGTCCGCAATAAGCATATATTGTACACTGCATGGTTTTAGTAATCCAATTTTTTTTACGTTTATTGTGCACGTATTAATAACATATCGGAACATTTTTTCCTTGAGAAAATAAACGTATATACCTTCCTTAAATTTATTTTCACCATCGTCATATATAGCACGCCATTTCGCACAAGAAATAGTAATTTTTTTTCCCTCAAACATATTACATGTATATTTACGTTTCTTATTTGCCGTGGTAACGTCAGCGTTGGTCGAGGTGTCAGTACTTAGAGAAGCGGTATTCTTGCTACCAACGGGTAAAACAGTTGAATGTCGCAGTAAAGGTTTAAAACTGTTTTCAAACATTAATTTTATGTCAACAGCTACATATAATTCATCGTCCGTTACTTTATTAGTCAATAAGGAAACATCACTTTTTCCAGAAATTACCGAATTATTGCCATTGATTGATACATGTTCAGTGGCCATTTCAAATTCCGTGTTATCCAAGGTTATTTTATTTTCAAAGAACATAGATATGTTTCCCGAATTTCTAATTAAAATACGTTTAATATTTTTGCGAAAATCGTATGTATTAGATCCATAAAATAAAATTGAAGCATTGACTATAATTTCATCAGCAACATTTAAATTTAGCGCTTTTTCATAAGATAAAGATAATTTATTGCAATATTCCGCTAATTGTTGCCTATCCACTATAACGCGAATTTTCCTCGCACCTTCCATTTTTATCAAGTATCTATTTCAATAATTTACTATTCTATTACTACCTAGGTACTTCAGTTGAAGCAAACATGCAATAATAATATAAGCAAGCACTAATCACTAATAGATATATACAAATCTGAATGTTCTGGGAAAAGGGGAATAAAATAAAAATCGCGCTTCTGAACGTCTAAGAAGTGGCAAAATATTGCGACTCTCAAGTCTTTGAACAAACTGTACGTGATAATCACTTCTCACTTTCATAAACAAAGCACAATAAGGTAAATGTCACAGTTATTGACACGTTAAGGCAAATACCATATAATGTTTAAGATTTTTATTTTTCTTATCATTTAAAAAACGTATTAACTCTGGTTTGACGGTAGCCTTGCACTTATTTAGTTGTGTTGTGTCTTTTAATTGTTTAACTAATTTTCGATCCTTATAAACCGTTTTCTGTAAATTCTTCACTTTATTCTTTAGAGACACGAATATCTGCAGATGTTACTTTAGGTTGAACCATTGAAGGTGGTTTATTATTAGCAACATATTCAATAATCACTGGTTTTGCCCTTTCTTGTACCACTGCTTCAGTGTGTGTTCTCTTGCATGCTCGTCGTGGCACAATAGGTTCAACATTACCTGAAATTACTTGGATCATAAGATAACTAACTATAAAAATAGTATATATCTCAACCTGGAAGATTTTTGGAGGGAACGCTTTCCTTGTAAATCCCTTGGCTGTACAGATTTTTATTACGAAAATCGTTTTCAGATAAGTGATCAGAACACACCCTGTAATTTTTATTAAGAAGGGATGCTCCATGTTTTTTCATAATGTCATCCAAATCCAAAGCAAAATAAAATATTTTTTAGAATAATTTATTTGAAACAAATATAATTGATATCTACAGCTGTGTATTATTTAAATAAAATTTAATTTCTGGAACGGAAAATACGCCCCTGTTGTTTATTTGAATCGGATTTTTAAGGAAAAAAATCATTTTCATATCTCACAATAACATAAGAGTTATTTTAATGGTTTTATCTAACTGACTACTATCAGCAATCTCAGCATCAAAAGATGAGGAGATATCGCTAAATGATGTATCGTCACTAGACCTCTGACAGGTTTTGTTTTTTTTTGTTGGCATTTTTCTCTGTTTCGGAATTTGGTGATAGTTCGTTTCTCTTTTTGGACGTTTTATTTTTACGTTCTTTGTCTTCCTTTTTTTTGTTAGCTTCTACAATTTCTTCAGCTCTATCTGAACGTTTTCTTTTCCTTTCTTCTATTGCAGCCAACTTCGCATTTTTTGCGTCTTCTTTTATTCTATAATATTCCATCCACGCCGTCGATGTAACAACAGAAGGTATCTTCTCTAGTTCTTTTCTTAGATTTTGAGATTGATGGATCATGCCAAGAAAGTAATTTCTTAAAAAGACTTGGTATGTTTTTAGCTGGTGTAACTTGCTCCTTCATTGTCTGATTAATAGTCTTATTTTGTTCTGGATTATCATGCTTGTCAGCACTTTTAAGATGTTTTGAGGTAATTATTGCTGTGTTTGATAGATCTTTATTAGTAGTAGATTTTGTGGATACACCGCGATCAATTTCTGCAAATGAATAGTAATTTTGGAATATTCACTTTCAAAAATTGATTTATCAAGTACTTATAAATTATTTTCTGCTAAGCAGGTCTTTACTTCTGAAAACCATTTTCTTATTTTTTCCTCTGTTACGGTAGCTCTACTATGAGTTAAGGTTTGGAGAAACCCTTGTAGCGACATTTGGATGTCTTTTTAAGAAACTCTCATACCAGTGTCTGCCTGGTCTACCATGGTTAAAACAGTTTGTCCTCTTAAGATTTTTAAGTAGCACCTGAACACTGTCGAGTAGTTGAACTTTAAGTTAAAAGGAATCCGGAGTCTCCAACATGGATAATCCATCTAACAAGTTGACTCTCCTCTTCTTTCGTCGGAATAGCCTCTGGACCCATTTTTCGCTCTATTGGAGATTTCCATTTGTGTTTATACATTAGGGCAAAGCGAGGCACGTTATAAAGTTTACTGGCTGTGGAAATTGGCATGCGATTGGCTGCAGTTTCCAAAGCATTTTTCATTTGGTCTACTGTGTAATTAAATTTTGGAGCCATTCTGCAAGTACAAAAAAGGAAAACGTGCATTATTATCCTGCTTTTCGACTCTAGTCCTAGTTATTGACACGATATGGGCCTTGTTATTAACACCTTATTTTAACGAGCTCTAGGTAGAGTTTCCTCACTTAAAAGTAAGTGTCAATTACTAGTGCGTATACAAACATATGCTTAAATAGGCTATTGGAAATGTTAAAATTTATAAATATGTGACTACGGAAGTAAAATATTTAATCCATTTTATACGTCATAGTTCCAGTAATTGACACATATGTCGGTTACTAGAGCAATATTGCACCAGTAATAGACAATTAGATAATTTGGAGGTTGGTTATAAATTTTTAAGTACAAAACAGTATTTACATACACTAGAATCCACTAAAAATCATTTTTATATAATCATAAAAACAATAGCTTACCTTATAAGTTCAACAAATACAATCAAATTTTCACCAAGTTTCTTAGTCCTTTTGTTTATAATTTTGACACAATGACCAATTTGAAGCACCAACACAGCTAGCAAAATATTTTGTGGTAGTTGGTGGTAACCGCTTGAACTAACGAATTTGCAGTTATGTTATAGAACTTTAGTAGTTCTAGATAAAATCAACAGATGGCCCATAAACTTGACAAAACTCTTATTTTTTCACATAATATCAACGAATATGTCGATGAGTGGGGCAGTGTCTATAATTGGCACATTAAATACCTTAAAACACCTGACGAAAATGCTGGTTTACGTAAAACAGATCACTTCACCATTTTATTTCAGTTATTCAGTTGCATTGCATTCTAGGAGTGAGAGAGAAGGGTGAAAGAAGTAACATCAAATGCTAAAAAAAAATTCGTAAATTTTAAGTGCTATTTAAACGGCCAGATATTGCCGCCAACTTTCAAGTTATTCTATTGGATGTGACGTAATAGGGTATCATTTCTAAGCCGGAACCAATCCCCTTTACTTTGCAATGGCGCGCTTTTTGAAAAATATTTAGTATTTTCATGGACATTTGTCCATAAAAATGTTCACTAAGCATAAATATTTTAATTTACGATTTTCTTCATTTTTTAAATTTTTTTTCGTGAAATAACTGAAGAAGTCTTTCTTTTTTCTGCTTGCTTTTCTTCTCTTTTTATATTAAGGAACTTAATTCTTACATTAACTCTTTGCCTACAAAATGATGTTACAAGTTCTTTTGGAACATCGTTAACTTTGCGAAATATATATTCTTCAGTTTGCTTAACAATATTTTTTTTAAATTGAAAATTGTCATTATGTAGTTTTTGAAAATATTTATCCATGTTGATGACACGATCTAACCGTTTATCTGATGGTTATATCAAACCACCAAAAGACAAATTTTGGATCCATGAAGGAAACTAGTTATAACTATGATGGTTTATGCCTTCTTTCGTCTTACATGTATATTTTCCCAAATCTGGATAATTGTCTTTATGTTTTTTAGCTAAATAGCCAGAAATGTACGCTAGACCATCTTTTTCGGACTGTGCCGGTAAAACAGAACCCATATAACTATCGCAATTATCTAGTGACTTTCTTGCTGGGAATATTCCTAAGTTTTCATACAGAGCCGTGTCGTATGCATTGCGCTGTTGTTGGTGTTGTTAAAATTGATGGAATTGTATTAGATTTAAACCGATTTAAACGATTAGCACTGTGCGAATGGCCAAGCTGCCTTAGCCACCACTCTTGAATATAATATATCGACGGTGTTTTGACAAAAGGACGAATACGCCACTTTCTTAGTTTTGAGAAAACAGATAGAAACTGTTTTTGACTTTGCCAGAGGCTTAATAATTATTTTAACTGTTCCATAGAATGTAAGAATATATCCCAACATGATTTTATTATTTTTCTTTTTAGAAAACTCAGTTATTTAGGAAAAAACAAATAAAATATGCCTATTCACCCTTTTGCTTGCATGAATTTCGTACGAACTTTTTATTGGTCCTAGAATTCGCCCTTTTAATTAATTGTGAAATGTTGATTCGCCCTTTTAACAAATTGCGAACTATTTATTCGTCTTTTTGCTTCTTTTAAGATTCGGGGAAATAAAAGTGTTTTGTTTCAGTTTTATTATTGAAAAGAACAAACAAAAACAAACAAATTTAAATTTATAAAATTAATAACCATTTTGGTCCATTTCTTTGGTCCTTGGTAACACTGGCAAATTAATCCTGAGGTTCATCGACATCCTAGAAACAGAATTATTTTCGTAAGTACATAAAGGAAAAAAAAGGAGTAGCTGCAAGAACTTACCTCAAATTCATTGTCCTCTTCATCAGTCTCCATCAGACAATTTCTTACGTTTGCCTTATTGGGTAGTGACAGATATTCTTCGTGGTAGTTGTCTGGTATCACTTTCTTAACGGCTTAAGGATATGGCAATGCGACCTTTATATGTCTTAGATATCTGATCGCTGATCTGAGTTCTGCTGTCTTGTCTTCTAATACTCACTGAGAAAATGTCAGATCCCTCTGAAAGCGATGTAGCGCATAGCAATATATCAGGTTGTATTTTTTCGAATGTTATTTTACGCAATTCCCTTATTTTCACAGCTCCGTCCTGTTTTTGTAATTTCTTTGGAAATGTCTTGGTTTGCAAACTTGTGTAGTCTAAAAAGTCTTTATACGTCAATAAATATACTTCATAAGGTGTAAATTTAACTCTCGCATTCCTAATTGTCGTTGGCCACTCAGAAGTTGCCCACACAACTTTATTTTTATGTGCAATCTCTATAGTAGCGTGGACGGAATCGACAGGCATATAACTGTGGCCAGGAAGGAGGAAATTCAAAGAAATTTTTTTTACATTCATCGCCTTTTTCAGAAACCAGTTGATTGCGCACATCATTTGCTGGATTTTATTTTGACCTGCGCAACTATCACAGTACAAAACAATTTCCGTAAAAAGACCATTTTTATCTACAGATTCCAAGTATTTAACAACAATTGTGCAAATCTCATTTGCACCCCGCTTGCCATTACTTTCAGTCCAAAGAAAACACATTTGTCGTTCCACTTTCGTAGAACGTTAAATTATCTCCATTCGGGGTTCCAAGAACTTTTGAAGATCGAACGATACACATAATACTGAAGAATTATTAGATTTAGATGCGGCTTGATCCTTCAGAAATTTGTCATTTGAAGCCACCTTTTCTGAAATATGTTTCTCATATTTTGTCATTTCAATTTCAGTGTGAGGTCCTATTAACCTTTTCTGTTGCTCACATCAGACATTTGTCTTTTTTTGGCACATGGAATTCAATGTTGAACTCTTTATAAAAAATACATTTAAATACACTTAGGCTAGTGAATGCACTTCCTGCATTTTCTTGGAATTGTTTGTACATTCCGTATATATGAGTAAGATTCTTCAACTCACTAGGAAGATATTTCCTAGTGGTATATTTTCTGCAATAATGAAAGGGTATAGTTGGTAGCATTTTAATGAAATTTATAACATCAAGTCTTCTGTGCTCTGGGGTTTTATTTTTTGGTGGATGTCTTCCTCTTCGATCCTGCTGGGATGTTACAATGATACTTCTGTGCTCTTCTGTATAGCGTAATAATTTATCGGTGACGTCCAATGTGCTGATGAAAAATTTTCTACAGATTTTGTTTTTTTCATTCATCAGTGGCAAGTAGTAGCTTCTTGTCAACGACTTTCTACTTTCTACTTTTTTGCTGTAGAAAATTTAATTTTCCACAACTTTGCCTCTATAATTTTTTTTTATATTTCTTACCACTTTAGCAACGTTTCGATTAAAGCTTGGCAAAATTAGGTACCTATATGCCGTGGTATAATATACAATAAATAATAAATTTTATTAATCGCGGTAACACACCAATCAGCATTTGTGCTAAAATTTTTAGTAGGTCAACAGTAAAGTTAATATTAATATTATAGTAACAAGTATACGAATATTTGAAATTTATAATTTCTGTCATGGATTATTCCAATTTGATTTTTTTTTATTTTGTATTTTGTGCGGTAAAGTATACTTTACCACACGCTCGTAGGTAAATTATTTTCCTAACAAGTGCGGAAAGTGATACTTTGTGATACTGCATACCTATACCCGAACGACACGCAGCGAGTGGTGCGGGAAGTTAGGGACAACATTGTTTCTACGAGCTGTCTACAGTGGCGCATTACCGCACAGCCGCAAGAGGCACGCGCCTGGAGTCTCAGCAAAGCAGAGGCCTCAGAATCGCTGTGAGCCTCATCTTCAAACACCAAAATTAAATTTTTGTTTGTTAATGTGACAATTATAAAATAATAATTGTAGGCAAATTTTAATATCTTCTAAAACCTATTTTCAATATTTTCATAGTGGGTATTGGGTAACAGTAAAAAAAATATAGTAAATTAAACAAAAAAGATAACCAATTTCGTTCCAATTCGACAAAGCTGCAACCCTGCTTGCGTCTGATAACAGATACAAAGTGCACTGCAAGCCGATGTCTCTCGTCCAGTAACATGTGTTAACACTCGTTTAAAGTAGAATAGTGTTCATAATTATTAATTAGTAATATTAAATAACTAAAAATATGATGCAGAATGGGCTCTTCCTCAAAATTTGGCAATTTATACCAGACTAGAATTTTTCAAAATAACTTTGACGTATTCTCTCTGTTTTCATATTTTATTCTTTTTATTAGTATTTTCCAAAGGCCAAAAATAATTATTGTAATTAATCAGTTAAATTTTTGCGACTTCAAAAACGGGTAGTCATAGGTAATTTTTTTTCTTCATCACATCATATTAAAACAGAGAGACATACATAAAACCAGCTTGTTGTGTGTTGAAGCATGAAAATATTGGTGAAACAGAAATTGAAAAACAATTTGCGAAAAAAAATCTGAAACCCCTGAGCTCCCCTGGATGAAAAGTATTGAAATTTTAAATATTTGAATTTTTTTTTAATGTCGGAATATTTTTCGATACATTCTAAGTCAAGGTTCTTTTGCTTATACAAAAATATTATTAGGTATTTGGAAAAGTTTCCAGCATTGAAATTTTTTTATACTAAGATTCAAGCCATTAAAAATTCTACGCCAATATTCTCATTTCGATCCCAAATGAAATCCCTTAATAATTTGGTATAGGTCCCGTGTCTCTAAATTGAAATATCGAATTCGAGTTATGGTTATACGTTATATCATAAATGTCAAAATGCCTGATGTACAAGTTAAAATTATACCCCCGTTTATTTCGGTCAATTATATCGATTTATGTATACCCCTCGTATGCCTTTGAAGGAAAAAAAGTAAAAGCGTATATAAAATCTACGTAAAATTTATGTCGGTAATAATTGACTGATATAAGGAATGGTATATATGGAAACACCATGTACAGGGTTATTCCATATATTTAGATTATTTTGAGACACCAATACGATCATCACACTTGAACATTTATTCGTCAAACTGTCAAGAAAATACTGCCAAAGTATATGATTTGAGTGAAGTAAAAGTGTAAATTAGTGGCAGTTGTGCAAGACGAAAGAACTGTAGTTTTTATATCATTATTACACACTCTGTAGATTTATTATTATTCTATAACTAGATATAAAAATGTACTCAATCAGTAACTCAAAAATAAAAATGTATTCTTTGGTAAGTAGCAATTATAACAAAAATTATAACTGAAAGAAACAAAAATAATTCTAAAAAACTTGCTAATGAACAGTTAAAATCATAATGCCAATATCTTGGCCACTAAATTTGGTTTAATTATAACCTCGAGTTAAACAAAGTATATCCAACCCTTCCTAAGGTCGCATTGTACAAACGTTAACTCTAGGTTTAACTAGTTGTATTTGGCTCAGGTCAGTTAGTAGTGCATAGCAATAAATCACACTGCTCATATTCTAATATCTGCCTTTGCTTTAACAATACACTTATCAAAATATCATCAGTCTATATATATAATATTACTATTACAAAATATGTAACATTAAACGAATATATTATATTAGGAACTAAAACACAAGATATTGCATACCTACTAATAAGTTTGACAACTGAACTTGAACAACATACATTTTAAATGTAAGTAATACAAAATGTAATAAATGTTAAAAATTAAAAAAAAAAATAAGAACATCAATGTAATACGAAGCAAACCATTTTAAAATACTCTTACATTTACTTTCTTGCTCACAGTCAGTGTTTGAGTTTTGAATTCCGGTATTACCATTAGGATTGTCAGTTTCCTCATTCTCATTATATTTGTTGTATTATCATATTCATTTCCATTCTTATCAGTGATAAGAAGGCAAGAGGGTAATAAGTTATCACTTCTTGCCTTCTGTAGTTCAAATTTTTCAGCCGTCTTTTTCCAGCAGAGTTTCTTTTTTTTTTCTGTAGTGGAAGACATTAGTTAAGCACGTCTTTTTGCATTTTTCACGACACTCTTGAAAAACATCTGACAGTCCATTACCGAAAACTGGGCATCTACCAGAGCGACAATCCTATAAAACACCTTCATAACATTCTTGTTATTTTTAAAAGGTGCCTTCCCCTCAACAACCCTGCTACCACCACCCCAAGAAAATTTTATTTGGAATTCTCGGTTAAAGAAACTATCTATTAAGGTACCGTCAAGTCGGGTGACTTAGGACGGTTTTGACATTTGACAGGCAATATCTCTGAAAGTATTTGAGCTATCGATCTTATCTTGGTGTCAAATTGTAGGTCATGATCTCTAGTTTCGATTTCTAATATTCAATTTGGTCTATATCTTAATACGGATTTTTATTTTTTATTTTTTGAGTGTCCCAAGTCACCCTCCCTCCCTTCCGGGTGTCTTGAGACACACATGATTTTAGAGCTCTGGTGCATGCTAAAAGCCGCGTAGGCAACTTGGGACATAAAAAAAATGTTTTAAAAAAATTATTTCGAAGACATTTGCGCATTTCCATCACCATTTTATAAAACCTACAGTAACTGTTACCACAACATGTATAATTAGTTTGTATGAGGTTTGCCGTTACCTCATTATAAAACTAATGTTTCGCAGATTATATAACAGTATCGTGATTAACCTTTATAAAATCAAGGAAATAATAGTGTTTCGGTATATTATAACACTTTAGGTGATCAATTTGGTAACGAAACTTCCTTTTATAAACTTTCATTACTTTCAATGAAATTTATTACCCTTATAAAACATCAAGAAATGACATTGCAACGATTATGTCCGTCTGTTTTGGTTATGTACAGCTCAGGCAGGGTTGTGCTTATTGGGTGCATTTTTATATAAACTTCATTAGCAGCATACTGAATAGCAGCATACTGAAAACCTGGAAGAAAGTAAAATACAGTAGTACATTTCGTCGCCAAGTTTCAAAAAACTTTGCTAGAATTTTAAATTCAGTGCCGCATCGTGCATTAACCTAAAAACCGTCAATTCATATCAGGTACCATCATCTAATTTATTAAAAAATCTTACACAAACAAATCAAGAAGATATATCTACACACTTCAGTGAAGTACCAGAGCAAAGCACAGTACACATCGAAAACGAAAGTACCCATAATAATTAACGATCAAACGAACTTACCTTTAATGAAGTTCGATCGTAATTATATGAGTGTCCAGTCCGAAGATCACTTGATATACCAGCTAGTCCGCCCCTGGCTACACGCCGCTGCACCGTATTCAGAGCTCTAAAGGTCCTTTCTCTCTCCCACCGCTTAGCCGCACGCGCTGTCCGTCCTCATTTGTTCTGAGAATAATGCATCTGCAACCGGGTCTCCTGGGTTGGGTGGGGAAGTGATATCTTCGGACTGGACACTCGTATAATTACGATTGAACTTCGTTAAAGGTAAGTTCGTTTGATCATTAATTATATTTCATGTCCAGTCCTCGATATCATTTGATATACCAGGTAGATGTTCATAAATGTTGTGTTGCAGATGTGTGTTGATTTACTCCAAGACGTTAATGGAGGAATATAGATAAAGGGAACGTAACATATTTTATTAGGACATAGAGAATACATGTAGCTTATATTGAAATACATAATAAGCTGCAATGATAACATATTAAGTAAACTAAACTTAAAATTCGATTTAAAACAAGGTTAATATCTAAGAAGTACATTGTTATGTACTGTTATGCATCATTTTTTTAAAACTATTAACATTTAAGGATTGCTTTGGCGTAAGCCGTCCTATTTTCCAATGGACGGTTATAGAACCTGGCGAATGTTCCGAATTTTTCAGACCATTCTGCAGTTTTGCAGATTTCTTCTACCGACAATCCCTGTCGTAAAGCTGCTGATGAAGAGGAATGCCGTATGGAATGTGGCCTGAATGTGGAAACGTCGATGCCTGATTGAGCTAGAGCCGTTTTTACCCACCGACTAAGTGTTTGCTTGCTAGCAACCTTATGTGGTTTTTTATAGGTTAAGAATAAAAAGTCTTGTTGAAGTCTGATTTACGCCGTCCTATCGATATACTCCTTTAGTGCAGAAGCACAGCAGAGGCAAGGTTTTTCTCTGAAAAAGGGTATGTGTAATGTGGGTTGACGCCTGTTTAATCCCGATGTCTTGATGGGATCGGAGATAGCAATCTATATCTCCGCTTCACTTTCCACGAAGTTCGATAGTCGAATCAGAGATATAGTCTGGAGACGACCGCCCGTCAGTAGGGTGAGGAGTGTAACCAACTTCTAAGATATTTCTTGGAAACTGTGTGGTCGCTGTAGACTTTCCAGGTACTTTGATAAAGGAGCTGGGTTCCAGGTTACGTCATATCTGGGGTGTGAAGGTCTCGTCTTCGATATACCCTTTATGAATCTTTTCATAATAGGATCATTTGACAGGTCTCGATTGAGTATTAGCGATAGGGCCGATCTATGAGAGTTGAATGTGCCGTATTTAAATTCGGTATTGTCATAAAGAGATTGGAGAAAAATTAGTACATCATTGGTAGAAGCTTGGTACATCGAGATCCCTCTACCTATACAAAAGGACCACCATTGTCGATAGGTAGAGTTATACTGTTTTAAGGTTGTGTTGGTTAGAGACGCAATCATAGTATTGGTGATTCCCTTCGGAATATTTATTTGGTGATATGCTTCCCTGATAATATTCCGGCAGCCAGGATAAGGTTGCTTGATAGTAGGTGAGTGTCGCTAAAAAGAGAAGTTAACAGGTTATGGCTAGGTCCAAAAAATAAGGGAT
This sequence comes from Rhagium mordax, assembly GCA_963680705.1. Lineage (NCBI taxonomy): Eukaryota > Metazoa > Arthropoda > Insecta > Coleoptera > Cerambycidae > Rhagium > Rhagium mordax. The sequence goes on from OY796663.1 coordinate 13,689,840, forward strand.
TATTATATGAAATCGAAGCGCTCGAGCTTCGACTTTCATGCCTACGACGGCGATCCCTTCGAGATTCAGTTCTGCTCCGAGAACCACAATCACGGTAACGGGACGATTGTCCTGATTGGGGGGGTGCCTGTACGCGACCGAGAACGAGAGCGTTCTCTGTCGGACCGCTCAAGCCTTTGTTCCAATCGTATTAGCCGTTGTAACAGCTCGTCTCGGAAATACGTCTATCGGAAGAACGCCTTCGATGCTTCTTATGCTTTCTCATCGCTAAAAGAGAGCCCTGAAAGTTTTATTGGAGCTTCGATCACGTATAAGTATGTGATCGAAGTATTAAATACCTATGTAACTTTTGCTTAACAGTATATCGCAGCAACACAGCGTCTATCAACGGTGATGCACCAAGGACGAATGAGGTAAGTACGGACAGCGCGTGCGACTAAGCGGTTAGGGAGAGAAAGGACAGGCCGGTCGCAAACACAGCCACTTGTGGCCGCCACAAGTGGCTGCTACACGCTGCAGACTGTGTTTTGTATGAAGTTTAAATAGGCTCAGCGCAAACACAGCGTTGGCAGTGGCTCGTACAAAATAGTGTGGCGGCCACAGTGGCTGTGTTTGGCGACCGGCCTTAGAGCTCTGAATACGGTGTAGCGGCGTGTAGCCCGGGGCGGACTACTTGGTATATCAAGTGTCATCGAGGACTGGACATGAAATATAATGGAAGTTATAGTGCTGATTCACTTTGTAACAGTGTCGAGATTCGCAACGAAATGGATCATGATGACGACGACGAATGCAAAAATAAGTGGATAAAAAATGAGAAGTTGAGGATTAACTTGAAAAAATGGGCTAATGATTTTAACATAACACAACGAGCTCTAAAAGAAGTTATTAGAATATTAAATAATCGTATACCAAATGTGTTACCGATTGACCCTAGAACATTACTGCAAGCACCAACCACAATTATAATTCAACAAATTGGTGAGCATGGAGGACAGTACTGGGATCACGGTTTAGAATTATGTTTAAATAATAGTTATCAAGACCTTAACAATATATCAAATATTTCCATCATAAATATAGGTGGCCTGCCTATTTATAAAAGTTCAAAGGACGAATTCTGGCCCATTTTATTTAATATTTCTGAACTTCAGTCTACGGTAATTGGAATTTATAGTGGTAAAGGAAAACCATCCAATCTTGCAACATTTCTCACACCTTTTGTTGAGGAGACAAAACCTATTTTGGAGAATGGCATTATGTTTGATGGCGGTCATATTTTACCAGTAAGAATCCGGTGTTTTATAGCAGATTCTCCAGCTAGAGCTTTCATTAAAGGTATGTATAATCTTTATTTAACACATTAATTAAACATACTTAAGTAAGTATTAACAATTTTAGGAGTTGCCAATTTTAATGGCCAACACGGATGCCAGAAATGTACGAGTGTGGGTGAATATTCATGTATAACTCATTGTAATATTTTTCCAAGAACAGAATGTCCTAAAAGAACTGATAGCGGATTTCGATCGAAGTAGTATGGTTCACATCACAAATCTAACACACCCCTGGAAAATCTTCCAATTGATTGCCGACTTTCCAGTGGCAGATTCCCTTCACTTAATAGATTTGGAAATAATGAAGCGATGTCTAATGGGATGGAGAGATGGTAACTTTCATAATTTCAGAATGAAATGGTCTGCTAGGGATATCCAGAATATTTCAACTTTTTTACTTAGCTGCAAAATGCCACTGGAAATACATCGCGCTCTTAGAGGAATTGATTGTCTTGCCCAATGGAAAGGTCTGGAATATCGAACATTTCTTCATTACATTGGTATCGTGGTACTAAAAGATTATTTACTCTATGATGTATATGAGCATTTTTGGTTCTTTTTTGTGCCATAACGATATGCACATCGAGTTTTTATTTACACTATATTAACTTAGCAGATACGATGCTACATTGAAAAGTATAAAGAAATATATGGAGAAGAATACATCACAAGTAACGTGCATAATCTCTCACATTTGGTTGATGATGTTAAAAAATTTGGAGTTTTATCAACTTTTAGCTCATATCTATTCGAAAGTAAATTGTACCGTATCAAAAACCCTGTATACGGGTGTTTTCAAATTTTAATGCCGGTTATTTAAAGAGTACAAATGAACAAATAAATAACGCCATACGAAATTTTTGTCACGCTTTCCACAGGTTTTTAGAAACCGATCAATTTTGGTTAAATCTGAAAATTCCTCACCACTTCGTACAACACGTATTCGATTTACAAGAATAACGCGTTTAAAGGCAAACATTCAACTTGAGGCAGTTACTAGGCAGTCAACTCTTGATCCAGTTTTATTTTTCCTCGTCTAGAATCAAATCTACAGGAACGGATTAACCATTTTTAAATAATTGATTAAAAAAAAGTCAATAGAGAAAATAATTATGTAAACTAAGTTTGGAATATTAAATTTAAGCGAAAAATCTAATACATTGAACAAACATGTTGTTACCTCCTGTTCTGAAAGTAACTTTTGAAACAATCATGAATTTACAAAAGAAAAATGTTGCTAAATAACCTATGTACATACCTGCATTATTTACAACCACAAATAATAATCAGTTGTATTTACATAAGGATTTATTAAAAAAACATTTAGTACTTATTTAGAATATGTATAAAAAATAAAACTACATAACAAATCAAATCAGTAGAAGAGTAATAGCGGATCCGAGACACCCCCCACCACTTTTGCGCCCCCCACCACTTTTTTCTGGGGTGGGGGGCAATTAGGATAATTAGAGTGGGGTGGGGGGCAATTAGGCTAATTAGAGTGGGGGGGGAGGTAATTTGTAATTGCGTAATTAGTAATTTGTAATTGTGTAATTAGTAATTTGTAATTGTGTAATTAGACTATTTGCGCATTAATTACACTAATGTAATTAGTCTGGAGGGGGGATAATTAAAACCCAATTGTCGCGAGAAATGAAAGTAGTTGGACAATTTGCGCATTAATTACACTAATTGAATTGGAACAATTGTTGTATAGTAATTAGTGTAGGTATAGTGTAATTGTATATTAATTAGTGTCACATGCAATACGCAAATAAAGTAATTAGTCTGATGTAATTGCATCAAGTTAGTGTCACACAACAGTTTGAGTACCTACAAATTCATTATTAGAATTCTATAAAGTAGGTGTCGAAATATTGCAATATATTTGACGTCGAAATGCATTTATTTTCTAGGGATAAAAGAACAAGCGACATCGCATTTATTTTCTAATGATCAAAGATTAAATCAGCTTTTAGTTTTTACTGTCGCATATCTCGAAACAAAATAGTTGATTAAATTTATAGCTCCCATTTGTTCGACAGACAATAGGTTTGGATAAAGGACACAGGTACGTAGGCCGGGTGGCTCACGCGAACAGTACCTACCTGAAATCGAGGGTATGCCATTAAGGCGGTCGACTTTCCCGTTAAACAATATAGCATAGGCGCTAGGACAGGCAGTAAATAAGGGTATTACATTGTTATAAGACACTTCTTCTATAATGACTTTGTCATAGGGAATTAACTATCTGGTAATTATTAATATTGTTACATTTTATTGTTTGGTGTCTTTAAATCGGAGGGGGTTTACTGTTGCTTTTGTATACATTTAATGACTACCTTAAACATACAAAAATTCATTGATTTACAGCATATTAATTTACAATCTTTAACATATAGGGTGTACGGATTTGTACGAATCAAACTTTATGTCAACTGAACCTATTATTAATTTTATATTCAATATAATCCTCAGTATTGCCTTTCAACTTAAACATACAATATTAATTTTTCATTGATTTACAGCTTATTAATTTACAAACTTGAACATATAGGGTGTATCGATTTGTACGAATCAAACTTTATGGTGTGATAAACTACCAAAATAATATGAAAAAAGTTCATATGTAAATGTGGGCCGGGAACACATAGTTCCGAGATACAGGGTGTTAAAGAAACATGCAAAATTTTTTTGTTGTTTGAAACACTGAAATGATGGCACACTATATTGCGCTCTAATTAGACTAGGTGCAATTTCTCGAAATTCTATGGTTTATTACCTTATAGAAAAGCAGTATATCTTAAGATATATTTACAGATCAGTATACGTCCAACTTGACGGCGTTTTAACAAAAGCAAGCGGAAACGATGACTACTTTGATAATGCATTAAAAAGCAATATTTTAACGGAAATTGCAGCGATGCTTTAATAAAGCTCTGGAAATGTTTAATACAGGAAATTCATATCAACGGAAAAAATTAAAAGCCTCCTATTATGTTGCAGAAATTATTGATTTAATCATGAATATCAGTTCAAATAAAATGCAACTAGTTACCGTATCCAAAGATTAGATATAAATAAAGTTTCTTTTAAAGTTTTTTGCATGACGGATGCATTTACGGTATACATTGTTCATTGATGGTACTAAGTCGAAAACAGCATGCAATTCCCACTTTACCGATAAAAAAAAGTCAATTAATGCTGCTAACAAGGGTTGGCAATATATTAGCGTATCAAAGATAGATATTGATATAGTTTTAAAACTAAAAAAAAAAAAAAATGGTTATCTTCATACGCAGTTAATGGTCATATTCTTTTAATACATACTATATAAAAAATGTAAATTAACTTTTATTACAAAATATTGAAATTATATGATTGCTGTGGCTCTCTACGGCCCTGAGATTTGAGATGAGCATTAAACACAAATAATACAAGGTTTCGTAAATAACCCCTACTTTACTTTATCGATTTCAATTCAAACAAATCTAAATAATTATATGCCTCTTTTAATCTGTTTTACTGAATAATGGGGATGGCTCTCTTCAACCGTCTGTAAAACTATTTAATGAAACCTAGTTAAAAATTCAGTTCCATAAAGAAGCTACGATAATTATGACTTAGTTAATCACGATCCATTTTATTATATTTTTTATCAGTTTGTAAAGAGAGAGCGCAGGCGGTCTTAAATGTACGGTGGTGCAGGCAGCTGTCGGCGTACACGAAATAAGAAGCTATTTTCGACCGACCGAAAGCTGCCTGCACCACCGTATAGAATAATATAATGGGGGATATTTGAATTTTAAAATGTGGTGGTGGGGGTCATATTCTGTAGATATATAGAGAGTGATAGGAGTTGTCACAACCATTATTAGTAGCAACAGACTCCTAGTGAACACGCAAAATGTATAAGTGTACGTCTTGCAGTAAAAGTTTTACACGAAGCTACAGTATGCGTCGTCATCAGAAAGAGTCGTGTGTGAGTTTACGTGATAATGGACCTCCAGCAAAACAATTTAAATTTGATTCAACCCCATCAACATCCGCAAGTATGCAAACATGTGATTGTTGTAATGTGACGCTGACGACAGCTCAGATGCATTCCCATAAGAGGTCGTTGCAACATAAGGCAAATGCATGTGTTCCTTCAATGAATGGTGTAAGCATTATCCAAAGCGCGTTCAAATACAGAATTATTTCATATCGAGTGCATAGTGAACATAATCATCTGGACTACGTAATGTTCTTTAATGAAATCAAACATAAAATTTTAAATCTGCTAGAAGAAGCGCTACAAATACATACGGCAATAAAAGTAAATCTGGAAGTGTTCGCCAAATACATGATACAAAGTAAAGAGTTAACGGATATGAAATCATTTAATACAACCAACAAAATTTTGGATCAAGCTATGAATTTAAGTGATATTTTGGATAGTTTTGTAGAAGAGATGATTACCCAAACTACAGAGTTTCAAGAGCGAGATTCAGGTGTGTAATTATTTTTATTAACGTATTAGAATTGCATTTAACATTTGCATATTTTTTAGGATGGGCCCTGGAACGAATCGAATTTGTTGAAATTAATGTGAACAAGTATAGTCCACTGCGTGGCTCATCATATATAAAATTACCAAAATTCATTGAAAATAAGAATGCAGTGGTAAACGTGCACAATCAAGATCAATGTTGTTTTGCCTGGGCGGTGACTTCGGCACTGCATCCTGCAAATGGTAATACATCGGACTTATCATCATATCCACATTATTCACAAGTGTTAAATGTAACAGGTATGGATTTTCCAGTAAAATTGCGAGATATTTCAAAATTTGAGGAAATGAATAATATATCGGTAAATGTATACGGGTTAGAGGAGAAATTTAAAAATAATAGAATGGAATATGAAGTTGTAGGTCCTTTACGTTACTCGGGGAAAAAACTGCGTATCCATTTAAATTTATTGCTAATTTCTGAGATGTGTAATATTAATCACCATTGTACGAACGATTGTGCTAAAACTCACTATTGCTGGATAAAGAATTTGTCTAGGTTAGTTTCGCGTCAAATTTCTGCTCACAATCATAAAAAACATTTTTGCGACGGTTGTTTGTTATATTTTTATACCGAACGTCAGTTATTGCAACACCAGACACACGATTGTAATCACATTTATACAACAATACCTACCACCCAATTTCGAATCGATAAATATGGTAAACAAGTACCCGAGAATATGTTAAAATTTGAACATTTTGAAAGACAAATGCAAGTTCCATTTGTAGTGTATGCCGATTTCGAATCAATTTTAAGTCCTATCGATACCTGCCAACCCAATCCAGAACGATCTTTCGGGAATAAAACTTTTAGACATCAACCACATTCTTTCGCGTATTTAATAAAATGTTCATTTGATAATTCTCTCAACAAGTTTGAGTTATACCGGGGGTCTGACGCCGCCAAAGTCTTCGTATCACGTATCGAGGCTGACTCGAGAGATATCTATAATAGATATATGAAAGATATAGTCCCAATGGCTAAGCTCACAGCGCAACAAAGACGAGACTTTGAAAACGCAACCGTATGCGGTATATGCGAGAAGGCATTCGAAGAAGGTGATGTGAAGGTTAAGGATCACTGCCACTTAACCGGAAAAATAAGATTTATCGCTGCACACTCTGTTTGCAATTTAAATTATAAATTACCATGTTTCATACCGATTAAATTTCATAATATGAGTTCATACGACGGACATTTATTCATTAAAGAGCTATGCGCTCATAAAGATAGAGTGGGGGTACTAGCGCAAAATAAAGAGAAGTACATATCTTTTTCAAAAGACCTTTATATGCATGATTACATTAATAAGAATGGGGAGAAGAAGAAAAAATTTCTACAATTGCGATTCATTGATAGTTTTAAGTTCTTGTCAACATCGCTACAAAATTTGGGTGAAAGTTTAAATGATGACCAGTTAACTATAACCAGAAGTTTTTATACGGATAACAAAGAATTTCGTTTAATGAGACAAAAGGGTGTATTTCCATATAGCTTTGTGGATAGTTTAAATAAGTTGAATAAACCAGATCTACCATCCAAAGCCGAATTCTATGACAACCTAAACGATCAGCATATATCCGAAGATGATTATCAACGGGCTAAAGATGTGTGGAAGTTGTTCGCTTGTCAGAATTTAGGCGATTATTCAGATCTGTATTTGAAAACAGACGTATTGCTTTTATGTGATGTATTCGAAAATTTTCGGAAAATCAGTTTAGAGAAATACAAGTTGGATCCTGCTCAATATTTTACAGCTCCCGGATTGGCGTGGGACGCTATGTTAAAACTGACAGGAGTAGAGTTAGAATTATTAATTGATATAGATATGATTAACTTTTTTAAGAAAGGAATTCGTGGTGGAATAAGTCAGTGCTCTGAAAGAAAACATATCGCAAATAATAAATTTCTTACCGATTACGATTCCAACGAACCCTCGTCGTTTATAACTTATTTGGACGCCACAAACCTATACGGCCACAGTATGTCTCAATCGCTACCGAGAGGTGGTTTCACCTGGTTGTCCCAACAAGAAATTATAAACTTAGACATTACGAATATTCCAGATGAAAATCCGCGCGGGTACATTTTCGAAGTAGACATTCATTATCCCAACGAATTACATGATCTACATTCGGACCTCCCTTTCCTAGTAGAAAACATGGTTCCTCCTAATGCAAAATCAGCAAAGTTGATTCCAAATTTGTTTGACAAGAAAAGGTACATTGTACACTATAAAAACTTGAGACAGGCCATGGATCACGGTTTGATGGTTTTAAAGACTCATAGAGTGCTCACATTTAATCAATCTCCTTGGTTAAGAAAATACATCGATTTAAATACGGAGATGAGAAACACGGCAACAAGTAAATTCGAAAAAGATCAATTTAAATTAATGAATAATGCGGTTTTCGGTAAAACTATGGAAAACGTGGATAATAGAAAGGATATAAAGTTGGTTACGCATTGGGAAAGTATTAGAAGGTCCTTTGGTGCAAATGCTCTTATAGCCCGGCCGAATTTTAAAACTTGTTCGATCTTTACAGAAGATTTCGTCGCGATTCATATGAACAAACTAAAAGTAGTATACAAGCCAATTTATGTAGGGTTTTGTGTTTTGGAATTATCCAAGACGGTGTTATACAATTTTTTCTATGATGTGATAAAAAGAAAATTTGGCGAAAATGCTTCCCTGTTATACACCGATACGGATTCTCTGATTATTAAAGTTTTTACTGATAACATTTACGATTTTATAAAAGAGAACCCCGATAAATTCGATACATCCAACTATAAAGAAGGAAATAAATTTGATGTTCCTAAAGGTCTGTCGGTTTTAGGGAATTTTAAAGATGAGTTCCCCGCCGACCCGATTATTAGTTTTTATGGGACGGGGGCTAAAGCTTACTGTATAAAATCTATGAATAGTGAATTGAAAAAAGCTAAGGGGGTAAAGAAATCAGTTATTAATAAAAATTTGTCAATAGATGATTATAAGAAAATAGTGGAGCGGGGTGGGGTAATATTAAGAGAAATGAATACATTTAGAAGTTATTCGCATGATATTTACACAGAAATGAAAAATAAGGTGGCACTATCTCATTATGATGACAAAAGATTCGTCATTCCTAATACGTTTAAAACTTTACCATGGGGGCATTGTGACATACCGATATTTCAAAATGAGTTGGCCGTAATAACTGATACAAATAATGTTGTTGAAAAGGAAAAATATGATCCTTTAGATGCTTTACTTGCAGCAATAGATGAGTTAAGCCAGTCACAATAACATTAGCATATCAAATAAAATTTGCATTATTTATCGGGTTAAAGTTATAAAACTGGAAAATTCATACTAAATGTGAGATATTGTATTATATTTAAGTAGATTTATTGTGTAATAAAATATATATTTATGAAAAAATAATTGGTGTTTTTTAAGTTAAGTATTTGTAGTATATGTAATAAACTTAAAAATATTTTTATTTTGTTTACAATTTAACATTAAGGAAATAAATTAAACAAATATTAATTGAGTACATTCGTTTTATTATTTATTTATTATACATAAAAATATTTCATTTGACATAACCTTATAATGATACAATAATATATTTTCTAGACAGTGACAATTTTAAACAAGAGAAGCTCTATCAATCCACGAGTTGTGTTCTTTAGAGAGTCCAAGCCATTTTACAAACACTTTATTTCCTTGCTTTTTTAAAACATTCTCTACTAGATACACATCGGGGTATTTTGCCTTTAGTAGCTCCATCTCATAAAAACACCCCTTGATTGGATGTCCAAGCATGTCTGCAAGCAGGTAAGTTGTGGGATTTGTTATGTATATCTTGACAATTTTAAAAAGTTCTGTTGAGAAATTCGGTGTAAACCCTTTATCAAATACACCTTTATACTTGCTAATACGAACTACGTTACCGAGGTGGAATTTCGGTTTGAGAGCAATTTTTATGTTATTATATACATTTAAATGTGTAGTTGGTGTGACATCAACAGGTTTCATACCAATTGTACGATGGACTTTGTTATTATAACTTTTTGTAACATTGGGTAGGATGTCGAGCCATTTATATTTACCCATAGCTGAGAATTCTTTATACAACCAACTCTTTAATGTGCGGATTACTCGTTCAACAATTGCTGCTTTTTTTGTGCTATATGTAGAATAATGATTAATTTCATGTTGCTTCATTAGTGCGGAAAACTTTCTGTTGTAGAATTCTGTACCATTATCAGTCTGTAAATTTCTTGGTGAATAATTTGCTTCTTGAATAATAGTCTGCATAGTCTTAGTAACTTCTACAGCTGTTTTATTTTTAACAGATCTGGTCCATACGTACTTGGAATAGCAGTCAATCACTACAAGAATATAACGATACCCTCTATTTTTATCAGCGTATGGTTGCATTTCGGCTAGGTCTGCTTGCCACAAATCACCAAACCCCTTAATTATGGTTCGCCTTCTACGAAAATTTCGTCGAGCATTTCTATGTAACTCGTTAACAACTTGTAATTTTTCGCTGCTAACCTCCATTATAAAATTGTCTTCAGCTATATATCAACTTCAGGCATTAGTTCTGGTGGAAATGCTAGGCCTCCTGATTGCACCTTCTTTGGTTGGAGTTCGGTGGCAATATGCTCTAATTTAGAGATTCTAGTGATTAAAGTATTGTGATTGTTTATGGCCGAACGTTTAACTTCAGAAATTGCTTTATCAACATATTTCCTCATTTCTATTTTCATTTTCTGCATCATATCATTATTTTGTTTATTGAAAATAGTGCGATTTTCTTCTCCACTTTTTAAAAGTCCCACATCAACATATTTTTTCATTTCAATAATTACATCGGTTGTATCAAAAATAGCTTTGGCAGCATTTTCATCATTTGTTTGTAGACGCTCGGTAACGTAATTACATGTTGCACCATCTTGATCATCGACAGGTTCCCCTAGATTTTTTAAACGCTTATTTTCAATATCATAGTGATTATCTCTGGTAAGTTTAAAACCCACGCCAGGTAATCCACGATGGGCTATTAACTTACTTGCACTAATTCTTTTGCTGCATCCAAATTTGTCAATTGTGTTGTTTACAGTAGACATTTCTGATTGCGTCTGATCCATTTTATATATTTCAGGCTATATAATACTTATTGAGTATGATGATACTAGGTATTATATCTTTAATACACTATTTTTTCCTCCCTAAGTTCTGATATTATTTCTATTATTTCATTGTCGTGGTTGTTATTTCCAGCCATTTTCGAACCCCATAGGAGGCGTAAACGAGCCACAAGTTCACTAGGTTTATTCCAGTAGATATATTCTTTATCTTTATTTCTGTACAATTTGTGGGTAGGTACACGTTTTAATCCATAACCACTTGTTGACGATCGTGTCGCAATTGTAGAAGATGTTAATGGTTTGATAATTTTGTGAAATTTTTCACGTTTAGTGGTGTTATAGCCACTCGCTACATTGAATTTTTTATACGGCGCTTTTGTTTTCCTTAGTATTTCTCCATATATCTTACTCCATTCATCATCGATAACACTCTCTGTATTATCATCTAGAATTGGCGGACGTTTTAGAAATATTAGATCGTACAATTTCGGATTACCTAGGTACACGCCAAGTTTCTTATTGCCATACCACAGTGTAATATTTCCATGGGAAAAACGTATTTCAGCATTGCCCATCAGCAGTTTGCCTGTCTTGGGATCTACACGCACTCCATATAAACTATCATACTTGGAATTACCCGATTTTACATTCTGTATATGTCTTTTTACAACCTCACGTCCTTTTTCTAGTTTTCTAGCTAGAGAAGTTTCAGATACGGGGGTTGTTCTTATAGACGATGGTGGTGTTTCCATAATGGGGGTATAAGGTGGAACATCATCACCGCCTACATACTTATCAGATCCTTCTTCAGAAGCACTTTCCCATGGCACTGCCCTCTGAGTAGACACCCTTGATGATGATGATGGTTGTTGGGCATGTGGTTTGTTCTCTGCTGCTGAAGATATAGCATTTAAAGGTTCAGTTATTGGTTGATAGATCTTTTCAAGTGTTACATGCATCTCAATATCTTTGTTCTTAATAGAGTTAAACTTCTTACGTACCGCATCTGTCGCCTCAATCAACTGTCGCTTGAGGGCTATTTCACTATTGGGATGCACAAGATTGTTATATTTTTTATTATCTTTGGTAACCTTCATCTTAGCGCATACGTAAACGAAGTAACCATACGAAGTCTGTGGCTCAAGTGAAGTTTTTATTAAAATTCATTATGGATATATGAAGCTATCAAACCCTTTTCTATATCGCCCACCATGTACTTCTCTATCCTTATCAATCACTAGAAACCCATATTTGTCATTCCAGCACTCTGCACACATATTTTGAAATACTGTAAACATTACATCAGGTGACACATGATCGGAAAATATGTGGAGAAGGTTCATGTCGTCCTGTTTAAAGACAATAATTAAATTACTATTGTCTCTTATTAGCTGCTTCGGTATTCGAGAATATGTTTGACCAAGATAAAAACAATCCACATTTCTATGGCGGCCCATACTAAAATATGCTCTTATAACATCTTGCTTCTCACATATCACATCGTCAAATATAAATAAAGACTCCGGTTTTGCCTCGGATGGTTCCACTATTTGCACTCCATTACTAAATGTATAAAATCCTAACCCCTCAATCGGCGCTAGCACCTTACGCAGATACTCATACTTGGGTTGATTTATAGACTTTGAGTATAGGTAAATGTTTAAAAAGCGTAAACCTAAGCGATGGGTGATCAAAGATATTAAGACATTTGTTTTCCCACAATTCGAGGGTCCTATTATGAGGGCACGTACAGTTGAAGGTAGTAGTGGTCCATGACGATTATGAGCGCTTAACCCACGCCCAACTTTTTCATCCAAATTATCTATGGAAAGCGTTTGTTTCTGTTTCACAATGTGCATTGTATCGCAGCTAATTGGTATATAAATAGACATGTGACTTGCAACTCTTATTTAAATGGTTTCCACCATACGATACACACGTGAAAAACGTATGAAGCGCGGTAGAGGATTAATTAATTCCCTGATTAATAAGCTTCCCGTCGAGTTGCATTTGCCAGGTTATCAATTTTGTGGTCCAGGCACAGATTTAAATAAACGGCTGACACGGGGTGATCCTGGCATAAATCAGCTCGATAAAGCGTGCAAGGAACACGATATTGCATACGACAAAAATAGCAGTAATCTAGCAGCCCGCCATAAAGCAGACTATCAGCTTGAACAGGCTGCGTGGAAACGAGTGAAATCCAAAGACGCAGGACGTGGAGAAAAGGCCGCTGCTTGGTGAGTTACAACTATAATGAAAGGAAAACAACGTCTTGGTATGGTATGTAATTCAACAATATCTCGTAATCCAATAAGGAAACGAATCATCAAGAAAACAAAGAAGGGTAAGAAGAATGTTAAAAAGACAGCATTTGGATCTGGGATAGTACGAAAAGTGCGTGACACACTGCGAAGTGCTGGAGACAAAAGAGTAAAAGACCAAACGAAGGCGACTGAAATTGCTCTAAAAGCTGCACGTCGATATATAAAACAGGCCGGTGGGAAACGCAATATTCGAACACCTCGAGTTATACCAATACCAAAAGTTGGCGGTATTTTACCTCTAATACCCATTTTTGCTGGATTATCTGCATTGGGTAGTTTGGTGGGTACGGCTGCTGGTATTGCTAAAGCTGTAAATGACGTAAAAAAGGGTAGAGAAGAATTAGCTGAAGCAAATCGACACAACAGAAGTATGGAAGCAATAGCTATGAAAAGTGGTAAGGGGATGTATATGAAGCCATATCGAAAGGGAATGGGCCTTTATCTAAAACAGAATTCAAAAAACTAATAGACTCCCTACCTCGGAGACCTCTTACCGACATTGATCTTAAATATTATGCTAAGAAAATGAAGGTAGCATACTTTCGGGGTGTATTTATGCGCGACTCACTACCAAGACGTGGCCCACATTACAATGAATCTGCAATAATCAATATGGATAGTATATATGGTCCTGGGACACATTGGGTGGCATATAAAAAACGAGGTAGTTTAGTAAATTACTTTGATAGTTTTGGTGATTTACCCCCACCTATAGAATTAGTTACATATTTCAATAACGATTCAATTAGGGGCAACCAAATATTCTATAACTACAAACGTGTACAGAATTTTAACACAGTGTGGTGTGGACATTTGTGTTTAAAGTTTCTCTCTACGAAAGAAATATAAAACGCCCTGGAGCTGAAAACTATAACCCCAGCAATGGATCGAGAAGGTATCAAGCGAATGGGCCACTCACTAATTGCATTCTCCCGTTTGCGTAGTCTATTGAAGATGAGCAAACAACAACTTGCTGATATGCCCAAAGAAGTGATGATTGGGTTGGCTTCACATGAAATTGCATTAGTATGGGATAAGCTACCTACATATCTTCAGAACGATGTCGATATAATAAAATATCAATACTGTACAGAACATTACCTTAACGATCATGAAGGCAGTTTTGATGCTAATGACGGTCCAATACCTCGAAAAATGTTTTGCTGCTATTGTAAGGTAAACGATGTAAATGTGGCATCCAATAACAATGTAAATATATTACCATCAACTTCAAAGAAGAGGAAATTATACCATTATTGCTGTAATCCACAATAAATTGGGTAACGCAATTTAATTACATCAGTCATGTCGTACACGTTCACACTAACGAGCCGCTTAAGTGTGCTAAGTGTCAACTTTAATCCACCCATTGAACTGGATAGGAGCAGTCGTCATGGGTTAGGCTTAATTGGATTCTACTCTTACAACTCCATATTCAATGTGGATGAAACAAATAACATCTTCCAATATAGGGTTAGTGCTAAAGATACATTTATTACTGTTCACATACCTCTGGGGGCTTATGAAATTGATGAAATCTATGCAGCAATGCTGAAAGCTATGAATATTGACGGAAAGGATTACACGCAAATATTCACTTTACGAGCAAACAACAACACCCTAAAGTGCGAGATTTTGTCATAGTATGAAATAGATTTTAGACAACCAAATTCCATAGGAAGTCTGTTGGGATTTGGACCAATATATTTACAACCAAATAAAAATTATGAATCAACACAGCCTGTTGATATTATGAAAGTAAGGACGATACGTGTAGATTGCAATATTATTTCTGGAGCTTATCTGAATGCGGAAGAGTCGCACACTCTCTTTGAATTTGATATAGATGTTGAGCCTGGCTACAAACTTACTAGAGAACCTACAAATATCATATATTTACCTGTTAGGCCTAAATGGTGTCAGTTAATAGATAACATCACGCTACGTATACTGGACGACAACGGTGATTTGATCAATTTTCGAGGTGAGAAAATTATTGTAAGGCTAGAATTGAAGAAAGTTTGATATCACCAACCAAATGGGCTTTCGATATAAACAGCGACAGCAAGTACATCACCATCAATATGATACTGTAGCGAACAATAGTGTGGATAAAAAGAAAGGGAGATGTGGAAAGCAATTCATTCAAAGTCTATACCTTAAACAGTTAGGACATAGATTGTCAGCTGAGGATCAAGCCTTTTTAAAACATATTGGATTAAAACTGCGAAAATATTTGCCATAATAATGGTGGCGGCTGCAACTAGTGAAAAACTTGAGGTGTTTGATGAACCTGTGTTGGATCATTCCCTAGTTAGCCTACATGAGCATACATATAAACCATATGGTTCCCCATATTACAGAAACTCTGATGAAATACGTATTCCCATCAATTTTCAAGATGTTATACTCGACATTTCAGAAAGTTATATATACATAGAAGGAAAATTTACCCCTAGTGATGCCACAAAGCGTTGCTATTTATCCAATAATGCACTAGCATTTCTCTTTGAAGAGATACGTCTGGAAATGGGTGGTGAACAAGTAGCAGTAGTTAGAAGACCTGGTATTACTACAACAATGAAAACTATGGTGTCGTATGGGCAAACGCATGCACGCTCATTAATAACAACAGGTTGGGGTCTCAGTCAAAATAGACAAGATATTTTAGATACCACCAGTCACGTGTTCAGTGGCAAACTACCCCTTAAGCTCCTTATGGGTTTTGCAGAAGATTATACCAAAGGCATTCTGAATGTGAAGCAAGAATTAATTATGATAATTGCACGCTCATTTAAAGACTCCTATATCGGTGAAGTTGATGCGGAGCTGGAAATAAGCAAAATTGAGTGGAAAATAAGACATATTGTACCTGAAGATCGACAAAAGTTAAAATTATTGAATCGAATTAATAAAAGTGGTAATAATGCCAAGGTTAATATGGTCTACCGTGCATGGGATTTTTATGAGCTTCCCTGTCTACGTGATACTGCCTATGACATATGGGCTCTTAAACTCTCCACCCGTCTTGAAAGTCCACTTTTCATCCTTCTTGGTTTTCAAGACACTGATCAGGCCAATGATAGAACAAAGGATGTTACACAGTTCAAACACGCAGACATAAATAATATTCGACTATTTCTAAACTCTGAAGTTTATCCATATGAACGTTGGAATTTAGATTTCGATAAGAAGCTCGATTCTGCAGCATATTATGCTTATGAGAACTTCCAACGTAGTTACTATGATAAAGATATGAGCGAACCCATGATGGATCTTGGGGAATTCAGGAAGAATCCTTTGTTTGTCATTGATTGTTCACACCAACCTGTTGCAGTGAAATCATCTACAGTCGACATAAAAATAGAATTTGAAACACGAAAAACGAAATTTCCCGAACAAACTCGAGTGTATGCACTTATACTTCATGATACATATTTAAGTTATAATGCATTAGATGGCTCGGTTCAGAATGGCTTTCTTGATGTCTAGTAAAAACATTTTATCAACAATAATCACGATGTACATGCAAATGTTTATTTTCCCAAAATGTAATTGTGTATTTAAAATAAAACTGTTTTAATTATACTATGGTATTTTTAGTTGTGTAATAAAAATAGGAAATAAAATTAATGTAATCTTTTAATGTGTATTTTATTTGAATCCCTCCTTATGTCATCTAGTTTACAAGACAATCTTTCAATGGCAGATTTAATGTCTTCTATCAGACTTCATGTTTGAGTTGAATATTGCATCCACATCTTTGCTACCTAAGTACCTAGAAATTAAAAATAAAATGTAAAAAAATATATATAAAACAGTACTAATTGGACTTACGTTGCAGCTGTCGGCGTACACGAAATAAGAAGCTATTTTCGACCGACCGAAAGCTGCCTGCACCACCGTACATATAAGACCGCCTGCGCTATCTCTTTACAAACTGATAAAAAATATAATAAAATGGATCGTGATTAACTATATCATAAATTATCGTAGCTTCTTTATGGAACTGAATTTTTAACTAGGTTTCATTAAATAGTTTTACAGACGGTTGAAGAGAGCCATCCCCATTATTCAGTAAAACAGATTAAAAGAGGCATATAATTATTTAGATTTGTTTGAATTGAAATCGATAAAATAAAGTAGGGGTTATTTACGAAACCTTGTATTATTTGTGTTTAATGCTCATCTCAAATCTCAGGGCCGTAGAGAGCCACAGCAACCATATAATTTCAATATTTTGTAATAAAAGTTAATTTACATTTTTTATATAGTATGTATTAAAAGAATATGACCATTAACTGCGTATGAAGATAACCATTTTTTTTTTTAAGTTTTAAAACTATATCAATATCTACCTTTGATACGCTAATATATTGCCAACCCTTGTTAGCAGCATTAATTGACTTTTTTTATCGGTAAAGTGGGAATTGCATGCTGTTTTCGACCATCAATGAACAATGTATACCGTAAATGCACCCGTCATGCAAAAAACTTTAAAAGAAACTTTATTTATATCTAATCTTTGGATACGGTAACTAGTTGCATTTTATTTGAACTGATATTCATGATTAAATCAATAATTTCTGCAACATAATAGGAGGCTTTTAATTTTTTCCGTTGATATGAATTTCCTGTATTAAACATTTCCAGAGCTTTATTAAAGCATCGCTGTAATTTCCGTTAAAATATTGCTTTTTAATGCATTATCAAAGTAGTCATCGTTTCCGCTTGCTTTTGTTAAAATGCCGTCAAGTTGGACGTATACTGATCTGTAAATATATTTTAAGATATACTGCTTTTCTATAAGGTAATAAACCATAGAATTTCGAGAAATTGCACCTAGTCTAATTAGAGCGCAATATAGTGTGCCATCATTTCAGTGTTTCAAACAACAAAAAATTTTGCATGTTTCTTTAACACCCTGTATCTCGGAACTATGTGTTCCCGGCCCACATTTACATATGAACTTTTTTCATATTATTTTGGTAGTTTATCACACCATAAAGTTGATTCGTACAAATCGATACACCCTATATGTTCAAGTTTGTAAATTAATAAGCTGTAAATCAATGAAAAATTAATATTGTATGTTTAAGTTGAAAGGCAATACTGAGGATTATATTGAATATAAAATTAATAATAGGTTCAGTTGACATAAAGTTTGATTCGTACAAATCCGTACACCCTATATGTTAAAGATTGTAAATTAATATGCTGTAAATCAATGAATTTTTGTATGTTTAAGGTAGTCATTAAATGTATACAAAAGCAACAGTAAACCCCCTCCGATTTAAAGACACCAAACAATAAAATGTAACAATATTAATAATTACGAGATAGTTAATTCCCTATGACAAAGTCATTATAGAAGAGGTGTCTTATAACAATGTAATACCCTTATTTACTGCCTGTCCTAGCGCCTATGCTATATTGTTTAACGGGAAAGTCGACCGCCTTAATGGCATACCCTCGATTTCAGGTAGGTACCGTTCGCGTGAGCCACCCGGCCTACGTACCTGTGTCCTTTATCCAAACCTATTGTCTGTCGAACAAATGGGAGCTATAAATTTAACCAACTATTTTGTTTCGAGATATGCGACAGTAAAAACTAAAAGCTGATTTAATCTTTGATCATTAGAAAATAAATGCGATGTCGCTTGTTCTTTTATCCCTAGAAAATAAATGCATTTCGATGTCAAATATATTGCAATATTTCGACACCTACTTTATAGAATTCTAACAATGAATTTGTAGGTACTCAAACTGTTGTGTGACACTAACTTGATGCAATTACATCAGACTAATTACTTTATTTGCGTAGGTATTGCATGTGACACTAATTAATATACAATTACACTATACCTACACTAATTACTATACAACAATTGTTCCAATTCAATTAGTGTAATTAATGCGCAAATTGTCCAACTACTTTCATTTCTCGCGACAATTGGGTTTTAATTAACCCCCCTCCAGACTAATTACATTAGTGTAATTAATGCGCAAATAGTCTAATTACACAATTACAAATTACTAATTACACAATTACAAATTACTAATTACGCAATTACAAATTACCTCCTCCCCACTCTAATTAGCCTAATTGCCCCCCACCCCACTCTAATTATCCTAATTGCCCCCCACCCCAGAAAAAAAGTGGTGGGGGGCGCAAAAGTGGTGGGGGGTGTCTCGGATCCGCTATTACTCTTCTACTCAAATCAAACAAAATTAAAAAACAATTAAAAAATTCAACCATATGTATGAAAGAAAAAAATTACAAGTGATTTTCAAAATGAGATCCAGCAGCATTTACGCATTTTTGCTGCCGTATTGTCAAATGTCTTATTGATTTTCTTATGGCTATAGGATCGTTCCTAATAACGTCACAACACTGAATTATTCTATCCGGTAAGTGTTGTCGTGTATTAATATTTTCTAAATAAACCAGGTGCTTTAATTGTCCCCAAATAAAGTAGTCAACGGAATTGAAATCTGGAGACCTCGGAGGCCATGGGATAGGACCGCCGCGTCCTAGCCACTTATTTCTGTAGATATTATTTAAATAATTTCTTACTGCAACCGAAAATTGTGGGGATGCACTGTCATGTTAAAAGTACATCCCTCGTATTTCTACATTAGCTAGAAGATTGGGCAAAGTATTTTGCAAAAAATCCAAATAAACAGGTCCCGTTAAACGTTCAGCAATAAAATGAGGACCTATTAGCTGGTTGTTTATTGCGCCAATCCACACATTACAGAAAATCTGCACTGGGAACGGCACTCGCGAACAGCATGGGGATTTTCTTGTGCCCACACATGGGAATTACGGAAATTATTGATTCCATCCCTTGTGAATTGTGCTTCGTCCGTAAAGAGTGTTCTCTAGAGAACTGGTCTATGAGTTCTAATTCACCTACAGAATTGTAAACGCTGAACATCATCTCCAGGATGCAAACGCTGTACAAGTTGCACGTGATATGGGTGAAAATTGTTTTTTTCTCAAGACCTTACTCACGCTAGTCTGGGGTATGTTCATTTGGCGACTAACTTTTCTTGTACTCATTGTAGGGTTTGCATTAACAGCATCAATGATTTCCTCTTCTCTCAAGCGATCTACGTTTCGTTCAGATTTTGTTTTTGGAAATGTGCCGTTTTGGCGCAAATAATTAAAAACTGATCCAAAGGTTGGATGACTGGGTATTCGGTATTCTCTTGCAGCAGCTCTTCCATTTTCGTTACACAAACCGTAAACAAAAATAATGTCTGCATATTCAAGCGTTGAAAACTGATGAGGCATTTTTGAGTCAATTAAAATTGATAACTACACTTCGCACATAAATTATGGAATAGGTAAAAAAATGAGTCAAGTTTATACATTCATATTTTTGTTAATATTAAAGCAATTTCAATAATTTTTTTATTGCGGATAGGTCATTTCTTCTGCAGTTTAATACCGTATGTTCGATTTAACTACGAGTTTTGTTATACAGGGAAACGCGAAAAGTATGAGGGCATGTAAATTCCATAAAATTTCAATTTGATCTGTGGCAATTAGGAGCCTATGAAAATTTATTTTTATAAGTGTTTCGGTTACGGCCTCTCCTATTGTACTCACTGCACCAAGCAATTTGCCCTACGGTTCTTGGTAAATAAAAAATTGGCAATTCTTTGAAAATTTTTCTGTTGCCTGTTAAGACTATTTTGTTGGAAGCCTGACAAAATGTGGATCAAATGTTCATTCGAGATTTAATTTTAAGTATGTTCAATCTATGCCAAACTGTAGTAAATGCCAGGGAAGGTAATACCCGTTATTAGTTTGCATTATTGCTTAGTTTTTTGTTATTGTTATCGTTCTTTTTCCTGTTAAACAAATTTATTAAGTTATTTTTATTCCAACTTGTATTATTAACCTCGATATTGGTTTCATAACTCTTTAGTGAGAGGAAAATGGAAGAAAATCCACTAAAATTATTAATAAATAAATAATAATAATAAATACACCACATGTAATTACGACCCCCTTTATCCCAGAAGGTTGAGCCTTGTGCGGGAGGGGGCTACACATTTAAAGACAAGGGACGCACATCCAATATCCGTGTATAATGGAAAAATCCCTCTCACAGTATTTTCCATTGCCACGACCGGGATTCGAACCCGGGACTTTTGGGTGAGAGGCAGGTACTCTACCATCTCGACCATCAGTCATATATTGTTTTTTAACAGTTATTGGCAACAGAACAATTTTCAAAGAATTGCCAATTTTTTATTTATCAAGAACCGTATGGCAAATTGCTTGGCGCAGTAAGTACAATAGGATAGGCCGTAACTGAAACACTTATAAAAATAAATTTTCATAGGCTCCTAATCGCCACAGATCAAATTGAAATTTTAGGGTATTTACATGCCCTCATACTTTTCGCGTTTCCCTGTATAACAAAACTCGGAGTTAAATCGAACATACGGTATTAAACTGCAGAAGAAATGACCTATCCGCAATAAAAAAATTATTAAGATTGCTTCAATATTAACAAAAATATGAATGTATAAACTTGACTCATTTTTTTACATATTCCATAATTTATGTGCGAAGTGTATTTTAAATTAATTCCTTAATTATTTGAAAATTTGCAAAAGCAATTAGCAAAATCAAAAGAAAATTACATACCGAAACAATGTTCGCAAGAGACACAATAATAACAATGTGACAACTGAGTCTTGTCATTGAGTAAAAATAATAAAGAGGCGCAACTGTCAAGGTTTCGAGATTTTAGTGTTGTATTTTGTCACCAATAGCTTCATGATTGTCTTCAATTTTAAGGGCTATACAGCCACATTACAAATACCTTCCCGTAGCACTAAAAATTGATGACAATCATGAAGTTATTGGCAAAGAAATACAATACTAAAATCTCGAAACCTTGACAGTTGCAACTCTTTATTATTTTTTACTCAATGGTCTTGTGTCAAACTGTTAGAACCTACTTGTTGTGTTCATAAAAATATGGTAAGAATACAAAGAAATTGTGATTATCTTTTGAATTTACCTTATCAATAAAAGACATAGGTACTTAATTAATAGTTAGATTCCGTATTGAAATTGTTGTAACCAGTTTTTAATTTCATTAATATTTTCCTGTGTAATTTAGTAGTTTGAATTGTCGGATTATTATTTGTGGTTGTAAATAATGCAGGTATGTACAGGGTGTTTCCCATAAAACTATACCCCCTTTATTTCGGTCAATTACCACCGATATTATTTTTCAAAAACCGGTCTAACACAGAATTTTCCGTAGATTTTGAATATGCTATTACTTTTTTTTCTACTTCAACCGTATACGAGGGGCAGAAAAAAGTATGGTTTTTTTAAATGGAACACCCTATATATTTTTACATATTTGGATTCGCCTCGTCCTTCTGATTACAAACAATAGTATTGGCGACTTCCTTTCATTTTCAACACAGGTTCAGGAAGAATTTTTACTATTTGTTCGTAGAGAACATATGATACATGTTTATGATCAACTGCAAACATTTTAGCCTCAGCATCCTGGGATTTTAAGAACGTAACCTTTACTTCACCATCTTCTTCAACTATTGTGTCGGCCATGGCAGCATATCTGTATTTGTTTTTGTTTTCAGTTGGCACATCAATAAGCAAAAAGGATCCAGGATGTATTCAGTTTGGATGTACGTTCTCTTTGTCAAAATCATGGGATATACTGGTACCAGCTCCAGATTTTATCTTATTCTGTTCATCTCGCAGACGTGCAGATAATGTCATCATCATCAGAACTGCTTGATCCATACACTGCCAGGTAAATACTTGTCCTAAGGGTATTCTTTGAATTCAAAGGTTCTTTTGTTACTTCTTCGTTATCTTCCAAACATTCAGTAGATGCCGCCGACATTGTCTCAAGTTGATTTTGATCCTCTCTTAATGACTTCAACCACACCTCTCTCTGGAATAGTTCGTTTTGAAATAATTTCACAACACAGCCAGTTGCTTTTTCCCACATAATTTTAGCATTGTTCATTATACCAGGTATCGCATCGACATCTTCCGGAATTAACATCTTCATTGATTCAATGTCACAACTGGATATCTGATGAACCTGAACAGTTGAATTTGAAAACAGGTTAACAAAATCTTCCGCAGTTTTAATGTCTTTGCCCATCAAAACTTGTTTGTCAGCCGTGCGTTTTAGCACTCCACCTATTCCGTCCATTGGTCCTTTGCCGTGACTCGGCTCGCTAAAAGTCCAGGTAGCTGTCGATATTAGGGTTTCATTGATCAGTGCCTTAAGCCATAAGTGAATATTCTTTCGATTACGGTATTGACTGGTAGGTTCATCAGAAAATATGTACAATGTGTCAACACACGGTCTATTGATTAATAGTTTTTGTAAAACAGGTTTTAAATGAGCCTAAACGGCATGAGCTTGATGGTCGAGGTTATCGCTTACCGTGGCAAAAGAGCGTGTTTGTGTCGTAACATCATTATCACCTTTTATGTAATAGACTCCAGTATGAATCGATAGTTGGCCTTTAGAAGCCCCGAAACGTGTTGACTGAATTTCATGTCCATATTTAGTTACGAAATTTTCCGACAAATCAATCTGCATCATCATTTCGTTTTTTTTTTTAATTTTCTTTTATTTCTTTCTTTTCCTTGTTATTTGCGTAAATGCCATATAAATGCTTCTTCAAAGCTGGGATGGATGCTGCTAATGAAATTTTAAGTTTCTTGACTGTACTTGAGACCGATATCTTCTTTGTGATTCTTATTACTTTGCTTTCTCCTTTTATGATCCTGTCTTCGTTTTGTGTTTGCCACTGCCAGTAATTTATTGTATCATTATTGTCTCCCGGATCTATATCAATGTCTTTGCACACCAGACAAAAGCCAAACATGCAGTTATACGATGTGACATCACAGCTGTGCTGTTTTATTAATTCTGGAGTAGTCTTAGCAGTCAGTTGTTTCAAACTATTTAGTTTAGTAATCATAAACCCAACATTTTCGTGCCTGACGCAATGGCATGTTTCACGATCTCTCCAAGTAGGGGCAACTACCCAGAATGGCTTCCGTCTCAAGAATGTTGGATAGGATATTTTGATTCCGGTTTGTTCGACAAATTTAGCATGCAAATCAATTACATTAACTAAAAGGATACGCTTTTGTTTCTTTACTTTACCTTTGATAACGTAGTCTTTCTTGCCCGGGCACATTCTACTGACTTCATCACTTTCATAATAAGTATTCAGTGATTTTTTGTTGGACACTAGAAGAGACAACAATGATTGGTGTTTTACGATCGGACTTTAAGATATCTTTGGTATGCCTGTTCGTTGGTAAAAACTTCAAAACTCATCATATGTTGTAAACGATACTTTTTAACAACATCGCCACACACATTTCTGAAATGCTTCTCGTTCCTTGGAGTTTTTTGGTAAGGTTTGAGCAGTTTGCTCTAATTGTGTAGAAATTACCTCGCTAAACAGTAATTTTTTTCGCACTTCAGGCGGAACATCACAGTTTTTTATTAACTCATTAACTTTAGTACTTGGTGTCTTATACATATCATTATTGGTGGTTACAGTAGTAGATAAGCTATGAGGCTACGGCGCCAAAATCCCATGTTATTTCTTATGGAGGTTCATTCTGGCACACCATAAGTCGACCCCCCCCTGGAGGTCTGCAGAGGTTACGGCTACGCGTGCACCGGGTGATAGGTGTGGCGCGGCGTGCACCAGGTGATGGGTGTGGCGTGTGGCTAGGATGATAGGCTAGGTAAACAATAGCGTAGGTAATGGAGGGCTAGGTAAACAATAAATATGATAGTTGGGTATAGCTGATGGAGTCGGGCGCGCTCGATACGAGTTCCCCAGGTCCACGGCGATAATGAGGGACAGCGAGTCATCATACGAACACTTTACATAGTAGCCTATACTACATGGCACATGTTCTTGAAATTTGCCTCCTCCTCCATCTGTTGGTTTAACACATTCTAGATCGGCATAAATAATGAATGGTGCCTTCTCCTTGTTTTTAAAATTTTTAAATTCTACCATTTTCTGGTCCTCAGTAGGCAGCCGGATTTTGCAGTCGTTCATATTTATACAGTCCTCGGTATGCTTATCCAAGCCGGGTCGAGTATAAAAATAGTGCAGACAGCGGTCACAAAAGTATTTCTTGCTTTTGTGGTGACTTAGTTGTCGGGATATAAGCCTCGACAAATCCTTTATCCAAACAAAATGGTACTGGATGGGGTTGTCGAGGCTGGTATCATCGTCGTCATCATATTTATCTTGTCAATTAATAAATTCACATGTTTGCCCCGTTTATTTTTTGTTAGGTATGTGGGTGTTGTTGCAAACCCCTGCTTCTTCTTCTTCAGAATATAAACATTAATCGAAATATTATTCTGC
Source organism: Rhagium mordax (assembly GCA_963680705.1). Lineage (NCBI taxonomy): Eukaryota > Metazoa > Arthropoda > Insecta > Coleoptera > Cerambycidae > Rhagium > Rhagium mordax. The sequence continues at coordinate 13,715,637 of OY796663.1, forward strand.
TTCTCGAAGCGGGGTATTTGCTTTGCTGTCATTGGGAACTGGATACCGGTTAAATTTAAAACTTCAGAGTATTGTGGGTAGGAGCATGTTCTATCTGGATGATTTAATCTGTCCACAGGATGTAGAGCGGAGGTAACAGCCCAGGCGAAGCATGCGTTGTCATCATTTTTTACATTTATGCACGCCTGCTTCTTAGCTATTTGCTTTGGCAATGGAATGTATGATGATCCAAGTTGTGATGTGAATTTATTAATGTTTACTTGGAGATTTAAAATTGCTCCAAGTGACCAGCCGCTATCTTTTTCCTGGAATTCTTCCAATTCTGTGAGAATGGGTGCTTGAATATTTTCCGCGAACCACTCTTTTAGATTAGTGTCCCGATAGATCGGCGCATTTTTGGATTTGAGGAATTTTAGCTCTTCAATTTCCTCTTCGGCCTTGGTAATTATGAATTGACCACAGAAAACTGCATTAACCTTTAATATAATAATAATAATAATTTTTATTTATAACAAAGATTCAACATTAATACGTACAATAGTTAAGTATTGATTCTTACAACAAAAAATAAATAGATTAATAATTAATTACAATAAAATCTTTGAGTATAAATAATACAGAAATCACTTAAGAGTATATGAATACCCTTGAATGTGATAATGCGTTTTGTATAATCAAAATTTATATAAACCAATTACTAAAGAAAATAAATGATAAATAAATGATAATTTAAATTAACTAATTAAGTTACATTAAATTAAATAGCGTTATCAATCCATTTCGCCTAGATTTTCCCCTAAATTCCTTATATTCTACTTTCTACTAATTTTGTCTAATATACAAAATTAATTGTAAATAGCGTTTATACAAATAATTTTGAATATAGACCCCTGCCTTCAGATAATATCCAACTCTTCATTTCGTTTTTATATTTTCTAATATTATATGATTTTTTTATAGATTCTGGCAACAAGTTATATAATTTTGGTGCAAGGTAGCCAAAAAACTTTTTTCCTATAGTTTTTATAATTTTTTTGTTTCTAAATTGCCTTTTTGTTTATTTCGTGTATTGTGTATGTGTGATACATAGTTACTTTCATTCCGAATAGTAAACTGATGAGTTAATATACAATAACAATATATTTGCCTCACATCGAATAATTTACTCTCATTGTATAGAGCTTCTGTTGGGTACAACATATTTCTGTTGAAAATTATTTTTATTATTTTTTTTTAATGTTTTCCAGAGGTTTAATATATGTTATACCCACTCCTCCCCAGCCAATTATACCATACTTTATAATAGATTCGACTAATGCCTTGTATAGAACTACTAGATGGTCAATTTTTAATATATTTTTTAGTTGTTTAAATTTATATATGAGTCCTCTCAATTTACTTACTACCGATTGTACTTGGTGATTCCATTTCAGATTTTCATCTATAATTATACCTAGGTATTTTATTTTTTCAGCTGCTCTTATTTCTGTTGTTGCTTCGTCGTCTTTTATTTGGATTTTGTTAAAAAAAGGTCTGTTTCTAGTCTGAGATGTTAAAGGTAAATAATAAGTTTTTTCATAATTAATGGTAAGTTTTTTGCTATCGAATCTATTTTTTATATTTTTTAGGTCTGTTTCGACTATTTCTTTTAATAACTGCCAGGATTCAGAGGAATAGAAAATTGCCGTATCATCAGCAAAAGAGATTATGGTACCTGCTGATTCTATGGTAAGTATGTTATTTAAGTAAATAGTAAACAACATGGGACCCAATACAGTCCCTTGAGGTACTCCATATATTCGACAATACATTGTTCACTAATTACGTTGTCAATTCTAACATATTGCTTTCTGTCCTTCAAATAGCTTTTTAATAAGTTTAACATAATACCTCTGAAACCCATATTTTCAAGAATATTTATAAGCTGTGAATGTGAGACGGTATCAAATGCTTTCGCGAGATACAAGAATATGCATAAAGAAGGCTTTGATTGATCTACTGCGTTATACATAAGAGTGGTAAGTTTTTCAATAGCGTCATTAGTAGATTTGTTTTCCTGAAACCCAAATTGCATATCTGATATTAATTTATATTTCTTTAAGTATGAGCTCATTCGGTTTTTTATTAGTTTCTCTAAGATTTTATTAAAGTTAGTTACAAGGGATATTGGTCTGTAATTATCTACTAAAGTTTTATCACCACTCTTATATATAGGAATTATAATAGCTTCTTTGAATTTTGAGGGATATATACCAGTTTCAAAAATTATATTATATATATATATGTTAAAGGTGTTAGAAAGTATTCTTGGTTCGCTTTGATAAATTCTGATTTAATACCGTCAATACCCGGAGACTTATTAGATTTTAATTCCCTAATACAATTTTTTATTTCAGTTTCATCAGTAGGAGTTAGATAAAATGAATGTACAACGTTTTCTTGGATAAACGGGAGTTGGTGCTTTAATTTCTCTGCCATAATGCTGCCTATACTGGAATAGTGCTCATTAAATATATTTACCATTTTCATCCTATTAGTTATTTGTGTTCCATTTTTTTGAATACATTTGATATCTGCATTGTCTTTACTTTTATTATTTGTTAATACTTTCACTCCATTCCACAGAGTTTTGCTCGTAACTTTATCTGTATATATTAGATTTTTAATATAATTATTTTTAGCCTTTTTTACTAAACCATTTATTTTGTTGCGATAAGTTAAGTACTGAGTTTTTATTTCATGGCTATTTGGATTTTTTATTGTTAACTGATATAGACTATCGCGTTTATTAATTGAATTAATAATACCGACTGTAATCCATGGTTTTCTTTTTTTATGTATATTGTTAATTTTTTTTATTGTAGTGCATTGTGCTAGTATGGCTTGGATTTTCTTTAAGAATATTTCAACACATACGTTTGGTTCATTTTCTTCATAAACTTCGTGCCATGATTCTTTTTGTAAGCAATATTTAACTTTTTTCTCGTTTAATACTGTGTATTGATTTTCAGTAATTTCTTTTGATACTTTTGTATAGTTCATATTATAGGTAATTGCGTAGTGGTCACTTACCTGTGATTGTATTACAGCTGCAATATCATTACAATGGCTTGGTTCACTTGGTTGACATTTTTTAGTAAATATATGATCTATACACGACTTTGATATATTTTGTTCCCTAGTGTAAGTATTTATTTGTGATACAAAACCATGTTCACTGAGAAGATCTAAATATTCTTCAATAAATAAATCACTGGAGTCTAAGATATCAATGTTTATATCTCCAATTAGTATTGTGCAACTGAAGCGTTTTATCTCATTTAAGTACCTTCTAAGATTTAAATTGAATTCATACGGGCAAGTAGAGGGGGGCCTATATATAGCTATCAAAGTTATTATCTCCCCATTTTTTTTAACAGATAATTCTATGGATGATATATTCCCTAATTGTACAATTTTATAACTGTATCGAAAATCTTTTTTTATGTACATAATAATCCCGTCGTTTTTATTTATATTACCGTTATTGTATATTAAGTCATATCCTTCCAGGTGGAAAAATGATAAGTCCGTGATAGTAAATGTTTCACTAAGTACTACACAATCAAAATTATTTTTAAACTGTGATATATAAGCAACAAACTCTTCAAAGTTTTTCTACATACTTCTAATATTATTATGAATTACTGAAAAGCCATTTTCTATTTTCTTTTCTTTTATTAACATATCATATTGACTAGGATTTTTTATTGTATGAGTAACGACTTTCGGAGGGATATATTCTCTTATGAAGGGATCCATATTTTCTATAAGTAGATATTTGATATACCAGTATAAGGTAAATAATTTTTAATTTTTTTTATTATTCTAATATTACTTAAATAAATTTATAATTACATATGACTCATACGAGAGTAATTTATGTGAAACAAGATAAGAAAAAATAAATAAATAAATAGCATTTGTTTACAATGAAAAAGTGCATATAAAGTTTCCCATATAGAATACAAGGATATCCATTAAAATCAATAAAATATACACACAAAAAAGGTTTTTTATTTTATTTTACGTTATGTTAATTCCGGTTTCTGCTAGATGAACGCAGCGCTGTATTTATTTTCGGTATCGCACCTGTTATTTTTCCCGGAGTTTCTTCTCTCTGTTTTTTATTTCTAACTTCGTGTTGCTCTTCTGTATTTATTGATGTCACTGATGGATGCTGCTCGTTTTGTGCTGTTTTTGATGTTGGTGTATTTGGTGCACTATTACTGCGTAAATTTGATATTGCATATATAGTTCCCTCAATGTTATTATTTTTAATAAGATCCTCGTACTTGAAGTTTTCACCATTTACAATTAATGTATCATTTTTTATTTTTGCTGCGAACCCCTTTTCTCTAGCTAGTTTTAATTGCCCATATAAAAATTTCCTTATCTTATAATCTTCCTGAGTATAATCAGGAGTTATATATATGCCTGTTTCTTTCAAATTTTCTCTTGCTTTTAATAGTATTCTGGATTTTATATCATATGTAGCTAGTTCCACTACCAGAGGTGTAACAGTTTCTTTATTTTTCCCAATTCTGTATTTATCTCTAAGATCATTCTCAATACATGGAATTTTTAATGTGTCATTTATAAGAGAGAGTAAATTTTTAGAATTTTCATTTATTTTTTCTTGAAAGCCATATATCACAATATTATATTTTTTGACTTCTTTTCCAAAGAATAGATTCTATTTTTTAGATTCAAATTTTCTTCTATAAGTTCCTTATTTTGAATTTTGTTTTTTTCTAAATCATTGCAAATTTCAATAATTTTAGCGTTCACAATTTCGACATCTTTTTTTATTTCGTTATTTTGGTGTACTATATTATCGTTTTGAGATTTTATATTTTGAAGTAATTTATAAATCTCATCGTTTGAAATATTCTTTGTCATATTTTCAAGAAATTTATAACAGCAAGCGCTTTCTATAGTATCTAGGGTTTACTAGTTAGAATTTGTATGTAGCATCGAGATTCCTATTCAGTGTAGAAGTGGGGAAATCTGTGGTATTAGTGGGAGCGACTGCAAAACTAGATAAATTTTTTGTAGTACTTACAATTTATTTATGCTTTTTAAATGCTTATTTGCACTATTTTTAATCAAACTTGAACTAATATAGTTTAATCACTGTATCACAAATGCTTTGCTGTATAGTTTAGTATAAATTGTTTATAGTTAATTTTAATTTGGACCACTATTTACACTGTATAACACTAACGATTCTGACTTTGACACGCTTCAATACAATTAATTATTAATCGATGTTCAACACAATAGAAATTTTCCTGATAATAGTTTAGCGGAATATAGGACATCCTGTGGCTTGTGGTTCGCTGAAACGAAGATTTAGTTCTTTAGAGCTGTCTCTTTCTTCAGCGCGTTCTGTGTCCTGCGGCGGAAGAGTGCCTCGCAATCTTCGAGGAACGGCGTGGGGTCCGTATGCCTCAAGTTTGTAATAATGCCTGTTCTGATGCGACTGGAAAAAGCTGAGGTCGAATCCTCCCAGCTGACACGGTGTTTTGTGGTTTTCTTTGTGCCTGCTCCTGTAGCCTGGAGTCCTTTCAGCATTTTTCTGAAGCTTTTCACCTGACCCAAGGAGGCTATCAGGTGTTGCTTTTCACCCAACGTTGATGCTTTTGACAATGCAGCATTAATAGCCCGTGACGTCTTGTTGCATTCTTTAATGCCAAGGGGAATGCCATTCTCCTCCTCAAGGTGCGGGTTGTATAGGATAGCTTGAATTTTTTTTATCGCAGCAGCAGCAAGACATGTTGCTTCTTCAAAGACTAGCTGTTGAATGAGGAGATGTCTTCGTGTTCTCTAGTTTTATTAATGTTCGGCCGATGAGTAGCGGTGAGATATTACCTGAAAATAGATCACGTGATCAGAGCGTGTTTTCCTGGAATTGAGGTTTTTATGACTAAATTGGAATATTCTAGAACAATTTTTAGCGGGAAAATTTAAAATATTTAAAAAGTTTTATTTAAATATTATTTTTATGCTATCCAATACGCTTGGGTTTTGGCGGGGAAAATTCAAAATTAAAAGTTCCATTATGAAATTTAGAAACTATTATATTTTAACAGGATTCTGTGGCTATAAATGCTAATTTTATAATATACTTATAGCCTTGTATATTTTTTAACTCTATTAGATTGTTTTATTGCGAAATTTATCTATTATTTTTACTTGGGTTCTGCAGCTATACCGGCAAATATATTAAATATTTTTCGTCTCTACTCATTCCCATATTGAATAATTATTGCTTTTTATTAACATCAAACTCTATTTTGTTTTTATTGCTTGCAATTAATTGATTTCATGTAAGTTATAAGCTGGTAAATTTATATTAAAGTCGTTTTTAGAAAGGGCGTGCATATATTTATTGCCAAATTGGGCGCAATATATGAAATGTTCTCAAAATTATCCGCGAGCATCAATCTAATAGTTGTTTCATAATAATAATATTTGATGCACACAGGATAGCTAATACATTGACAAATATTACATCATATAAACGCTTGCCGTCTCTGTGTGTGTTATATTTATACCATCTCTGACGTCATGCTCTGAGCACGTGATTATCTCTTTGTTTTAGAACTGGATGGCGTGATGTTGTGTAATAAACAGCTGTACTTCTAATAATGGGACACCTGCGTTCAAGGTTAAAGCGTTATGCGTCCAATATTGCTTAGTTAGGTTTTTTCCAGGAATCGTACATGCTAATTGTGTTATTCTCAAAAAAGTCTAACAAAAATAAGATAATTTTATTCTATTATATTTTCATCTTCTTTGTTAATATAGAAAATGAACCGTCCTCTATTTGAACTTTTCACGTTCACTTTTTTAACAATTTGGTCCCTGGAGATTGTTGAAATGTCTGTTATCTGCGGATATACAAAGAACATTTCTTTTTTGAAACTTTTCTTTCTGAGACTGCTGATGCTGATATCGGTGCCCTCCACTGCGAGTATTTTTGCTATAAAATGTCGGTCCCGTCTGTTCGTCCTGAATTTTACAAGAACGAATTGATCAGGTTTGCATACGTCGCAATTCGTCTCTTCACTTTGGTTTGACGATTCTCCAATTTCGTACGTATAACAAGGATTTTCCGCTTCTGAATCTTCGTCTTCGACGTCAATCATAGCAAATTCGTCATCGGCAACCTCATCTGCTTCAGAAGTAGCCACGTCATTAGCCTCCTCTTCAGAGCTGCTGCTAAGTTGTCTTTTCCTATTCTTACTGTTGGTCGAAACTGGAGCTTTTTTCTTTTCCAGGTCGCCTATGGTGATGTTCTGTCCAGCAACCACCGCCACCTTCTTTCCGCGTTTTGGAGCAGAATTACCCCCAGTTTTTAATTCATCGAGATGCGCCACAAGAACACTGGTCCAAGTATCATCATCACCTTCAGCCGGTGCTTCTCGATATGCCATTTTGTCCAAGACCACTTGCGGATTGAAAGGCACGATCCCACATGCTTTGAAGCCAGAAATTAATTGCATTTTGCTCAGACTTAGGGCCAAGTTTATTGACTGCTTCTTTCAATTTCGTGGGAAAGAGCGTTTTGGGAAGAATACCCCGATTTTTCAATTTCCATTGTTCAATCACCGATTTCCCTGCTGCTTTCAGTGGCCTAAAGTAAGCCTGTGGGTTGAATTAGGGGGTAGCAGTACAAATCGTATGTTGTTTTTTTCGCACGCTTGTATGACACTGATCGTCAAATGACTTCTCAGGTTGTCCCCAATGAGAATTTTTGGACCTTCCAACCTTCGGAGAAATGGAAGCATGGTCGAAAAAAACCAATGCCCAAAAACAGCGCTATTAAACCAACCTAAACCTTAGAGATATTATATTCTGAGCCTGGTAAACCCCCTTCTTTCCAACCTTCGTATATGTTTTTAGCCTTGTACACAACGTAAGGTGGCAGTCTTGTGCCATCGGCCGCAATTGCGAACATGACGGTGGTACTTGATTTACTGGCATCTAGTGTTCTGTGGGCATGCTTTGTGCCCTTCTTCACCACCACTTCCGCAGCTCCTGATCGTCTCTAAATGCTGATTCGTCGTAATTGACGATGTTTGAGACAGGCACGTCTTCCACAACCGTTCGATTGAAGATTTTCTAAATATTCTCGGACTGATTCATAGGTGACAGCCGCTCGGACTCGCTTAGTGTTTTCTGCAAATTTGACTGTCAAGTCGGGATGTCTTTGCATAAATAAACAGAACCAAACTGCACCAGGTAAATTGTTGGAAAACCTTTGTTCTATTACGCCTTTCTTATTGAGAAATTGCTGGACAACTTTCCGGACAGACAATGGTTTCATTGAGAATCCCCATTCACCACACAACTTGAGCGAATCCACCAGAACCTTCTCATCATTCTCGGATAGTACGGGTTGTCTTCCATATTTAAGCGGGTGTTTGCCATGTATGTGACTATTTAAAGTTGTATACGGCACTCCGTACGATTCCGAAGCTTGTCTTTGTGACATCCTTCCAGCTCTTACGGCAGCCACTGCTCTCTCCAAGAATATCGGCGAATAATTTCTGTTTCCATATTGGCCCAACTTTTTGGAATATTTTCTAACCATCTGAAACCATTGTATTCACTTAATTACAAGTGACATTTGGTTAATTCACTTCGCTAACTATCATATTTGTCCCTATGTCAATAGAATTTTACCTACGCCCCCTTAAATCAATCATGCACGCCACTGGTTTACGATTTAATTATGTATAAATGGAGAATTATGGGAATGATAAAGATAGCTACCTACCTAACATCAAAATAACACAATAAGTCGTGTCAAAAGCACTGATCTACTTTACCCCGCAATGGCACATTATTTACAAAAAAAAATCACAGATTGACTCAGTGATAGATATTTTTTTATTCTACCGCCCAGATCTAAGTTACACATGGGGCTCTTAACTCATGTTGGCAAAAAGTTAATATAGTGCACCCAGTCGCGTGCGGAAGCAAACGAATTTGAAGTTTTAAAAAATAGCTAAATATATGTTACAATTTAAGAATTTTTTTCTCCGAACTCACCGTAAATATTGCGCCGCGCCAGCCCTTCGTCGAGTTTGCAATGACACTGCAGCAAGATGAACCGTTAGACTTAAGTTCATGTGTACTCATTTGGCTCATGCGCATTATTTCTTGTACGAAAACGTGTTTGATCCGCTTTACCCCGACTGATCCACTTAGCCCCGTTTGAGGTACCTTGTAATAAGGCCAATTTTTTTCTATCGTTCCCAGTTGTATTATTACGTTTGACAACTTTTTCATACATTTTTTTTAACTTTCGCCACCTTTCAAAACATTTTGTACCATCTTCAAGAACATTCTGCTTTTTTAATTCTTCACTGATGACATTCCACACTTGTTTGCTGTTGAATCTTGGAGATTTAAATTAATGTGAATTTTCCTTGTATGTTATATGTAAATGTTTATTTCATATTCTGACCATTTTGTATTTTCATTGTTTTTTGTTGATAATTATGATGTTTACCAAGTATGGATTTCTTCGTAGTGGACACTTTCGTTCAAATGATACACTGACTAAAGAATACTTACTTTATTGATATGTGTTGCTAGCACAAGCTACAAATTTAATCTCTGACGATGAGGAATCAGGCTTGAATATTTATACGATTCCTTATCGTTTACATTTACGTCAATTTGATATGAAAACCATGTGTAACATTAGTTATTACGCATAAATGATATAAGGTTATCAAAAATATATAATATCAGGTACTGGGTCAACACGTGTAACTCCTCCCATCTTAAAAAGGAAGCTGGGGCTCTGCAAGAGTTTCAGCTTGCGTATGAGGTTGAATGGTTGCCTGTTGTGTTGCTTTATTAAAAACGACCTTGAGTTTTTCCTTTGGTTTACATTTGAAATAAATGAGTACTAAAATAAAGATAATTAAACATGTTATAATAAAGATTTTCCTGGCGTAGTCATCATGCCAGGGTGAGGATTTGAATGGTTCTATGTGTATCGGTCGTAATTTCGTGATGAGGTTTTGTTCTTGGTATAGATTTTCCAACGAAATGTTATGTAGAGGCACCATAGGGAATCCTTGTAGTGAGATATCGCGTATGAGATATACAGTACTAGTAATAATTGGGTCTTCATATTCGTATAACTTTTCATCTACTGAAAATTTACATCCAGGGGTCATGGTTATTTTTGTATTTTGTGAAACGGTTTTAGTGTTTGAAACTCCTATCTTACAACTGTACTCTATCGTCACGTTTTTTGTTAACTATTAATATGTAATCAAAGGATCTTAACTGAAGTACATAAGATGTTTTGTAAACAGTTCTGATTATTTGGCAATTTCTTGGTGTCCTATGTCTAAAAAGGTCTAGAAGACAATCGGATTCAGTGTCGTATCGGACTTCAGAAGTATAGTAGAAATCTTCTACAGCGGCTGGTAGAGAATCAAGCCATTGGTGGTTGTCTTGTGAGTCAGTGACAAGGTATTTAGGGTGATAAAAGAGGGAAACATTGAAAGTAGGGATAGGTGTTACATGATACAATTCAAGGTGTGGTTGTGTTGCCAAAATTGGTACTAACAAGGCAATATAATAATAAATAGGATTATAGGAAACAACTACTGGACGGGCCCCTACTCCCATTGAATTATACCTATAAATCCAAATTGGTAGCCAAATTTGTTATTTGTCTTTTCTCAACCAGACACAGACCGGTTTCAAACTCTTTATGTTCTCATCAGTGTGCCACAGGTAGCTGAAAAGACAAATAACAAAGGCAAACCAAACTAGTCTATGGCAGACCCAGCACAAGTAAGTAGTGAGAGATAAGTGCATCCCTCTGGTGGTCAGTTGCTACTACCAGTCGAGACATCGACGATGTCTCTGACCGATAGCGGCTTGCCAAGCAAGCACCAAGAGCGGCGACCTCTAGCCCTGATGGACTAAAACGTGCATAATAAATAGGATTATAGGAAACAACTACTGGACGGGCAAAGGCCCCTACTCCCATTGAATTATTCCTATAAATCCAAATTGGTAGCCAAATTTGTTATTTGTCTTTTCTCCACCAGACACAGACCGGTTTCGAACTCTTTATGTTATCATCAGTGTGCCACAGGTAGCTGAAAAGACAAATAACAAAGGCAGAGGGATGCACTTATCTCTCACTACTTACTTGTGCTGGGTCTGCCATAGACTAGTTTGGTTTGCTTTTGTTATTTGTCTTTTCAGCTACCTGTGGCACACTGATGAGAACATAAAGAGTTCGAAACCGGTCTGTGTCTGGTGGAGAAAAGACAAATAACAAATTTGGCTACCAATTTGGATTTATAGGTATAATTCAATGGGAGTATGGGCCTTTGCCCGTCCAGTAGTTGTTTCCTATAATCCTATTTATTATGCACGTTTTAGTCCATCAGGGCTAGAGGTCGCCGCTCTTGGTGCTTGCTTGGCAAGCCGCTATCGGTCAGAGACATCGTCGATGTCTCGACTGGTAGTAGCAACTGACCACCAGAGGGATGCACTTATCTCTCACTACTTACTTGTGCTGGGTCTGCCATAGACTAGTTTGGTTTGCCTTTGTTATTTGTCTTTTCAGCTACCTGTGGCACACTGATGAGAACATAAAGAGTTCGAAACCGGTCTGTGTCTGGTGGAGAAAAGACAAATAACAAATTTGGCTACCAATTTGGATTTATAGGTACAATTCAATGGGAGTAGGGGCCTTTGCCCGTCCAGTAGTTGTTTCCTATAATCCTATTTATTATGCACGTTTTAGTCCATCAGGGCTAGAGGTCGCCGCTCTTGGTGCTTGCTTGGCAAGCCGCTATTTTTGATAAAAAAATGGTGTACATGGAACAGATGTTCCACATACACCATTCAAGCCTTAGCTTGTGTGCTTATGTCTAATTGGGATCTTTTACTTAAAACTACTTTCACAGCATCTCCTGGGTTCGATAACAGTAACACCCTGTAACTGTGAGAGATAAGTACATCCCTCTGGTGGTCAGTTGCTACTACCAGTCAAGACATCGAAGATGTCTCGTGACCGATAGCGGCTTGCCAAGCAAGCACCAAGAGCGGCGACCTCTAGCCCTGATGGACTAAAACATGCTTAATAAATAGGATTATAGGAAACAACTACTGGACGGGCAAAGGCCCCGACTCCCATTGAATTATACCTATAAATCCAAAATTGGTAGCCAAATTTGTTATTTGTCTTTTCTCCACCAGACACAGACCGGTTTCGAACTCTTTATGTTCTCATCAGTGTGCCACAGGTAGCTGAAAAGACAAATAACAAAGGCAAACCAAACTGGTCTATGGCAGACCCAGCACATAGTAACTGTGAGAGATAAGTACATCCCTCTGGTGGTCAGTTGCTACTACCAGTCAAGACATCGACGATGTCTCGTGACCGATAGCGGCTTGCCAAGCAAGCACCAAGAGCGGCGACCTCTAGCCCTGATGGCAAGCCGCTATCGGTCACGAGACATCGTCGATGTCTTAACTGGTAGTAGCAACTGACCACCAGAGGGATGCACTTATCTCTCACTACTTAGGCAATATAATAACAAAAGTTTTCATGATATACTTTTGGTTTAAAATAAGAATAGTATGATTGCATATATCTAAATCGAGGTATTTCATTATGAGGATATAATGTACGTAAGTGTGTAATGATATCTATTTCTGGAGGACTTAACAAAAAGAAACTAATTTGATGAAGGGTGAGTAAGCTAACAGTTTGTTCAATTTGTTGGACATAATAAAGTATTGTAAGGGTTCTATCTCTAAAACCTTACGTACTTAAATGAATTTCGATAGGAGGTTTTGAGGATACGTCACTATGTCCGTGTCATCAAAATCTCACCCAGCTATGCTCAGATTCTAGGAGGCAAGGGTCGTGAATTAGGGATTATTGCTGGTATAATCTGTAGTTGATTTCCACTAGTTCAAAATACAAATGTGGTTGTTAATTTTAAATATATATATAGGCTTTAGAAAATTCCCATGGGCGCCATGACTATAGGTTAGCCAGAAAAAAATAATAACAGACTAAAATAAAACAAGAGACGAAAATAAAATTAGTACCATCCTATATTTAATCTTCCAAGATATGACAAAATTAGGTTACACAAAATTCAAATGTAACGCTTCCAATAAATGACTATACCAGATCAAAATATTTACTCATGCCTCAGCATCAATAAATTCTACAAAACATTTTAAAACAAACTCCCGCAGAAAATCGTTGCTGGTTACAACTTTATACAAAAATAGCTTAAGCTAAAAAAATCAGGTAAACCTCCAATAACAGTTATAAGATTGTTATGACTAAAAAATTGTGACTTGACGTATCACCGATTTCGTAGACGACATACAGAGATTGATACTTGGGGCGGTAGTTTCCTCTAAATTGAAAAGATAAAAGGCAAGTTAACATTGAACAATAAAAAAATAGACTAAATTTACTCTATGAGAAAACCCCCTGTATGCCGCAAACGTAACCTAGTACACAATAAATCAGTGGGAACAACTTTCAAAATTTACTTATACCTAAAATAAAATAACGTGAATCGTTTACCTTAATATTCCTGCAAGGGAAGTGTACCAAAATTAATCAAATTAACACCGGGTGCAGTTAAACTGTATTAACTTAAGGTAACCGACCCCTAAACTATAAGCTCTAAGCAAGTGAGCATAAGAAATATCAGCACAAGCTATACTAAGGGAAATAAGAAAGTAATCAAATCAGATTGTGTTTGTTGTGACGTTGCAGTGTGTTTAGCAATTTACAATAGGAAAATGACGGCCGAACACTAAAGTGTAGCCTGAAATCTAAAAATTATACTCGTACCTCAACAACTTTTGTTAGGCACTAATTACTAACGTATATCTAAAACCTTGGTCCTCACCTCCTGTGCACCTAGTTAACAAATTTATATCGCCAGAGGCACGTTCCCTTAAGAACAAAATTAACTCAGTAAACAGGTGGGAGCGGGACTTACAAATGCCCATGAAACACTTGTAATTATTTATACTGCCAGTAAGGCACCACACAACCGACTGTAGTCGTTGCCACGACACAACAAACTCAAAACACACGACATTAAATTTAAAATATAGCGCTATATATAAAAAATACACAAAGGTGACTACGATAATTAAAAACTACAAACTAAAAAACAGCAGGTACAAACATTACAATAATATCGATCGTTGCACGAGTAGTGATGGAGATTTAAAATTAAGTTTGTTTAACTTATCTTGTTATTTAAGATGAGATGTTGACATCGGGGAGGTTAGATTCCATACTTCAAAAACAAAACGTTGCCAACAGTTGGACACTTATCTCACAGCCAGGCATACCAATCCAAAGAAAATCATGGAGGCATTTACCCCAAATATAAAATGGCAGACTTCCGGGTGCTAAAAAACTGCATGGGAATATGGCGTCAGCTTCTCCCTATTTTCTCGCCAACAATATGACTTGTACTGGACCTCTTTTATAAAAGTTGGCACATTTGCCTGATAATAACAATTTCGCCGTTGTTGCTCCAAAACATCTAACGTAACGTTTATGTCCCCTATCGATCACAATGGAATTCGATACTTGACCGTTATCGATTAAACAAGTTCTAGGATCTCAGTGAGATTATTAAAATCTTCAAAATTCTGTGTGGGTTAAAAATCATCGACTATCTACGAAAACACGATATGTTGTAAACCTTGTATTGAATAAAATTAACGCTATATTTACCTACGTAATCCACTGAAGAACGACAAATAAAACCCGACACTCTACGGACCGACTACTCGGGCAACAAACAAAACAAAAATGACCGGTGTCCAGGCTGCCCTTGATGGTCAGCTCGGTGCGGTCAAATCAGTGCGGTCAATTGAGGAACTAAATTCCCATTTATTTACTCAAACAGACGGCCCAGAGCGGTTAAGATTATATTTAATTTCCTAAAGGCTCAGCCAAGGGTAATTAAAAATGTTTTTTTGAATTGTTTAAAACTTAATAGCAAATAAGCGACAGGGTTCACATCGTGTTTTAGATGACAGTCTGACTTTCAACTTCCGACTAAGCAGGAAATACGTATTAAATGATTTGAAACACAAGCGACCTGTTAGGTAGGGTTCACACCTATATGAGATAAATGTCGTAGGCTGCTGCGTTAATTAACTTGTAACGCTACCGGCAAAGGTAACGTTACAGTATTAATTCAAATTGATTGATTATAATTTGTCTTTGGAAATTTATATTAAGTTGTTTTGAAAAATATTTGATATTTTGTTCTAGTTTTACGTTATTTGCTTCAATTTTTGTTGTTATTGCTAATTTTCAATGTAGTGTAGAGAGATGTGAAGGAATTGTAACTGAAGACATAAGACATCCAGCGTTATCTGTAGAATTTGAATTGCCTTCAAATATTTTTGCCATCGAATGCACCCTCGTATAATTTTCGAAAAGCAAATTTTCAATTACTAACTACATTATTCTTTTCTCAAGACTGGTCCGTGATATACTCTAATAATGATATTGAAGAAGTCTACGAGAAATTTAAAAATATTATATACGAAATTTTTGATAACTCTGTGCCTAAAACTATTAGGAAAAGTAAATACCCACCTTGGTTTACCTTAGAAATTAAAAATGATATAAAACAGAAAGAAAAATATAGAAAATTATATAAAACGAATAAAGAGCAAATATACTTCCTCGCTTTCTAACTTCCTCTTGCCCATCTTTACTATCAATTTCTTTCGTCCTACATCATCATTTTAATAACCCCTTGCTTTGACATTGAGTCATCACTTATTATGACTATACTGTCCGAACTCACAAACATTTCTTCATCATCTGACGACATAATGCGTCACTATTATTGTCTATGTGACGAATATAAATTTAATATGCCTTAGAACTAAAACTAACAGTTAAATATAGTCACAGAATTCCTAATGCTATAAATCTCTAGTTATTTGTTTTTTGGATCTAACTCTTAAATCTAATTTGACACCTGTCAAATTTGACAGATGTCACAAAAACTACTGCAAAAGATACTACTTTTTTCCGCACACCCCGTGCACACACAATCACTATCCTATGTCTATCCTAACCTACTTAATCTACTTGTCAAAGTTTCTACTGCTAATCGTCAAATATTGTTTTTTGAACGTTTAAACCAAAAGTACTTTGACAGCTGTCAAAATGACAGCTAGTCCAAAAACCCGTGCAATCGATTCCTGGGACCGCCCCGCACCCCGTGCACCTGTTTTCGAGACACCTGTCAAAGTGACAGGTGTCAAACTGTTCTCGTCTGTCGACCGTTGGCCCCTAGCAACCAGTCGGTACCTGTCCTTAGCAACCAACTAAGGACTTTGGCCCTTAGTTACCACCAACACCTGTCCCTGGTTACAATGACAACGCCTTAGGGGTACGAGATTTAAAAATGTTTGGAAAAATTCCCCGAAGGTGCCTGGATACTGGCTGGGGTTAGTTAAGTGACCACCACAAATTTGTATATTAAAAAAAAGTTGTTGGGCGCCAGTGGCAGCGTGTTAACTAGATCTCGATCCCGGGTCGTACTTGATGTGATTGATCTCAGGGTGTGTTGCTTAATCAACAAAGGAGTTATAGTACTTGCACTTACCTTATAATGAAGGTCTAAGGTGAACTTAAAAAATAATAGCACTGGCACTTGAGCTTTATATGAATTGCAACCGGTGTAACCGGAAGGGTTCACCATTAATGACTGGACTAGTAAAAAATATTGGAATAAATTCCCAGCTCTGTTTGATGTTAGTATATTTGGCCTAGACCACCTGAAAGTTGGACGGGTTACTTCAGTTACACATCACATCAACATAAACAGTTTAATACAATAAGTCATTAACAATATAAAATAAATGCTCTATGATTCTATAAGTAGCCAATGTAACAGTATCAGTCGATCGCGATACAGTTTATGCCAGGCGGCAATGTCAATGTTCTAATTCAATAGCCAATAAATAGTTCTCTTACCCTCTTGGAGTAAGGTTACGTCTCGCTTTGATAATCCTGAGCGTTACAGAAGACTCACTAGGGATTAACACGACATAAGTATTGGTTTAAAGAAGCACGCACTAGATACACAGTAGTATTTGTTAAAAGTTCGAAAAAATCCTCGGCAGCGGACACACACGTCCAATACGAGTATTTATTGAAAAAGTCTTGACTACGGACACACACGGTCAATACGAGTATTTGTAGAAAAATTCCTGACTACGGACACACACGGTCAATACGAGTATATATATAGAAAGGTTCGTAAAGTATAGTGGTAGGTTATAAACACCTCACACTCGCGATGGTTTACACACGAGTGAGTTAAAGTAGGGTTAGGTTGTATACCCTTCACAGCGAACACACAAACACAAGGTAAGCACTCGAGATGATGATACACGTATGAATGTTCAAAGCTAAACGACGCCGACGCTTAATGGTGACGAGTTTGTAAGAAGCAGTTCACAGCGAACACACACGCACAAGGTTAGCACTCGCGTTGGTTATTACACGTATTTGATTAAGATTAGAAACACTTCACAGCAGACACACACGCACACGGTAGGCACTCGCGATGGATGACACACGTATGAAGTTTCGGAACTACTACGCCGACGCTTACTGGTGACGAGTTAGTTTCGGGAGAAGAACCGACGTTGATGTTATGAATGCTCGGCGGGAACTCAATATTCCCAAAATTTGGTTTTTCTTTTATAGTAAAAATCAGAACGAAATTTTGTTCTAGAAGGTTTAAACGTAAATAATTTCAAAAGGCCCCTGTCACGTGACAAAAATTAAATAAAATTTTTCTTAAAATCCCTATAACTGGAGTCTCCTGTACTTTTTGTTAAAATTTTTTGTATGGGGGTCTAGTACACCCCCCCACCATGATGTGGCTGTAATAATTTAATCCTCAGTGGGCACATAACAACAACAGGTGACAGTCCAACAATCAAAATCACTTACCCGAATAAAGTTCCTGCCTATTCCTGATTCCTAAGTCCTTTGACAACCAACTCACTAGTACCTGCTGTAACCAGAGGCCTTCCAACACACTTCCACCGTCCACAAGAGGTTCCACTAACTCTACCACCGATTATCAATCTTTTCTGTGTCCTATTTCACACCAAAAACCGTCCTTGACAACCGGACCCGCACCCGTCGTCACTAGGGGCCCTCAAGCACCTTCCCAGTACCAACACTTCTTCGATATCCTGCTATCAGTCCTCCATTCACCAATGTCCAGTATCTTCTGCTTTTCCTCCGGATCCTCTATTACTGAACTCAGCGATGCCTCCGGAACCACTTTTTCGGAACCCAGCCGCTCCCCACTCTCCTACGTCACGGGGCCCAAAACACACTTCTCCTCTCGGCCTAGCCCCCCGCGTGACTCCCCTTCTCGCGAATTAATCTAACCACACTTTTGTAAAACGTAACCTCACAATACGGAGCTACAGAAAACACGTCCGTTCACTTCGACGACTGATCACGGAATCAGTGGGTAGGGACAGTGGGAATCTCGTTAATCCATTCATGCGCGTCACTAATTAGATGACGAGGCATTTGGCTATCAGATCATCGTCGGAACGGAGTCCAGGTACTGCAAGAAGCGCCTTGTACCAATGGCGTCATCATTTGGCGAGGGTCGGTGACTCCCTCCCTCGCGGTATCTAAATAGCGGGCCTACGCGCTAGGACGAAATTCCCAGGGTTACTAAGCCCCACTGGTTGGCTCTAGACTGCGGAAACTTTGGCTACAGGAAAGAAAGGGTTTGTGGCTGAGAAGTAAACCGGAAGAGAAACAGGAAAGTTGTGATTACCCCCGGACCTCGGCGTCTGTGCCTGCCTTTCCCCCACCCCTTACGATGGGTTCTGTGGCACTGCTCAGCGAAGTGGAGCCCGTGGTGTTTGGAAACCTATTACTAAGCCTTCCCTTTTGGTCGGCGTTTCATAGGTCCATGAAGGTATTGGTCATTTCAATTGAGGATCTGAGCGCTGTAAGGGAAAGCGTGAGTTGGTGTTTCTTGTCCGAATAAAGAGCAAATATACTTAGAAAATTTTAAACATCTTAGAAGTAAAATAAAAAGAGATATAAACATAGCATTTGTTAATTATACCAAACAAGCAGAAGAAAATATAAATACAAATCCCAAAACTTTTTGGTCCTATGTTAACAGCAAAAAGAGAACATCTCGTTTACCTCCAGTTATGAAATATAAAGATACTGAGATTACTAACGGTTATGAGATTGTGGAAGCTCTGGCGGATAACTTCAAATCGGTTTTTAATGACATAGACTTCAAAAATTTTGAATTTCCTAACCTGAATAATAATAACGTTCTAAGTGTACCAAAAGTATCTAAGTCTGACGTAGAAGAAGCTATAAAAAAATTGAAGCCAAAGGCAGCTCCAGGTCCGGATGAAATTCCAGCATATGTCATCAAGGGTTGCAGTGAAGTGCTAGTGCGTCCTCTGTGTTACTTATTTAACTTGTCAATAAGTCAGGGCTGTTTTCCTAGCGGATTAAAGTTCGCGAGAGTCTGTCCTGTGTTCAAAACAGGTGACAAATCTGATGTACAAAATTATCGTCCTATGTCTATATTATCATGCATAAGTAAAATTTTTGAGAGTATTATTTATAAGTATATTTATAATAATGTAAAAGAAAGTATATCGCAACATCAACATGGCTTTGTCAGTAAAAAATCTACAACAAGTAAGTTACTAAATTTCATTGAATATACACATGAAGCATTTGCTGATAGATGTCAAGTTGATGTTGTATATACAGACTTTCAAAAGGCCTTTGATCAAGTAGGGCATAATATAATACTGCATAAACTTAAGGTGCAATATGGTTTCTCTGAGAGTTTTTGTAAATTTTTTAAGTCATATTTACGTAATCGGCGGCAAATAGTGTCCTATAATGGTTATAATTCATCTTCATACGTTCCAACATCGGGAATACCGCAAGGTTCAAATTTGGGTCCTCTGTTGTTTATACTTTTCATAAATGATATAGCCATGGTTATACAACACTCAGAAATACGACTATTTGCTGATGATGCGAAATTATTTTTAAAAATTAATGATATTAGTGATTGTAAGAAACTTCAACATGACGTACACAATATTTACAAATGGTCTGAAAATAATGTACTTCCCCTTAATATTAATAAATGTAGTGCAATGACATTCATTTAAAAACGATGATAATAATATTTATTTTAGTTACATAATGAATAATAACACACTAAAGAGAGTACAAATTGTGAAAGACTTAGGAATTTATATGGATCCTAGACTAAAATTTGATAAGCACGTAGAAAACTTAACAAAAGATTGTTATAGAAAAAACGGATACTTAATTATAAATTGTAAAGATTTTAAAAATATAAAAACCTATATGACTCTTTTTAACATCGTAATACGACCTAAGCTTGAGTAAGGATGTGTAATATGGGATCCATATTATACCAGGTACAATCACGATATTGAAACCATTCAAAGTCAATTTTATAAATTTGCAAATTTTCAGCTGAAATTATACAATCCCTATAATTATAAAATTCTTATCAAGTCATTTAAAATTTTGTTATTAGAGCACAGAAGGGACTTTATCAAATTATGTTATTTATATAAATTATTAAACTATCAGGTAAATGATTCATTTTCTCTACAACGTATAAATATCTCCATTCCAGTAGCCCATACAAGGCATCATAAAAAATTTTGTGATAAATTGTGTAGAACTAATTACACTAAATATTCTCCCATTAATCATATGATGATATTATATAATGATGTGCAACATATACACTGTGACATTTTTTCCAATAGCTTAAATCAATATAAGAATATTTTAAAGATTTATTTCCAAAGTTTGTAAGATATTAGTTCAGTATATTATTGAAGCACATTTGAACAGTTTTAGTACAGTTATTTTATCATTTAAGGTAGTTATTTATATCTGTCAATTTAATACATTTTGAATTTTTTATTTGAGTTAATGCAACTATGTTTTCTAGCTCACTGTTATGTTATTTGGTTGTTCTGTTAAATCTCTACTTACAGCTCTGTAATTGGGAACTTGTTCCTGTTGAGTGGTGATTAAATAAATAAAATAAATAAATAAATAAATTTGTTTGATTAATGTAATTGTTTTGTTAGAAAATGATTTTAACAGTGAAGTGTGCATATTAACTTCCGTTTCGAGATTATTTTCATTATTTAATAGGGTATCTAATTTAGAATTAAATGATTCAATATCTTTTTCTGTTGCAGTGCCAAATAGTTGTTTATTAATATCTCCAATGAAATTAAATAGACCTCTTTTAATTCTTTTAATTGGTCTGAATTTCTTAAATTCTTGGTACAGTATTACTTTCAAACCTTCTTCTTGATGTAAGAGTGAGTCTGAAATGCCTTGTGTTGTATTTCTTTGTATATTTTGATCACTCATTAATATTATTTTAGAAAAGGCTGTGTATAAGGGTTGAAGATCTAATTTATGAATAAATGTATGATATCGTTCTACCGTATGTATTCTTTTACCTATTTTTTCGAATAACGCGACGCTATTGACGGGGTCGAAGGTTATATCGTTTGCTAGTGTTGTCAATGCCATGGTCAAGATGATCAGGATGTGAATGGAATTCATCGTCATCCTGCAAAGAAATTTTCTCAATAATTTTTCTTTGTTTTCTAACTTTGTTTTTATGTACTAATCCTATGTCTGTTAGTATTTTATTATTCTTGTCACTTATTACTATTGTTTCTTTGAATCTTGGATAGTCTTTTGGTCTACGTGGTTCTGTTCGAACAAAGATGTTCTGATCAGTTTGTACTTGTTCTGGAGTTTGTAATTTATTATTGCCTTTTGTAATAACTTTTTCTTTATTACTCCTAATTTTGTCTTTAATTTGGGTGTGTAAAGTTTGTAAGTTTTCTCTATGTTGAGTGGTATATTGGTTGATAATTAATTGAGGTGAAAGATCAAATGGATTTAATCTGGGGCCGTGAACTACTTCAAAAGGTGTCATGTTGATTACCGAATGGATTGAGTTGTTGTATAATAGTACTGCAAGTACCATCAGATATTTAATTGATTTTTGATGTTCTTGTTTTAAACATCTTATTGAATCTATAAGGGTCGAATGGAATCTTTCAACTGGAGAATTTGAATTGGAATGATAAGGGGTAGTGAAATGAAGTTGGATATTGTGTAAAAGGCAAAATTCCTTAATTATTTGGTTGTTGAATTCTGTTCCATTGTCAGCAGTGATTTTATTTGGAATACCCATATGAGAAGTGAATGATAAGAGAGCTTCCATGATATTAATACTATTCTTGGTTTCAAGATGATAGGCTTGACCAAATTTAGAAAAGGGGTCAAAGATAGTGAGAAAATATTGTTTGTCGATTACAAATGTAGCAACATGGATATGTTCGAAATGTTTAGAAGGAGTATCTGATATTTGGAGTTTGATCTTTTGAGGGTTTCTGTCATATTTAGATAAAAGGCAAGTTTGGCATGTGTTTATATAGTTTGTGACATCGTTTTGGATATTAGGCCAATAATAATTTCTTTGAATTGATTTAATGGTTTCTTTAATTCCTCTATGACACGTTTTTCCTTGATGGTGATATTTTATAATCTGTTGTTGTTCGGGTTCTGTAAGAATATAATCTACAATTTTGTTTGATGATAATATTTTAGTATTTCGATGATGAATAAGGGAAGTTCGTAAAATTCTAGTAATCTTCTTTTCTAATGAAGGGGTTGAAAATTTTAAACAAGTGATATTATCTAATGATATTAAAGACTTTAGGAATCTAAATGTGTCGTCGTCACTTGAGTTACTTCGGAACGTGATGGAATGTCTGAATTTATTAAATATTATTTTAGAATCACATACATCAGTTGGGATTGTATTTGATTCTGTAATGATTAATTGACTTTTAAAGTGGTTAAGAGGTTTTTCCGTGTAAGGAATGGTAAAAATGGGTTCATCATGACTAGTATGTACAGTTTGATTGTCAGCATGTTGTTCTTTATTGGCATTATGATTTTCGTCAGCGTTGTGATTTTCTGATGATAGTAATTCGTCTAATTCGTCTATTGACATTAACCCTTTATAGGGCAGATAACCACGAATGAAAAAAAATATATTTGATTGTAAAAACAGGTTTATTAATGCATTTTAAAAATAATAGAGTAACATTACAAAAGAAAAATAAAACTAAAAGTATTTTTTTAAGGTGGTTGAAAATTCAACCAGTGTCCATCTAGGGAAGGAATAATAGCCTGTGGTTGGTGGTTGAAATTTTAGATATTATCCATTTTAGAAATATGAAATCCACTTGTTGAGAGTGTAATATTTCACTTACGCCCCTGGAATTTACGTCAGCAACTCAGAATGCGAATTGCGACTCCAGACTAAACACAAAGTGTAAATGGTTATGTATGAATGGTTAGAGGAAAAATTCATGATATAATATTATCTTGGCGGAACTACATACATTAAAATTTATTACTCTATGTGAATCTATATATATTATTTAACTTACCCTGAAGTTTTTGTGAAAAAAGATTAATTATTTCAATAGAAATCTTGATTTTTTCAGAGAGGCACAGAAAACCGTTAACCATCGGCCACGTACACTAGATGGATAGTGGTTGATATCTCAACCAGTTGCGTTGTAACATTGGTTGCATAAACTACTGGTCGAATATTAGGCCATAGGCCGTTTGCTGTAACGTGACTAGTGGGATGTGGCCGAAAATGAAACCAGCATCACACTAGGATATAATTATTTTTTCACTGGTTGATATTTCAACCAGTAATCTATAAAGGGTTAATTCGTTTTCTTGTGAATCTTCGTTAAGGATTTCATCAATCATTGTGTCTAGGTCGCCATATTGTGCTTGAATGCTTTCGTTATCTTGGTCTTTTTCATTAACTTTACATTCTAATTTGATTCTACTAAGGGCATCGGCAACTTTGTTTTGTTTACCTTTCTTATATTTAATTTCTCATAATGCAAATAGAATATTTATATTACAAAAGAGGGCTGTAAGAAATATAGCGAATGTCTCTCGACGAACTTCATGCAGAAATTTATTTAAGAAATACAATATTTTACTCCTGGCTAGTATATATATTCTAAAAACTTTAATTTATGTAAAAAGTAATATTAATATGTTTGCCACAAACAATTTTAATCATGAGTACAACACTCGAGGGGGTAGTGATTTGGCAATACCAAGTCATAATATAACCACTTTTCAACAAAACCCGATATATATGGGAATTAAATTATATAATAAAGTATCCCAGGAAATCAAGCAAATCGATAACATTAACCAATTTAAAAACAAAGTGAAGTCCCTACTGTATGAAAAATCGTATTACTCCGTTCATGATTTTTTAAATGAATGAGGTCATCTGATATAATTCTATAAAATATAGTGGTTGCATGGTTAACTACAAATTGATTTTTTTTTTGTTGTTTATTTATTTAACCTGTATCATCATTATATTATTATTATTATTCTTTTTTCTGTTTGTATTTTTATGTTGTACTTTACTTGATTTTATATTTTTTTGTACATTTTACATTGTATTACTGTCTCCCTTTTGACTAGCCCTATACCATTTATTGTATGGTCTCACAGGATAATAAATATTATTATTATTATTATTATTATTATTTCGTAATCGTATTCTTCTAGTTTAAGTCTCCAACGGACTAATTTTGAATTGGGTTCTTTTAGAGAAAATAACCATTGTAATGGTTTGTGATCGGTGTATATAGTAAATTTAGTTCCATAAATGTAAGGGCGGAAAGTTTTACAAGCCCATACAACTGATAATAGTTCTTTTTCTATGGTCGAATAGTTAATTTCTGAAGAGTTAAGAGTTCGTAACTAATAGGGTTGTCATTTTGAGAAAGTACAGCACCGATAGCATAATTAGAAGCGTCTGTAGTTACTTCAAAAGGTTTAGAAAAATCTGGATAATGAAGTACTGGGTTGTTTACTAGTAATGATTTGCAAGTTTTAAAACAATTCACGTATTCTTCTGAAAAGGTAATTTTCATATCTTTTTTTAAACAGTTAGTTAAAGGTTTTGTGATTTTAGCAAAATTTTTAATAAATTTTCTGTAATATCCTAAAAGACCTAAGAATGATTTTATTTCGGTTGTAGTTTTTGGTATAGGAAAATGTTGGATTGCTTTTATTTTGTCAGGGTTAGGTTTAATACCGTCCGGTGTTATGATGTGTCCTAGAAAGGCTACTTCTTTTTTTAGAAATTCTGTTTTATCTAGTTGTATTTTAAGGTTAAGCTGTCTAAAGGCTTGGAATACTAGTTCTAAATTATGTATGTGTTCTTGTAATCCGTTTAAGAAGACTATTACATCGTCCATGTATACCATGCATATTTTATTTTGAAGATCTCTCAACACGTTGTCCATACATCTCTGAAATGTAGCTGGGGCATTCTTGAGACCAAAGGGCATACGGATAAATTCGTAGTGACCATTATCTACTGATCGATCTGGTGGAATCCTGAGGCTAGATCAATTGTGGAAAAGTATGAGCATCTACCTAATCTATCAAGTATATCTGTAATATTAGGTATTGGATATCTGTCATCGATAGTTTTAATAATAATAATAATAATAATAATAATAATGACTTTATTAAGAAACCAGTACAACAAATGAATTACAATAGTTATAAATTAACAATTATACCGATTATCTTAAAAGGCGAAGTTCAGTAACTCACATGTGGATACATGAGATACATTTTGTCGTTGACTTTTCTATAGTCAATTACTAGTCGCCATTTTCGTTTTCCGCTGGCCATTTTCTTCGGGACGATCCATATTGGTGATGACCAAGGGCTTTGTGAGGGTCTTATTATGTTATTTTTTAACATTTCTTCAATTTGTTGACTGACCTCTTGTTTATGAATGTAAGGATAGCGATAACTTTTTGTATGTGTTGGGATGTTGTCTTTAGTTGTGATGTCATGTTTTACAGAATTACTGAAGCTTAGAATATCGTCTGATTTTTTGAAAATGTCAGTATATTTTCTGCAAAGTTGGAAAAGTTTTGTACGTTCTTCTTTATTTAAGTGTGACGTTCGTAATAGGGAATTTAAATTTGTGTTTTGGTTGTTTATTGGATCACTTTGTTATAGTATAATCGTACGTATCGTATTCTGTCATTGAACTAAATATTAATTTATTTGGATCGAAATAATGAGATTGGGTATCATAATTATGTAATTCGAAACAAATGTTCTTGTTGATAAAGTAAATTTGCAATAAAACGGAAAAACTATAAATAATACAAAAAAGAAACAACAATAGCTATCTCTGTAGTTAGATAAAAAACTAGATATCATAAAAACATAAAGTAATGCCTGCAGATAATATTTCAAATGCGGACATCTATAAACTCCTCCAGTCTGTAAGCTCCGATATAAATAAAACAAATACGAGACTTGAAAATATAGAGGCCAGCCTTAAGGAAGAAGTTAAACAAATCGCAAAAAAAGTAGAGTCATTGGAGGAAGAAAACAATAAACTTAAATATCAACTTTTGCAGACCCAAAAGCAACAAAAGAAATATAATCTAATCGTATATGGAGTAAATGAAACAGAAACGAATCTTTCTGAATCTATTAAAAAAATAGTAGAAAATCTGGGGGTGTCTATTTTGCCATCTGATTTTAGGGATATATTCCGCATTGGCAAGAAGGCAAACAACGCCAGTAAATCAAGACCGGTTTTATTAGAATTATCATCGTACACTAAGAAACTAGAAGTACTAAAAAATGGACCGAAACTTAAGAGAACAGGGCACTATATTACAAATGATCTAACATCACAAGAATTAGTAGAACGAAAATTACTAGTGGCACATTTAAAACAAGCAAGAAATAAACAGTATAACGCAAAAATAATTAAAAATAAATTAATGATAAATGGTGAAATATTTAAAATAAATGATTTAAACAAATCAGGAATTACTACTGAACAAATACCTTACTTTTCAAAAAATGATGAATTTCCCGTACAGGGTGTCCCAAAGTTGACGTCTCGGGACTATATCTAGAGAATGAAAACAGTTAAGACAAATCGTTTACGGGGTTTAATTTGGGGTGCACTAAGGTACATTTTACGCTCGAATTTTTTTTTTTCGAAATCTGGAAAATGGCGAAACTGACGTCATCAGAAGTTTTTTCCCAGGAACATACACTTTTTTTGTGCTACCTGGAAAGTGCTATTTTTTCTGAACATTTTCTATTAAAAAAGTTTTTTCGTATCTTTTATATTTAAAAATATACAGAGTAAAATAGTTTGGAAATACCCTAAATTGCGTAAGAGTTAGCCATGATGTAATCGAGTGGCCTATGGAAAACAATGAACTAGGGCTGTTGACATAAGTTTGTTTAGTGAATATATTGTTTGTGTCAAATAGTTTACGGGTGTGAATTAATTTAAATAGCTCCGAAATGTTTACAAACAATGAGAAAGTAGACATGATTTTAATCTAAGGTGAAGCTCAAAAAAACGATTTAGAATTTTGTTACTGTTTTAAAATATTTTTTTTTAATTAAAATATACTGTTACAATGCTTTGATAAAACGTATAAATAGCTTTTTTCATTGTTTTCCATAGGCCATTCGATTACATCATGGCTAACTCGTATGCAATTGATGGTATTTTCCAAATTATTTTACCCTGTATATTTTTAAATATAATAGAAAATATTCAGAAAAAATAGCACTTTCCAGGTAGCACAAATAAAGTGTATGTTCCTGGGAAAAAAATTCTGATGACGTCAGTTTCGCCATTTTCCAGATTTCGAAAAAAAAAATTTCTAGCGTAAAATGTACCTTAGTACATCCCAAATTAAACCACGTAAACGATTTTGTGTTAACTTTTTTCATTCTCTAGATATAGTCCCGAGACATCAACTTTGGGACACCCTGTACATCTCCAGGAAACAAACAGTGCCCCGACAACACCAAGTTTTGAAAAAGAATATGAAAAAGGTCCTCATACACTAGGAAACATTTTGGAGGAAAACAATCAAACTGAAATACATTTGGCAAATTAATACACCACAGAATAAAGTAGATCAACAATTTGGAAAAAATAAACCATCAACCTCGGAAAAGAAAATAGAAAAAAGAAGATTCAACGTAGAGAATCAAAAGAAAGCTACAGAGACAGTTGCAGAACGTGTAGTTAAGAAAAAGAGATAAATAAAAAAAAAATAAAATAATAATAATAATGAACTATATGCTTCTGCGTAAGTACGCATTTTTATTCATGTCAAACTAGTTTTAAGTTAATTATGTTATGTAATAATTTGTTTTCCATGTTAAATTGGCAATTATCCTGATCTGTAATATAAAAAATGGACCCCTATATAAGATTTTCAGTATCTACAAGTTGAAACTAAATTAGCAAACACTGTCAGTGAATGTGTAATGCACTTATAAAAAATAAAACTTCTATATCATGTCTCTCAACCAACATCCGTAGTGCAGCAAAAAATTTCAATGAACTCCAGATATATCTCTCTCAGTTTGATTTATTATTTGATTGTATATGCCTTACGGAAACCTGGAAAATTGAAAATATTAACGATTTCAACATGCCGAATTATGATGTATACTACAACGAAGGAAATTATAACCAAAATGATAATAATGTACATTAACACAAAATTAAAACACGAAACTAAAATTATACAACTAGGTTTAATAAAAATAATTCAATGCAAAGCTGAAATACAAAACAAAATAGTAATTTTTATTGGCATCTACCGAACAAATGCGTTAAATGTTGAAGATTTTATGAGTGACTTACAAAGGTTTTTGAGGAGTTTGGAGCGAGCGGATTATATAATATTAACGGGAGACATAAATATAGACATATTATCGAATAAAGATTCTGAAAAAAATAAAGTAAATGACTATCTAATGGCAATGTATCAATATGGTTTTGAATCCCAAATAAATAATTATACACGAGTAGAAAAAAACAGTAAAACATGCATAGATCATATTTTTACAAAGACCAAGTCATTTCAACAAGACAATATTATACCAATAATACTCTCCACAACATTATCAGACCATTATTTTACCCTAATTTTCATAGAGTGCCCTAAATTATGTGTTAACCAACTACAAATAAAAAAACATGCATATATTGAAAAAATTGATTATAATTCATTACGAAACAAATTAATTGAGGAGAATTGGGATGAATTTTATGCAACTAATAATTGCGAACATGCAAGCAACATTCTCATCAATAATTTAAAAAAATCCGTACAAAATTCAACAAAAAAAAAAAAAAAAAAAAAACAAATGTCAAAAGAAAAACTTGGATAACTCATGGTTTGGTGAAATCTATGGAAACACGGGACAAAATGTACCAAAATTTAATGAAATCACCGGAAGATGCCAACTTAAAGGAAGAATACAAAAAATTTAGAAACAAAGTAAATCAATTAATAAAAAAACAGAAAAAAGATTATTATCAAAAGCGAATAAATGAAAACACAAATTGCAGTAAAAATCTATGGAAAATTACACAAGACATAACAAATACCAAACAGAATCACAATGAAGTAATAGAAATAAAATTGCCAGACAATAAAGTGGAACAAAATTTAAAAAAAATGGCAAATGTATTTAACAAACATTATACAGAAATAGGTATAAACATGGCAAAACAAATAAATAAACCAAAAACGGAATTTCCCAAAACAAAGATTAATCAAACTTTTTTCCTCTCACCAGTAAATGCATTAGAAATCAAAAACTATATTTCTGAATTAAAGAACAATAAAACACCTGGTATTGATGGAGTAAAATCGGAAATGTTAAAAGAAACTGTAGATATTGTAGTTCCTTTGTTAGTTAACTTAATAAATAAAATTTTTCAATCAGGCATTTGTCCCTCTAATTTCAAAATAGCTATTATAAAACCATTATATAAAAAAGGGGACAAATGCCTGGTCGAAAATTATCGCCCAATATCACTCACTTCAAATTTTGCAAAAATATTTGAAAAAGCTATCAAAATTAGACTAACAAAATATATGACAAAGTTTAACTTACTTTCCAAAAAGCAATTGGGTTTCCAAGAAAAAACTTCTACAAACGACGCAATAGCCCATTTAACAAACATATACGAAGCCATGGATAGCAGTAAACCTTCCATATGTGTCTTTATTGACTTGGCAAAGGCATTTGATACCATATGCCACACAAAAATTTTAGAGAAACTAGAAAATTTTGGTATCAGAGGACTTTGCCTTGATCTAATAAAAAGCTATTTAGGAGGTAGATCCCAATATGTTAAAATTGGAGATATTTTAAGTGAACCTCGAACTGTCATTTGTGGTTTACCCCAAGGTACAGTGCTCGCACCTGTATTATTTATAATTTATTTAAATGAAATGCTTTACCTAAATATAAATGGTAAAATAATTTCCTTCGCTGATGATACAGCTATATTTTTTATGGGTAACTCATGGGATGAAATACGTAAAACTATATCAAAAGAATTAAAAATTATAAAGGATTGGTTTGATGAAAATTTATTGACTATAAATATATCAAAACCGACTTACCTAACCTTCTGTTCATATAAAAATAACTTACCAGACTTTACAGATATAAATATTAAAGATACAGATTACCATATCCAAGCTTCAAATACCATAAATTATCTTGGAATAATACTTGATGCGCACCTGAAATGGGATTAATAATGTAGTAAGAAAATTGAAATCTCTATTATATAGATTCAAAAAAATAAGGAACATCTTAAATAATAAGAAACACATAAAAATAATCTACTCTGGCATGGTTGAATCCATCCTAAAATACGGTATTATCGGTTGGGGTGCTGCAAGTAAAACTCATTTAAAGCCTCTAGTTACGATCCAAAAACGATTCTTAAAAATTATATATGAAAAAAATTATCAGTACCCCACAGAATTGCTATATAGAGAAAGTGATTTTCTAAACGTAAGGCAACTCTATTGCGAATGTATCTTAAACAATTACTATAAAACAAAAAATCAATTTCAAATGATAAATCACAACTATGCTACCAGAAATAGACAAAAAGCACAAAAAACTATTGGTACGAAAAACCATACTTACCTGGCTCCTAGACTTTATAATCACCTACCTGAGACGATAAGGAAAATTAACTATCAAAAAAAATATAAATATGAGATAAAAAATTGGATACTTACGGAGAATTATCAAAAATTCGAAAACTTCGTAGATACTGGAAATTTCAGTTAATATTATTACAAACACTAAAATAATTTTTTTTTAAATATAATTCGTAAAATAATTTTTAATATGTTAATTTTAATATTGTTTTACACTGGCTTATAGCCGCCTATAATAATAATAATAATAATAATAATCGTCTTTATTCAACTTCCATTATAACATTATTTAACAGAAAGATATCTGAATAATAGGTAAATATCCATACATAAAAGTAAAACATATATATATATACATATATATACACATATATATATACATATATATACACATATATACACATATATACACATATATATATATTTAAATTAAAAAAAAATAAATAAATAGTTACTAGGATATAAGTATAATCTACACAGAAGTGTGAAAGGCGAAGTTTCAGCTTAAAGCTGTTTTTCAACTTAACCAAGAAAAAAAAAATTAACATAAAAATACATTCAGTCTGCAAAATATTTTCAAAGAGATATAAATATATAATGATAATATAATAATATAATGATGCTTTGCTTTTCTCATGCTCATGTAAAATCAGGTAGTAAATACATATTTGTTTTTGTTGTGTGTTAATCCATACTAGAAGTGAGCGTCTCTCATAAATTGTTTTAACCTTTTTTTGAAATTAATTAACGATAAATTTTTTAAATTATTTGGAAGCTGATTATACTGTTTTGGAGCGAGATATGAAAAACTACGTGAAAAGGCAGTGGTATTATGATTTGGTATAAATAAAATATTTTTATTTCGAGATGATCTGTTAACATTAAAATTACTTAACTTGACTATTTTGTTATATAAATAACTAGGTGTATTTGAAATTAAGATCTTATGTGTAAAGCACAGAAAGTGATATCTATACATGTCATCAATTTTCATCCAACCAGTATCCTCGAATTTATGACTAATATGATCAAATTTCCTTATTCCGTAAGAAAAACGTATGCATGAATTTTGAATCATCTGAAGCCTATTTATATCTACTTTTAACAAGTTTGAGCCAAACAGAACGTCACAATATGACAATCTTGAAAATATTAGGGATTCACACAACTTTAACTTTAAGTTCTGATTCATACTATTCCTTTGCGGATATAATTGTTTCAAGGTACTGTAAGCTGTTTTTAATAGTTGATTTATATGTTTAGTAAATCGTAAATCTGAATCAAACCAGACCCCTAAATTTTTACATTCATTAACGATTTTAAGCTCGGTATCTCCTAACGAAATGGTCAACAAATCATTTGCAATTAATCTCTTCTTTTTAGGACCAAATAATATAACCTGTGATTTATTTGGATTTAGTTTCAATTTGTGTTCAAGTGATATTTTTAGAAGAGAATTTAAATCTTCATTTATTTTTCTATTAGCAGTAAATAAATCATTAACAGAGAAATTATAATAAAGTTGTGTGTCATCCGCATAGTGATGGACATCACATGCGGTAACTACAGTATGGAAATCAGAGATATAAATTGAAAATAGTAATGGGCCAAGTATGGATCCTTGTGGGACACCGAACTTAACAGAAAGCGGGTTAGAAACATTGGATCTCAGACATACTCTTTGAGTTCTGTCGCTAAGGTAGCTTCGTATAAATGTAACCGATTGCACATCAAACCCAAAGAAAATAAGTTTATTGCAAAGTATACTGTGATCCAGTGTATCAAACGCTTTGCTAAAATCTAATAATATCAAACAGGTTAATTTACTTTCATCGGTGTTATGTATTATATCATCAGTAATGTGGGTAAGAGCTGTAGCCGTGCTGTGATTTGGTCTAAACCCTGATTGTATTGGAGGAATTATTTTGTGTGCTAAAACATACTCTGATATTTGTTGATGCATTATCATTTCCAAAATTTTTGACATTGTCGGTAAAATACTTATAGGACGCAGTTGAGAGATTTCTGTTGGATTAGCTATTTTAGCAAGCGGTAAAATAGTTGAATGTTTCCAAGATGATGGAAATCTGGAGCTGGTTATGGACGAGTTAATTATAAAAGTTATATGATCAATCAGATAAGTGCTTATTATAAGTAACATTTTAATAGAAATGCCATCTAGGCCAGTAGAATTTGTTTTGATTTTATTAATGCATCTTTGAATATTGATATAATCAGTGGTTATGAATCTAAACGAATGTACAGAATTTGGTATATTGTTGTATTTGTTAAGTAAAGTAACATCCTCAGTACTATTAATATCTGCACTTACATTAAAATATGAATTAATTACATTAACGTCACATAAATCATCTGGAATGTCATTTCTTGAATTTTTGTTATTAATTATATCCATAGAACGTAACGTTTGCCATGTCCTTTTACTATCTTTATTTATTAGTACAAAATCTAAGTAAGCCCGTTTCTCTCTACGTATCGCCCCTGTAGTATAATTGCGAAGATCTTTATATGAATTAAAATCCGCAGGGAGTTTAGTTTTTTTGTATTTATTAAAAGCATTATCACGTAGATTTATCATATCTTTGATCGTACTAGTCATCCAAGGTGCTGGTGGTTTTGAGACACGTACTTTCCGAAGAGGAGCGTGATTGTCAAAAAGTTGCATAACATTTTCATTAAAAAAGGTCAACATATCGTCTACATCACTCAAAGAGTAGATGTAATCCCAATCAACCATATTTAAGTCTTGGACAAATGATTGCTCATTAAAGTATTTAAAATCGCGATATTGAACAAATTTAATGTTATTTTTAACCTTTATATTACTTAATTCACAATACGTTAAATAATGATCAGATACTCCTGGAATGTCTACTACTTTTGAGGCTTTTATAGTTTCACTATTAGATACTACTATAATATCTAATAAAGTGTTTGAATGGTCTGTAACACGAGTAGGCTCGGAGATTATTTGACTTAAGTCGTATACATCAAAGATATTATTTAATCTGAGAGAATTTACATTATCTATATATAAAAGATCTATATTCAAATCTCCCACCATTATAAGAGCATCAGAAGTAGGCATGATTTGAGATAACGTGTTGTCAAGTGCCTCCAATGCAGAATTTATATTGGACTTTGGAGGACGATATAATACTCCAAACAAATATGACTTACCTGATAAGTTTATTGATACCCATAATTGCTCCAAAAATGTATTATTTGGTAAGTCAATCACATTATAATTCATAGAATTTTTTATAAATAATCCAATTCCACCACCTCTGCCTTCCCTATCCATACGAATAAATCTATACTTTGGTATTAAAAAAATATTAGTGTCAATGTTTTCATTTAGCCAGGTTTCGGACACTGCAAAAATAGAAAAATCTTCAGAGCAGATATAATTTTTCAAAGAATCAAAACCACCCATGAGAGATCTAACATTCATATGACCAACTTTAAAATTAGACATATTTTTATTAGTTAAGATTAAACATAATAAGTTACGTATTTACATGAACAAGAGAAAAGAGAATAAGCAATCAAATTATTTATCTACTAACGAATTTGTATTGCGGATAATATGCGAAAACAAGAAAGTTTCTTATAATAAAAAGCGATAAACAATTTATATGTTATGAGAGAAGCAAAGCAAAAACAATATAAATGAATTATATTTATATTCTATTCAAAAGAGAGAAAATAAGACACCAAGGAATTCACAATGTTTGTTAGCCCATATCCAAACCATAATAAAAAATCAGGATAATATATATTGCAGTATAAATTATGACCTGGAAATTTTATCTAAATCTGCTAGATTTCGTATTTTAATTTTGCCATTATTTCCAGATACGAAAATATTACCATCCATCGACCAAGCTTTCTTCTTTCCAAATATCTTCTTTGCTTCATTTAATAAAATAACATTATTTGCAACAAGGTCATCGGAAATAAATATATTAGTATTTTTCAATTTTGTCCTGTTCTTTATAACTAATTGTTTGTGTTCAAATATATCAAATTTTACAGTGACTGGTCTAATTTTACTTCGAGTTTTACCATCATTTTTAATATTATTTCTATAACAGCTGATGCTTTCCATATTTATGTTTACATTTAGTTTTTTATCAAAGAGTTCAACTACCTTCAATTTAATATTCTCATTATCTGCCTCCTCTAAGCCAACTATGCGTATATTATTTCTTTTTGTAGCTTGTTCCAAAAAAACTACTTTATCACGGAGTTTTTTGTTTTCACTGGTGATACTGTCTAACTTATCTTGAAAGTTTTTTAACGTAACATCCATTTGTTCTTTAATTCTCTGCACGACTAAGTCAGCTATTTTACTTACTAGCACATTATTTTCATTGAAACATTTTTCAATTGTTTCAATAATGGTTTTATTTAAATTATCAGGTTCTTTTTTTGGTGCCATGGTTATCACAACTGTTACTTAACACTGTATTTATCACTTTAAATTATTAACTGACAACTAGAACACTTTTAATTTGCAAATAAATCAGAGCTATACAAACGTGACTACACTCAAGCAGACATTTTTATTTCTATAGCCGCTTATAAATAAATAAAGTACCTATCACACTCATGCAGATATATGTACGTTCAATAATACTAAACAAGAATATGTTTGTATTAAATATTATTATTTAAAATAATTTACAAGAAGAGAAAAATTAGCTTATAAATTGTGTCGCATTATTACACACAAGTCTAAAAAATGGATTTATCGTAATAAAGCTTCAGCGCAAATAGATATATTTGTCTTCTGTAATTATATTGAGGTACCGTGCTAAAAATGTACTACCCTTTCGCACACAAACTTTCTGAGTTTTTGCGAACCCCCTTTTACATTTATTTATTGTATTATTGTTTTATGTTATATATTGTATATTAATTAATTATAAATAAAAAAATCTTATAACTTTTGTGATTGTTGTAGGAAGATAACATTCATTTGATCGAATTTCATTAATTAATATTTCCGTGTTATCAGGACATTGAATGGGTAGGGTTATCTTTGAAATTTGATTAGGGGGAATTTTAATTAATTGATTTATATTTAAATCTTTATGGTGATAGGGGATCGATATAGTAGGGGTATACAGAAATAATCATTAGAAATGGTGTTACGACTAATTGAAATATCGATTTCTAATTTTTTAATATCTTCGATACCAAGAGCACCGTCGAAAAAGTGATGAAAGTCAAATAAAATAATTTCTAAATCTGTTTGAGCGTTAAACTCTGGAAAGCAAGGGATTCTAGCTTGATGATTAATGGTTATTTCACCTGAGCCAGTGTTGATTTGAATTGGGCTGAAGATGATTTTATCTGGGAAGTATTTTTGGACAATTTTTGGTTTAATAATAGTTTTAGAACTACCTGTGTCAAGAAGTCATTTAAGAGGAGGATTATGGAGTTGGATATAAGGGAGAAAACTATTAATTAAGTTTTGATTTAATTCTAAGTAGGGTTGTCTGAATCGTCGTCTGTGGTAAAATTTAGTTCTTCATTGTATTCTTCATTAACAAATTGTGATTCATTACCTTCGTTCATTTCGTTTTGAATATTGTTTTGAAGTGATATACCTAAAGGGTTATTTGGATCAGCTCGTTCGTAATTAAAGGGACTTTCGTAAGAATATAATTGTGATATCGGCTTCATTAAAGTTAAGGTTTGTTTTGATGGAAGATATGCCTGACATGGCAGTTGGCTTATATGGAGTATTTTGATTTTTTGGGGCATTAAAAGTTTGTTGATTAGTGGGATAATTATATTTTACTGGAATTGATTGCATCGGTTTTTGCCAATGTTGTTTCGATTGATTTTGTTTTTGCTGGGGTTGAAATTGTTGAAATGATTGATTTTGTCTGGGCTGTTGGAATTGATATAAGGAGGGGCGAAATTGTTGATTTGATTGATTTGGTTTAGATTGTTGGTGTTGTTGAGATGGGTTTTTATTATTTTTGTGCGTGGATTGTTCGACAGTACGTTTGTAACGTTGAAATTGTTCTTCTTTTGTGACAAAAGTGATTGCGTTTTCTAAGCTATTTATTTCCTTAGTACGCACCATTTGTTGGAAATTATAAGGAAGATTTCTTACATAGGTATACAGTAAGGACGTAAAGTCAGTTCCCCCCCTGCTAACTTTTTAAGGAATTTTAATACATTGAAATAAATTTAAGGTCATTTTCCCAGATGGTAAAGCAACTTTTTGAACGAAAAACAATTGATCATTTTTCCAAAATGGCGACCGGCCGCCATATTGCTTTTTTCAGGAACGTCCTAGAAGGCCGAGTCCTCCGTCAAATTAAAGGTATTTGCATGCTTAGTACTTGTCTAGAGTTTGGTTACATTTTATTGACGAATACCAGAATGGCAATAATTTAAATATGTGGATACATTTAAAAACGATGGAAAATATTAGGTACATTTTAATTATGTAATAATTAAACAAAACAGTTTGCAACTTGTAGGTACTCATAATAAATAATGCTAACGTCATTACATCACTATTTTAAAATCTGTTCGAAGTAACCTCAATTTTAATAAAAAAATATTCGATTTCTTCTTTAAAATTCCTCACGAACTTTTAGTAAAATTCGCCCATTTATGTGAGATATGACCTCTGTAATGTTTCGTTCCAACTCCTCGATATTTTGGGGCTGATTGTGGTATACTTTTGACTTCACGTACCACCATAAAAAATAATCCAAGGGGTTCAGATCCGGTGATCGGGCCGGCCACGCTATAGGCCCCCCTCGACCAATCCCATGTCCGGGAAAAGTGGCATCTAGGTAGTCCCTTACAGGTCTATAAAAATTAGGCGCGGCACCATCCTGCTTGAAATTCGTCAGGATGGCCTTCAATAATTTCATTTATAAGTGAGACTGTTTCTGTACGCAGAATATTTAAATATAATGGTCCCGATAAGTTACCCTAAACAATTATCGGTCCCACGATATAATTTTCCAAAATATCGGTCCACACATTCACTTTTTGGGGATATTGTGTATGCACTTCTCGAAAAACATGGGGGTTCACGTCGCTCCACTACCTAATTTGTTGCTTGTTCATCTTTCCATTGAGAAAAAATGTAGCTTCGTCGGTAAAACAAGATATTCTTAATAAAATTAGGCATTCTCTCCATATTTTCTAGAATTCTCATGGAAAATAATCGTCTATGATTTGGGTCTCCCTCTCGTAATTCATGTAACAGTTTGTATTTGTAAGGGGTAAAATGTTTTTTCTTTAAAAATTTTTTAACTGAAGTTTTTGATATGTGACAAATATTAGAAAGCATTCGCGTATTTTCGTAAGCGATTGTTGAATAATCGGACAGCTTCTCTCCAAATATCAGTATTGCTTCCACTTTCTCATTCACAATACGTGCCATTTTTTATTCTAATTAATAAGAACAAACAAGATTCATTAACGAAATACTTTTCTATTTTTCTTAAATTCGGCTAATATGATTTTTAAAATTATTGCCATTCTGTTATTCGTCAATAAAATGTAACCAAATTCTAGACAAGTACTAAGCATGCAAATACCTTTAATTTGACGGAGGACTCGGCCTTCTAGGGCGTTCTTGAAAAAAGCAATATGGCGGCCGGTCGCCATTTTGGAAAAAGGATCAATTGTTTTTCGTTCAAAAAGTTGCTTTACCATCTGGGAAACTGACCTTAAATTTATTTCAATGTGTTAAAATTCCTTAAAAAGTTAGCAGGGGGGGGAACTGACTTTACGTCCTTACTGTATAAACTTAGTTTTTGGAAAACAGAACTTAGAGCTTGTTTTACTTCGCGAGAATCAGGGAGTTGTCTCAATTTGGACATTAGTAAAGATTGGCATTGTGGAATTTTATTACTAAAGCTAGTTAGTGATTCATGTTTCGAATCGTATTGTAAGTGAATTAAGTCTTGTTGCAAGGTGTCTAAGTCACGGGGGTCACCAAAAGTTTGAAGAAGAATCTGTTTCATACCTAACCAAGAGTCTACTTCTAATCTTGTGGAGATATTAACCTGAGCTTGGCCTTGTAACTTATTTCTAATTGCTCGTAGAAGGAACTTATTTTAAACTTCATTGTTTGAAGCATAGTTTGTGATTAATTCGTCACAAGCATCTATAAAGTCGTTTAATAGAGATGGTGTACCATCAAAATTTGGTATTACGTCTATAAACATTTTTAATAATTGATATTGCGAATTCTGATTTTGAGTCATCATTATATTCTCGATTTCGTTTACGGTTTCTAGCAAATCTTGCATAGAATGAAATTTACTTAAAATTATTCGAATTATTGATATACAGTCAATTTAATTCGATTATCGATATTCATTCGATAAAAACTAAAACTATTCTCAAATTATTGATATTCATTCGATAAAAACTAAAACTATTCTCAAATTATTGATATGCAGTCAACTAATTTGATTTTGCAATTTTTACGGTTTACCGATATACAGTCGGTAACTTCGGAGAGATAAGAAAAGTATGTGCAAGTGCGTGCCTTGAATTATATCAATAAAAAAAATGGGAAATTTGGACAGGGAAAAAGACTCACAGACTTACCAACGCTTTTGTTGACCTGGGTCGATTTTCTTTCTGGTCCTGGTTCCTTGATTTCGATAGTGCCTTAATGACTGAAGTCAACCAGGGATGATTCTGTTCCTCGATGGACACTATCCTACCGTCTGCGCCAATTATGATGTTTGCCAAGTATGGATTTCTTCGTAGTGGACACTTTCGTTCAAATGATACACTGACTAAAGAATACTTGCTTTATTGATATGTGTTGCTAGCACAAGCTACAAATTTAATCTCTGAC
This sequence comes from Rhagium mordax, assembly GCA_963680705.1. Lineage (NCBI taxonomy): Eukaryota > Metazoa > Arthropoda > Insecta > Coleoptera > Cerambycidae > Rhagium > Rhagium mordax. The sequence continues at coordinate 13,755,862 of OY796663.1, forward strand.
GATGAGGAATCAGGCTTGAATATTTATACGATTCCTTATCGTTTACATTTACGTCAATTTGATATGAAAACCATGTGTAACATTAGTTATTACGCATAAATGATATAAGGTTATCAAAAACATATATCAGGTACTGGGTCAACACGTGTAACTTGATTCACTCAATACGTCTAGCTCTTCAAATTCGTGTTGATCCGTGACTGATTCGGGATCTTTCCCACGTTCGTTATCTGCTGCTTCAATTCCATATACCTGACTATCATTGACATATATCTGATCGCATCTAGCAAAACACGGGTGATTTTTAATTATTTCTTGATGTTCTGGAATCTCTAAATTAAGATAACCCAGTGTCTCATCACATAGACCACAGCACCGAAGTTCCTATCACAAATATTAAATGTACGTAAAAAGCTTACATTTCTTTAATAAATAATGGGCTGTAATAAAAAGTTGGCAGAACTTGTAGGAATTATATTATATTGTGGGTAATACTTACTGCCATGCTAAATAGAGTTAACAACTAAAATAAAAATATGAAAATCAGACTCCAACGTCTCCAACCACACTCCAGCACGTCTAAAATCACAGAATGAAACTATAACCTATAAATCATAGAACATTAGGAGGTGGGGAACAATTTACCGTAAACAACCGCATTTGTATCATGGTTATTATGGTGGCCTAAGGTTGCGAAAACGTTACTACATTTTTCAGGAGCCGTATTTCGAAATAATACCATATCCTGAAATGGTTGCATTTTGAAACACAAAATCATAACCATGGTCACCAAGGTTACATTTTGGAATATACTCTTAATCCGTTGTAAGAAACATATTGAGTCCTCATCTGCAAATTGAATAATTGTCTCATATTGTCATTGAAGCCAAATTGTCCCAACTTTTCAAGCAAAATGATATGATCAATTCTATCGAATGCCTTTGAAAAATCTGTATATACCACATCTACCTGACCACGATTATCCACTGTACTCGAAACATATTGAGAGAGAATTGCTAAATTTGTCACAGTATACATGCATTTTGTCCCCAAATGTATATAGAAGTTTCTAATGATTTATAAGAACACCGTAAGTTACGTATGGGTTTTATAGCGTCCTCTTGGCTCTTTTAAATAAATTAGCCATATTTTTTATGCGTTCTCCGACGCCATATTGGTATTGTTGATAAAAATGTAGAATAACAGATTCAAAATACAATCGCATAGCATAATAATACGTTTTTATTAGAGAATCGACCTGTGAAATTATTCTGCATGCCTTTTCTCATTAATAAATAGTAATTTTCAAATATCTTCTAATTTTATTATTTTACTTAAAATTTAAAACATATTACTATGTTTTTTATATATTTAGCAATGTGGTTTAAATGACCTTTATGAAAATACAATTTACTTACTTTCACTCTTCGGCTACTCTCACCTCAGGGTGGCGGGTTCAAAGGCGCAACATTTATTTAAATAGTTTCTCTTCAGTAATTGTTCTGGTCCCTAAAATTTAATTTTGAATTTAATTATTTGTTTACTAAAAGCTCGCGGTAGAAATGTGTTCTGTGCAGGAGTAGTTCCGTGTTCTCTCTGGTTGGGGTCGTCTATGCTGCCTATCTCCGTGACCTCGCAGCTCCTACCTTCACTTCGGTATATTCGTTGCCTAATCACGTTCTAAATGGCCACCTCAACACAGTGTTTATGTTCTTGTATACTTTTAGCAATCTGGTTTTTATTTAAATGATTCCAGCTTTTATTTGTGCTACACGTGCCTTGTTTCCAATTTATCTCCTTCCAT